>RYFJ01000160.1:0-323170 GCA_003991445.1 Oryza meyeriana var. granulata
ATTTCTCTGCAAATATTAAAAATTATTTTCTCATTTTTTTTTTTTTTTTTTTTTTTTTGGTTAAATGCATTGATTTAATATATAATTCTAGATCATTTATTAAATAATTTTAATCCCTGAGCAAAAATTGTGTGTGAAACTGGGGAGGTACGATGAACGTGGAGTTCACTATGGTTCTGATCTACAGACATTCAAAAAGTGATAAATTGGATAGAGATCGTCTATGCAACGTTTTGATTTCTCTAGAGAAATAAGCTCAGAAGCTGATCTGTTAATCCAGTGCACAGAATCGCGTAGCCTTTCTCAGAAATTACTCAAATACCACTAGATCTACAGAATTACAAAGTGGCACTAATGTTAGGAGACTAAAGATTAGGAGAGGCCTAGGAGATAGTGATAGAAAGTGGAAGCAACAATAGCTAGAAACAAAGATTGGCTTTATAAGCATTGGAACGTACTTAGGTACTCACATTGTTTGGCCAAAAGATTCTGACCCCAGGGAGTAGGAACCTCCGACAACACTTACCACTGGCTTGAGAAGGTTGTTGAAGCCTCCAACCCTGGGTAGGACCTCTGACCTGACACTAAAACTTACCCCAACCAAGTGTAAGTGATTGCAAAGTGATAGTACTCTTGCTATTTTGATCTTAAGCTTGAGTGGTTGAATACTGTTTGCACCCCCTCTTGATAGTACGGCTTTCCTACAACTCAAAAGAAATTTCAAAGGAATTAAAATAACTCCGAGTCGCTTTCGTGCTTTGCGTCATGTTTTGTGGGTGTCTCCATGCACACACCAAGCAACCTGGGACTAATCTTGATGGGGAACAGGTGGCTGCCTATCTTTCGATGAGATTGAACCTATCGATTTGTGGTGGGATGACCCTGGCAATGAAACACAATACAACAAGTCGTTGGCCTTAGCAATCGCTAACCAACCTCTGAGATGTTATTGATCCGCTGGGGCGCGATCAACCTGAACACGAGGTTTAATCCTGGGCGATCGAGATAGCAAGAATAAGACGTAGGAATCTGATTTATGAATATGAAATAAATAAATTCTGGCGAATCACTAAATTAACCGAAGCTTGTTGGACGGTGGTCGTCGCACAACAACTGAAGAACAGAAGTTTGCACGATGGCTAAACTAAACTCAATGAAATCCAAGTCATAAGAAGGGAGGTGGTGGCTCTTAAATAGGGATACGACCAGGGGAGGAACGTCCACGCGCAGGGTTACAAGGCCCATGGGCCCAAGTGGGGATGGCGCAGCCCGTTTTGACTCGAACTCAGAAACCAATATGGATTGTTTGATAATTGCAGCCGGCTCAAATGAATTAAGATAAGGTTGGATCGTTGGAAAGTAGACTTATAGCTTCCATGAAGTAAAAACATCCCAAACGGAGTCGTATGAGGAAGTTATGCCCGTTGAACTTGGGTACCATTGCAGCAGTCCGAATTCTGATTCCAGAACGAGTCCTTCGAATTCTTTGCTTGACTTGGTCCCTTTCTTCATTTTCCCAGATTCCCTAATCACAATTAAATCATTTTGCATTAGGTAGCGGAATATTCTCAATAATACGAACTAGAAGGAATTCACCTGTAATTAAGTTGACGAGCATGAGCTCGAGTAATGGTCCTTGTGGTGAAGGAGTTATATCCGGAGGTGAGAGTTGTATCATGGAGATATGTCCTCATCAAATCTCTTGACATTTCTCGATAAACTCATTAGTCTTAACCGTTTTATCATTAATCTATCAAACCACACTTAGGAGGCTAGATCACTTTCAAGATGCTGTGCACCGCAAGCCAAGTACCATCTACGCCCCTGAAGGCATGGTGATGCACTCGGCAAACATCCATCTTCACCTAGTCGGCCGGCTCCTGAGCTGGTCATGGTACAGTCATTGAGCCAGCTGAAGGCCTGTACTTCATGAAGACCCCAGGCCAGGACCCCTCTCTTTTTGTTTCTCTTCATCAAATGTGATGGCTTCCTGACTTGAGGCGACGCCGTCACAACTTCCTCGGGTGTTCGACTAACCAAATTATTATTTTTTATGGGAGCAAGGACGTCCTGAGGCTAGACGAGGAGACTGCCAAAAAGGAGCGGATCGAGCTATTTTGAACACCATCAAGACTTCGCAGTAGTCCAGGTAAGCAATCAACTGACCGTGGCTCTTGACTTGGTTAGTGGTTTATCTTGTAATCTCTTATATGCGACAATGATTTGTCTTGTAGAAAGTTGTTGATCGTCCTAGAAGATGAGCGGGCACTTGCCATGTAGCTCCTCATAGATCACTCAATTTACTCAGCTCAATCTAAGAAGAACGAGCTGGAGAGGACAGTTGCGCGACGAAGAATGGGCGCGAAGATGGAACTTCGAGACGCTCAATGTCTTGAAGAATTTTGCTATGGAGCCGCACCCTGGGGATTACCGCCCTCACTATGACTAAATCTCTTTACCCCCGAGTGATTAGAGGCAGTCGGCGAGGGGTTCGCTGAAGGGACAACTCTAGAGAGGGGCTTGAGTTGATCAACCCTAAGGAGCCACGTGAAGACATTCGCCGAGGATTGCCACTATAGGTTGCTCTACCCAAAACAAACTTCTTTATGTGTCTGTGTTATGGAGGAAAAAATTATGATTTGTATATATTGTAATGCATGTGTCTATGTTTTTGCAAAATCCTGCTAGTACTTGATCATGTAGTCCAATATTAGCCCTATTCGACCAGCTAGATTATCCGAGTTATGAGGGCCAACATAAAAAGTGTTCATCCGATAGTCTGTACTCGTTAAAAGTAGCCATCGATATAAGACTTCGTGACATAAATAAACCAGACTCAGATTAAGATAATAACAGGAGAATATCATCCTGTAGCCCGGACTCACTACTTGGTTGAAACAATCGACGTAGTGAGTCAGAGTAAAAACTTTATTGTTATATAAAATTGAGTACAATGCTCAGGTATGAAAAGACGTAGATGTTCTATGTTACCATGAGTTGTTGACTAGGACGCCGTCTCCAATCTTCAAGTCGGTAAGCCCCCAGGCATGTTACCTCAGTAATAATGAATGGCCCCTCCATAGGGGAGATAATTTGTGCCTGTTTTGGTGGGGTCTGAAATTTTTTCAATACGAGATCTCCCACTAAAAAGGTGTTGCCACGGACATTACAACAGTGATAAACGACGTTGGCTTGAGGTATCTTGCTACTAGATTGTTGGCGATGTCCTTGCTTCTCCAACTGATCCGAGCTCGACCAGTCGATTCTTCGTTTGATTTTTCTTCTAAGTGGGCCTGGACTATCAGAGAGCCGAACTCCATAACTCGATTGGTAACACGGTCAGCTATAGACTAGAGAAAGGGGATTGCCCTGGCCCGACTGATGCGTGGTCATAGAGACCAAAGAACAGATGGGAGTTCTTGTACCACAGCCCCTGCATATGGTCGTAGTCGGTCGAATACCCTAGCATTGATACTTGTAAGACCATCCTTTGAACGCTCAACCTGCCATTGCTCGTGAGTGAGCCAGAAGCATACAATCTTGTGCCAAATTCGTCACAAAAATCTTGAAAGATGACACAGTAAACTGAGTGCTATTGTCCGTTATGATGCGATGGGAACTCAAACAGTAGATAAACCCATGATGAAGTCTTTGTCCTGGCCGCAGTTATGGTAGCAACGGGTTGTTGTGCCTCAATCCACTTTGTGAACTTGTTTCGCGACAGTGTGTAGAACTGCTAGCTTTTTTGAAAGGCCCAACATGTCAAGCCCCCAAACAAAAAGGCCAGGATATTGAAAATGTTTGCAACTCTTGAGCTGGTAAATGTGTTTGCCGAGCCAAAAAATTGGCTCCCTCACATGTCGAACTATGTTCTTTTGCGTGTAACTCACAGTCGGCATAGAAAAAAACCTTTTTCTATAAGACTTTCCGATAACGATGTAAGCAAATCATAAATAGCCGACTGCGATAGAACATATGCATGGCTGGAAAGCCGATAGTAGTATAGATAATAATTAAACAATACAGTCGGCTTTATCTAATAAAAGATAACTCGGCTAGGCTCCGATAGAACATGCATAACACCATGGCTTACAAGGATAAATCTATCATTATAATCTAGTGTGTCAACTTAACTGATGCACGCACAGATTATAATGATAAAAGAACCTCGATGAGCCAATAGATCTAATGGCAATTGTGATGTATTATATGATAACTTATTCGCTATACATTCCGATAAACTCTTGCGTAAATCTATCACCTAGCGGATAACTTATCGTTGGCAGTTTAGTAGGTCGGACTAACCGATGCAGCACAAACTGATGATAAATTATACCCAATAAGTTGATAAAATCTACCAAGAAGGTGATGTGATATACTTATCGGCCTAAGAGATCAAACTTAACTGATACAGCCGTAGACAAAATAGATATATCGTGGTAAGCCGTACCGTGGATAGCTAGATATCGACCTAACCGAGAAGTTCCTACCGATACGATTAGTCGAGGTAAACGAGACTTACCTCTCGCAGGAGGTCGAACTTAACGAATGCAGCCCAGCTCAAAAGCAAGAACGTTGAAAAGGGTGGCAATGCGCGAATTTGTATTGATCTGTGTGATGATTTACATGGTACCGGGCATACGTATTTATGCCCCGAGTTGAACAAGTCCTTATGGACACAATGCGATTTCCTAATTACAGAAGGAAAACACTCAAAAGAACCGATCGGACACGAATCAGGTTCATAAAGGAAAGAAATACTAACTGCTAATTGCTAGAAAAGATTTAATTGCCTTTCCGTGGTCTTCACGATCCTTCCAGACTCGGCTTCTCCGGACTAATCCCGCTAATTGACTATGATTTCTTCCTTAACCGAATCTGATAAAGAATCATACCAAATTTTGGAGTTAACACATGCCCCCAATTTCGGAGTTTTTCATAAGATTCAAAATTCTCCCATCTGGGCTTTTCAGATCCTTTCACACGCGAGAGGCCCAAGGAACCACTTTCCTTAATTGTTTGAAACAGTTCCAACGGCCTTGATTCCGCGGTCATCATTCCTCTAAACCACTTCGCCTTCCTACCTCTTTCTCTACATTTCACATCACCAAGCCTCTCGCTTCTTCCGAGACGTCGACAAGCTCCGGCGATCCAGCGACCTCTCTTGCTTCTTCCTCAACACCGGCCTTCGCTCATTTCTTCCGCAATTGGGGGGCTTTCAGCATCGTATCTAGAGTAACCCTCTTGTCTGATCGCTCTCTCTGCTTTGTAACCTAGATAGATTAAATCTGCTATATCCCTCACCCATTCTCATCGTGTTCTTATTTACTGTAGAACTTAGAGGCCATTTAATCTTGAATTCCGGCCACCGATTATCAATTTCTTCTATCATGGCCCCATGGGTAGCGAAGACCACTATAGAATTCATCAACGCCGAACAACGCCTCCCTTTCAAGAACTCTACCATGTTACCAGCGATTGGACCAACAGTTTCAGGCATGGCCTAGCAAGCTTCCCGGGTGGAGGAACTGGGGTATATAGAGTATCGGCTGCAAAGAAACTCTCTGGGAAGAAGCTATATTTGCCATGCATCAATCTTTCTGGGAGACTGGAGAAAGAACGAACCTTTGCTTGCATTGGCTTCGTACTTCTGGTCAGATGCCCTCAACGCCTTTTCTGTTCGGACTCGGCAATGACCCAACTTTGATGGATGTAACCATTGCTCACTACTCAACACAACAAGTTACATCAACCCCTCACCTCCAATTTAAGCGCTACTCATTGGCTTCAGACGAAGAATATCGGCGCTAGACCAAGATATATCAATTCACAACAAGGTACTGGCTAGTCGCGATGGGAACCACTGTCTTCTTGAACCTGTGGTTGGAACGATCTTCGTTTTGGTGTGCAACCCTCGCCAACAACAACATACAGTGTTTGGCAGAACGTTGTTGATCGGAAACATATCCCTTGGGCAATACCTTCTCGGTGCACTACCAACTGCTGCAAAGTGGCAGTCAAGTACATCGGTCCCGGCACAGCCAGTCGCCATATTGGGGGGTCTTGGTGGTTTCTGCAATTATGGCTCAACATCTATACATCCAAGGCAATCCCCAAGACTTCCCTTTCTCAATTTAAACTTCCACCGATCATCAGAGAACAGGAAAACCATCTATCGCCAATGTATTCTGTGGGCGAAGCTGCATCCCTGGCTGCAAATGACCCCATTGGACTTAGCCAATGTCAAAGGTTTTTATTATGGCTTCACCAGGGAGGCCACACTTGGTTCGCATATGATGATGCAGCATCATTTGAGATGCCTTCAAGTTCAATCCTCTTGACGCGGCTGGCCGATGAAGAATCCAAGACCATATTTCTATCGGCATTACCCCTGATACTGCCGACTGCTTCTCTCAGGGCCGATCGCAAAACCATCATATGAATTTTACCAGCATCAGTCGGGTTCCCGCAGCTTGGTCGTCAACTTCCCATCGGCCTATTTTCATTGACAAACTTCAGGCCGGGGGTATGTCAACAGTGCTTTGAAGTATGATTGGTGCAGACTCTAACGGAATCCCTACTCTAGGCACTGCCACCAGCGTGGAGACCTGCACTGCCAACAAAGCTCTTTGCCCGATGGTGGTCAGATGGAAGAAACTTGTTCAACTCATCGGACATCCAATACTGCTCCCGCCTCAACTCCAACTACGTCGAATCTGATGAAGAGGTAACATCCCATAAGCCTTAATCATTGTCTCCGATCATCTTTCTAATCTTATCTCGAGGCTGTCGATGAGACGCACGACAACAAGCACCGTGGCCGGCCGATCATATACCAATCACCATCGACCAATCCGCACTTGGGGCATAGTGCTCCCCCTCCATCATCTCTTCTCCGGGGCCACGGCGACAGGGCCAAAATGCAAAGAGCTGGCGTCTCGCCTTCTCAAAAGAAGCAGAAAACCAGTACGATGTCGTGGTCATGGCCCACCTGCTATTGAAACAAATCGGCCCTTCATCCCCGCAGGTAGTGCTAAGTCTTGATATTATTATCTGTTTCTATCTTTACATTATCGATCTTATTTCAGCTCGAGTCATTGGCTCCCGAACCTCACCTTACCTGACCCTACAAGCATCAAGCCGATGACTTCTGAGCCATTCCAACTCCACACCCAGCCCTCAGCCGACGTTGAGCTGTTCTAACAATTCAGTGCCAAGCATCGCCATCCTGAAGAAACACCACTCATCATTTGACACCAATGTCACTCAAGCTGCATTCGCTCAGGTAACCTCTTTACATCCATATTTCATTTTAACTCATTACTGATCCATTTACCGATGGTCATCTGCAGTCTTAGGCGATTTGTTCTCCTTCGACGTCGCAAGTACTTGGAGGTAGATGAAGAAACAGCCACCAGCGGTAACCAAACCATCTTTCCAGCTGCGTGTGCGAATACTGCTGAATATCATTCGTCTGCTGGAAACCGATGCGCTTTGGGTGGAGACTGCGGACCGATCTGGAAGATTTTTGTAGAATTGAGACATTGCCGAAGAGATTGACGATTGCTCTGCAGATATCTGAATCCCACAAATTCCACTTATCAGGGGGGGCAGGTCAGCGTATAGGCGATGTGCTGATCAACAGAAAAGGTCAGATATCCAACAATTCGGCTGTAGTCAAAGAAAGAAAAGCTGAACGATATGAGAATGCATCAAGAACTCCAAACAACTGGACGCCAGCTGAAGAAGGGAAGCGTTTGCTTAGCAGAACTTGAGAATTGCAGGACTCGAGGACAAAGAATCAGGTATCGGTGCACAAGCTGTACAAATTAAGAAGCAAAGTTGCAGCAGCGTCGTAAGTTGTTCATTGGGCAAAGTTAAAGACATAAAGTCCGATGAAGATACATCCGCGCATTTGCGATATGACCAGATTGCCTGACGCATCGAACAATCAAAAATTGTAAAATTTAACATTGATATATAATGTTGCTCTAAACTAATCTTTTGTTGTATTATAATCTGGTCGGTTTGTATCAGTTTCACCTATGGCCATTTCGTTGGTAGTGTGTTTTTCATTTAAGGCGATACCAAATGTTCGGCTATTTTAAGGCTGTACAAATGGTCTTACTTTGAACTGTTTTTGAAATGGCGCATTCAACTAATTCAGAGTTGATTCCAAGCTCATATACTTCTGAGATATTTATTAGTGGTTTAGATACTCCGTCCTCAAGATTCAATATAATAGGCTTTGCAGGTCACAATGATTATACAAATGGGCCTTCATTGGCGCATTTTCAAATTTTACTATATTGGACCGATGGCAATCACTTCATACAGATTCTAGAAACGATTTATTCATAACTTTTAGTTATAAAGCTAGACTAGTTTATTTTCTTGACCTTTCCAGCGCCCTTAAAGATTCTGAGCAATCTCGAGTTCATCTGTCATCAAATTTAATAATCATCGCTGTCGCTGATTGTAAAGAAATTCTCTAGAACGATAGTTAGTCAGCAAAACTGCTTATGTAAACAATTGGGTATGGTGAGTACGAGTAGACTGAACATGCATCCGATAGGCCCTAATGAATCGGCTACGTAGTATGCATCTGGATGGTTGTTCATCCAATCTTCAGCTTAATTAATTTGATTAGACTCTTATTCGAAGCTTCGCTGTCATTAGTTTGCATAATAAGGTGATGATGCAGTAACTATTTCATATGTTCACAATTTGAAACTCATCGGACGAATAATCCTGATGCGTAGTTAATTTGGGAATTCCAGAACGATAAATTTGCTCTTTACAAACATCGATCTCTGGACGTGATTTTCAGGAATTGCTTCCGCATTTTTGTAATAAATATGTGCGATATGATTTATGTTCTTTACTTGTGGAGGATAACCTGCGTATTCAATTCCCATCATTGAGGCCAACGATTTGATGAAAGATTATTTAGCGGGTGCTCGCTGTAATTTTCCAATTTTGGAACTCTTGCATCTTGTATAATATTTGAAGCATCTCAACATTATGGCCAAGTATCCTATTCTAATATCTATTATCTATGACGATTGATGATTCAAACGTTCATGCACTTTGCACATAACATTTGGCTTCTCTAATTTAGGCATTCAGGCAGAAGTAAAGTTGATAATATAGCACTCCCCTAAGAACAAATACTTAGTATTTTATAGAAGTTTCCTAGAAACCGATTGCGACGGATTTTGTAATTAATTATTTTTGTCTCCATCATGCTTTATCGATACACTATAGGCTATTCACTCAATTTCTATTCAGCGATAAACTCGAAGCAATTGTGTAAGATATATAGTTCTAACTTCTGTTTCTCAGGAAAGATCTATGTTACATCTGAAATCCTTAATAATTTCTACATTCCTCATAATATGATCTTAAACTCATCTCTGCATTCATATTCTCAGACAATTGATTGATCACTACAAGGAATCTCAACAATTCTATGATATCGGCCCCGATCTCCTGTAAAGTTGAAGTCCCTCAGCACCGCCTCGTATGCCGCTTGATTATGGTCGATAGGGTTTATTGTAAAAGCAACTCAAAACTTGCCCCGAGGCGATACAATGACAATCCAATACCAGCGATCCATGCTTGAAACCGATCCATCAAAAACAAAGTCCACGGGAAGGCCCCACATATCTTCTGTAACTCCTCTGTGTTGCACATCAATCGGCTATTGCTTGTCATTGATCGCTTTAGCGATTCATATCTCAAGTCAAACTCTGTAAGGCAAAATCTATTTACCAACTCGCCTTTAAACTAGAGCGACAACTGTATTTTTAACACATCGACTTGCAAAACACGTATTCAGCGATAGATGTAATGCTTAACTTCGTACACGAGAAATATAACAAAAGGCATAATTTTTCCACCGCAGGATTTTGTTTCACAATCCAAAACCTTCTGCTTAGATAGAACACGACTCGCTCTTTCCCTTCAATTCCTGTATTTAAAAGACCCATGGATTTTTCATCGGCTGATAAGTATAACTTAAATGGCCTCCTTTCTGGCGTGCGGATCAAAACAGGTGGGAATTTAAATAATTCTTAATTTTTTCATCACAACGGGGGGGGGGTGGGGGGGGTGCCTTCTGCTGTTCTGCACCACAACAAACTCTTGATCAGCTTTCAATTTTTTCAACAATGGAGTAAAAGGCTTAATCCTTCCTGACAAATTTTGATATGAACTCCTTAAAAATTATCTTGCCGTTCACGACTGTAGCTCTGTCATGTTGATTGGTGGTTCTGTTTCTTGATGGCTCTGATGCTCCATTGACTAAATTCAATTTCTCACTCATGAACCATGAACCCAAAACTGTCCAGCAATACACCAAAAGCACTTATTAGGGATTTCATACTTAATCGTACTTTTTGCCCTTTCCAGCATTTGCAAATCGGCTATATGGCTTTCATCACTCTTGATTTACCACCACAACATCGATATAAATTTCACTAATACACCGATGAGATCATGAAATAATAATTCATCGCCTCTGAATATGGACAACTTTTAAATCTAAACGTATTACTACCCACTCATATAGCCGATAGCTCCAGGGCATCGAAACGCAGTCTTCTCGTATGTAACAGATATGATTCCTCTCCTCTGCTAGGGAAAAATTTGCATTGTATCCTACATTGCCCTCATCCATGAGCTAATAATCTTGTGGTCGAACGAGAATGACTGATGCTGCATCCTTCCCCCACCACAAATCTGCTATCGGCATTGGGTAATCATCCTTGGGGGTAGCCTTATTCAAATCCGGAAATCGATACCTTTCTCCCTCTAATTTTTCCATTTTTCTTTTATCTTCACCGGGACGATATTAGAAACCCTCAGCATATCCGGAGCAGCACGGCCTTATAAACTCCGCATCATATAACCTTGTGATTTTCTGCTTTAATTGGCTCATATAAATCCTTTTAAATCTCCTTGGAGCCTGTTTAAACGGCTGATATCCTGGTTTATAGGAAGCCGATGTTCACAACAATTGATCGGATTAATCCTGGCATTTCCTGATATTTCCAAGCAAAACAATCCCGATACTCTCTCAACACATTTTTATCAACTCTTCTCGAAATTCGGGACATAATTTTTTACTTATGTACGTCGGCTTGGCCTATCTCCTGGTCCTATATCATTTCTTCAACTCATCGGCCGACGTAAACCCTTGTCCTAACTTTCTTTTCGAAATATTCAATGGTGTCATCAAAAAAGAGTAATATAATTCTGAGGCCCCGCGATTGCCTGATCTCGGATGTAAATCTCCTGACTGGGGGGGTGTGGGATCTTTTAAGATAATCCCCCAACCCCATTTTCCAGACAAACATCGACACCATCGGCCTCCAGACCCAATGCAGCAAATCGGTCATTGCAATGTTGGTCGATTGATCTGCTAGGATTTATCTCAACTTGATCTACTTGCCATTGTATCAGACTTTGATGCATCGTCGAGGGCACTCAACAGTTTGTGTGAATCCAATCCTACCTATGGACAGACTATATCATCTTTTCCATCCGATAACAAATAATCGTGTAAGGTAATGTCTTAATTCCCATGCTGTTAATCCACGTTCAACAGTTTTACGTCTCCGGATGATTCCGCAATCTTTTAAACAAACCATTTGTCTTGATCAATCTTCAGCGGTTTTCCCCAACTTCCGATACGTAGCATACGGCATTAGATTAATCTGCTGCCCCCATCAACTAGCATCTTCGTCATCGGCTTCCCATTTATCATAACTTGATATATAATGGCTTTAATGCCGATGCTTTGATTCTTCAGGCTTATAA
Source organism: Oryza meyeriana var. granulata (assembly GCA_003991445.1). NCBI lineage: Eukaryota > Viridiplantae > Streptophyta > Magnoliopsida > Poales > Poaceae > Oryza > Oryza meyeriana. Next base: position 11,824 of record RYFJ01000160.1, read on the forward strand.
ATATAGCCTGATCGGGGTTGCAGCGTTATTACTGAGCAAAAATCTCTCATTGCCTTCCTCATCAGACGAACAAGCTCTCATATTCCCGAGGCAAAAGAAACCAATGTCTACCGGAGCCGATGGATCAACCTCATCGTCACTTTCCTTCACTTACGCCATACCCGTTAGTCCTCTTGTGACGATGATCGGCTTCAATTGTGATTCGCCGTTGTTCTTCCTGTTGCTCTCGATGCCGTAGCCGTTGTGCCTTCTTTTCTGATTCTTTGTAATATCCACTAGGACACCACTGAGGATTTTGGATTTGTTGCTTCTCACGCAATCTTGCATCATTTTCTTCAAAAAATTCTTCATCGATCGGCTCTAATCGGCTATGTACGATGCTCTTTGTTCAAGCGGCAATCGTGAAAATTCTTCATGCTCAAAATTTCGAGATCTTGTATCCCCCCCCCCCGATTAACATTCAGGACAATCTCTATCGATGGCAATCTATCCTCGCTCCTAGCAAAATTGAAAGAACGGGCAATCCAATGGGATTATATTCTCTCATATGACGAAGCCCGTTGTGTCTTCACGATGAAGTATTTTCTATCAGCTGCAATGAAGTAATCTAGATCTTCTAAAATTTCTTTCGATATCTTCCTTCATCGGCTTGATCCAGTCGTGATCCTGCATAACATGTTCTACGGGGATGATGTCCGTCAATTTTCATCAGCCTTTTGTTCTCAATTTGATCCTTCCCGTTCTACAAGCCAATTGGATTTGTTTGCCTGAAAAACTTTGCATTCATTGGTGTGGTGGATTCGTGTTGTGGCACTTGCAATATCATCTTCTTCTTTAGCTCTTCGGCTGATGGAATTACGTGATTTGGCGGAAGCTGTATCTGTTTCTCTTGTAGCAATGGATCGAGATTTTATCGGTCTTTATTGATGTCAAAGTCATATCGTTCTCCTTGCCGATATCTTTACCCACGGGCATGAATTGATTTCTTATTTTCTAACCCATTCTGCAATCCACTTCAACATCGGATCCTTATCATCGATCGATGAATAAGCTTGCACTGAGCAACCCTTCTTTGAAACTTCTTCTTTTTTGCTTCTTGAAATGGCTTTCATGAGCCGATCTTCTGTACAACGGTGCGAGGCTTCGAACTCCTGCGATGAAAACCTTCTTTATGGGAGCTAAGAACCTGGAAGGCTAACTCGGTAGATGTCCATTACGGTTAGATTCAAACTATAAATCGGTTTTAACGTCCAAACGTGGACGTATTCTGGTACTGTTTCGTCGAGCTTTCTAACTCGATGTTAGTCTATCAGCCTCATCTCGTGGATCCAGCAAAGAAGTATTTGTGAAATTGTTTTCTCCAGATCGGCATCCCGAACTGAATTTGGTGGTAATGAAGAGAACATGTAAAAGCGAACTGACAATGACAAGGGAAAAATCTAACTCTCAGAGCCTCCTCAGCCGATGCTCTCCACACTGGCCATGATCGGCTAATATGCTCTAATGTTATGATTGTTGCCTGTCCTGAGAATTTAGAAAATTCTGGGAGTTTATATTCGGTGTGGTAATGGAACTCTGTCAAACCACTCAGGATACGGATGCCGATACATAATGTTTGCTCTTTGGTTTTTATCGTAAACTGTTTCTTACTATTTCTGCAAACCTTGTCGATAATTCCTCTCTCTTGGGATCTCCTGTTGATATTGTATAGGTGGAGTTGGTAGCCGATTCTGCTTAGAATATTCTCTGTGATAATTATCTGAATCGGGAACACCTAGATATTTGTCAATACCCCATAATAAGCTGTTCGATGGTATCGCCTGAAAGAAATATTTGTTGCCAGCCTGGTTCTGTATATGTGAAACAAATTTTCCGGTATACTTTTTTGGTGCAAAGTGACTTGATTTGGCTTGAGCAATTGATCCATCCACCTTTTGCCTTTTTGATAAGGTTATGCGACGTGTTCACCAATATTTGATTGATTGATAAGCGTGTGATGCACTGCTTCATTTACATCTTTGTAAGGGTTTGGTGGACTTTTAGGTGGTGTACGGCTCGATTCTCCGACTAGAACTGGTTTCGGAAATTTGAGATTTTTGAATCGGCCCTTGTCGTGTCATGCAAAGATTCCAAACAGAGTTTCTAAAAATTGGTCATATTCTGCTCGCTTGCTGTTTCTGCTCATGCAGTTAGATCTTCATGCTGACCTGAAATCACGTTGTCTGTTTTAATCTCTTTTCCGGCCATGTCGAAATTCCGTGTCCCACACGGGCATGCAAAATGTGTTGACACTGAAAATCACCGGCAGCGTTGAGAAGAGCGATGAATGGTTTTGATGCACTAGACATGCGAAGGCTGGGAGATTTGTTTAACTCAAGTGCAGGTTAAATTGAGGTTCGTAGGCGTGCCAGTCAATTTGACCCTGCAATTTTGACAGGAGAAATATTAGACAGTGAGCCAATCGGCTAAAAGCGATTTGGACTCGTTTCATTGTTGATTGCTTCAATATGACTTAGAGCACTTATACATCGACTGGAAGTGATGAGGGCACAAATAGGCAAAATAAATGAGTACATCGGCTAGAGAACCGATAACGATGTAGCAATCATAAACCAGCCGACTGCCGATAGAAATGCATCGGGCTGGAAAGCCCAGATAGTAGAATAGATAATAATTAAAACATACAGTCGGCTTTTATCTATAAAAGATAACCGTATCGGCTAGGGCATCCGATAGAACATTGCATAGACACCCATCGGCTTAACAAGATAATCTTCATTATTAAGTCTAGTGGTCAACTTAACTGATGCATGCACAGATTAATAATGATAAAGAACTTGGATGAGCGTTAGATCTAATGCAATTGTGGCTGTATTATATGATAACTTATCGGCTATACATTCCAATAAAACTCTTGCGTAAAATCTATCAACCTAGCAGGAATACTTATCGTTGGCAGTTTAGTTAGGTCGGCCTAACCGATGCAACAAACTAATGATAAATTATACCCAGTAAGTTGTTAAATCTATGCAAGTTGATGTGGATATAACCTAATCGGCCTAAGAGATCAAACTTAACTGATGCAGCCATAGAGAGAATAGATATATCGTGGTAAGTCGATCTACCGTGGATCAAGCTAGAATATTGGCCTAACCGAGGAAGTCTAGCCGATAACGATAGTCGGGGTAACGAGACTTACCTCTCGCAGGAGGTCGAACTTACTGATGCAGCGCCAGCTCGAGAAGGGCCAAAACCCCCCACGTCCGTTGAAAAGGGTGGGATGCGCCGATTTTTGTATTGATCTGTGTGATGATTTACAAGGTACCTGGGCAACGTATTTATACCCGAGTTGATACAGTCTTATTGGACATGGATACACGATTTTCTAATTACAGAAGGAACACTCAAAGACCCGATCGGCATGAGATCAGGTTCCCTAAGGAAAGAATACTAACACTGCTAATTGCTAGATAAGATATTTTGCCTTTCCATGGTCTCACGATCTTCCAGACTCCAGATTCTGACTATTAATGTGGGGATTGTTTGATCATGATACGGTCATCTAAGAATTCCAAAGAAATTCATGAAGCTTACTAGAGGAGTCTACGAGCTACTGGTAAAGATCAGGATTTTATTACTATGGTTTAACTTACAAAAATATGAAGTATGTCATTTACGGATTTCAGGACACGATAGGTATTTATTTGAATTTTTTATTCAATGATGTATTGGTCTAAAATTTAGTTAAGTCATGGTGCTACCCATGTGAGTCTACATCTATTGTCAAATTACAGAACTACACTATTGCAATGAAATCAAATGCACCGAAATGGCGATACGGTTAGCCTAGCATGTCATGATGCATGTCAATAAGATCCAAAGAAGAATAAGAAAACATACTACCTCCTAAATCTGACAAGAACTCAAAGAATTCGACAAGAACCAAATACGTTCCTGCGAGGGGTATTAGGACGTAAACTAATCGTTGAAATACAGAAAGATTGAAGATCCAGATAAACCATAACAATCAGATGGACATAGTGGATATTAGTAATTCTATAGCGAGCGTTCTCAGCTGGAGTTACCCTTTAACAATTTATTTGGTGTATTTTCATGGTTACATATTTTATTTTTCAGAGACTAGAATCTGAAATTTTTAGGACTGCCGGACAGCAGCCAATTCATGAATTTTTTTTAGAGGGGGCTACAGAAGAATAAAATGTTTCTGAAAATTCTGTGATGCTTCCTGATGTAGTTGGTAACTCCAGAAAAATTATGCAAGGTCAGATAAGAAGTAGAACTCTCTGTAGAAAATCTTGAACAGCTGCTGGTCCAGAATCCAGAACACGGTCTTCGCATAGTTGAGCTTGAAACTTGAATGATTGGCTTCCAGAATTTGTAGGAAATTTTAGGTAGGCTCAGAGGACAGTAAAGCACCATTTTAGTTCACTGGTTATAAAATTTTACACTATATTTTAGTAAAGTGAGAGTAATTTTGCTTACACTCGACATACGGCTTCTTTTATCGAACTAATATTTGAATGAGGAAGCATAGACTTGATTTTACGATAAATCACAGCAAGGGTGAGGAGATAAATGAGACTAAGATGAGGATGAACACTAGAAAAGAGATGAGAAGCAAAAAGGATCACACATCCTAAGTGTTTCACAAATAGTTCTTTTTGAACCTTTCGCAAATACTTTTTGCAATCACCCAAAACTAAGCTCTAGCCTACAGTCAGTACTGCTTGATACCAACCGCTGAGGGCACCCCGGAAGTGCATTATGAAGAGTAACTATTATACGGCAACGTGAACTATCTAGATGGATGGGTCTCGAATAAACCCGAATAAATGCATAACCATCCATGCCTCATCACAGACTTGCATAATCTTTACCCACTCACAATACAATCCAAAATCCGAGAAGTGTACAAAAGAGAATCCTAAAGATAGCTTGCCAGTCCTCCCCGTCATACGCCCGTCAAACACTCGATGGTGGCGACCAACACGATACGTACCCCAGAGGACTCGAACCACAATAGCTATCCCCAACGATCTCAATTATACACAACTCTCTCATGTTCAGCTAGTCCCCAGGAAAGCGACTAGCCTCACACTTTCATCGCAAGCAATTGATAAAACATCACAAGTATCTCAAATATGGATAAACGAGCGCAGGGTTAAAATATTACATAGAGGGTTCTCACACCCTAATCATCAAGAGTATGCAAATATAGCAGCGAAAAATTAAACACAAAGATAAGACCAGTGGTGTTGGGATGCAAACCCAAACACGGGCAACAACTGGGGTAGAGCTTAACTTCAGCTACACATTTCCTCGCCACCCTCGCGGGATAACAGTAGACCACATCATCTTCGTCGTTGTCCTCACCTGAAAGATGCAGCGTGAGTACACAGACTCAGAAGGCTTATACAATATTAATAATACGAAGGAGAGATGCTAGCTCTATATCAAGGGGTATGCTTATGTGGATCATGATTTTGCATAAAAGCTGATTTTATTGAGCAGCAATACATTTAAAACATAAGCATTAGCGAAAAACCTTTCAAATCTGAAATTTTAGGACAGCAAGTATATAGTTCTGAAATGAAATATAAATGAGCATAAGCCATGCTCTAAACATCATCCATGGGCCACCATTGCCAACATATATGCTACACCAGCATATCCTCTTTTTTCATGACTAATCAAGTCATATTAATATTGAAACCTTTCATCATCTATCATTAAAACTCCCTTATATAAACCCATCCATCCATGACTTCCTAAGTCATGGTAACCATATAACCCCAAGTTGGATGCTAACACAATTGACTAACACATCAAGCGTCGTCCGTAACCGTGGACACGGCTATTCGAATAGTTCTTACTCTGATCAGAGGTGTACATCTTTACCCACACGATGTGATAGAAGCCAACGGCTACACTCTAGTTGGATCTGTACCCGTCGGCTACCACACTCTACACATTGAGTGCGGACTAGAGGTCACAACAGAACCTTTTGCACGCTTAGCCCGACCACCTAACCACATCTGGGCCCCCGACGACTTAGCCCGCGTGCGTGCATGGCAGCTAAGGCGGGCTCACCGTCGCGGAGGCACCATCCCGGCCATATGGATTACCAAGTGGCAGGCCCGCTCTGCGTACTCGCACTGAGGTCCTCAAAGGTCTCCCCTCACAACTGACGGACAGGCGTAATGTCAAACCTCCCGTGCTACTGAGTTAAGCCGTCCCATGACCGGCGTGTGGAAGTACGTAGGGTGCTTGAATAGATGTCAACCTGCTGCGGTCCTTAACGACCCAGACGGAGCTACGCATCGGGGAAACACCCATCCTTTCATCGCCTATCATCTGTCCAAGTCAAACATATTCTCACTTATTAATCAAAAGTTATTCTTGTCAGATTTTAACCCATCTATTCGCATTCAACTAGTTTTGAACCGATAGCTCCATCTATCGGATTTTGCTCCAAGTCTAGAAATAAGCATGGCTAAGCATTCGGTAAAATAAAAGTATTTCAAAGTCCTAACCAGGGGTGACAAGTATACCATGGCATCATAATCAAGGAATAGAAATGCATTACAATTGGTAATATTAACACTAGCCCCCATTTCCCCATTTAATAGACAAAACATGCATATAAATATTTTTCTTTCGCAAACAGATTAATTTACGGAAAATATAGGTTCAATATGCTTAGAAGTTAGTATTGATGCTTGCCTGGCTGCTGCGAAGGTCACACTCAATCTCAGGTTCTTCCTCCACGTACTCGTATTGTTTGAATCTATCGATAAAAGCGAATATGCAAATAAAATCAATTAACATATTGCCTATGCAAAGATGATCGATAAATTCTAAGATAATCAGAAGGTAGGGCATGTCCATAAAAGATTTTAGGAAAAGAACCAAGTCGTTTGCATCTCTGGTTTGGGAGATACAAAATGACAGGTGGAAGGCGCTGAAACGGCAAAGCCGAAACATAGGAAAAACTCTAAGTGGAAATATGTGCTTGCCTTCTCTGGTAGGATTTTTATGAGTGTGAGCATTTTATATGTGAAAAATACATATCTTCCTAGATCCTGACAAAAGTTGGTTCACTGAAATTCGATTTAAATGATTTAGATATGAATTTTTCAAGTTTAACAAAAAGAAGGATTAGAAAATTACTTAGGCCTAATTTGGGAGGTATTTTTATCAATAAACTTTTCCACAGTAAGTTATAATTTTCTGAGTTTAAGCAGAAGTGGTTTCACTTTTTAGCAAATAGGATAAATTTTATGGGAATATTTCAAGTTATTAAGCTCAAAATAAGTCATTTTGCTTCATATTATTTATGGATATTTCTGTACAGAAGTTGTCCTATTTTATTTTACAGTAATAAAGTCACAAATTTACAGAGCGTAACAAAATTGGTTTCACTCAATTTGGAGTCAAAATGGAGAAGTTATGGATTTGCAAAGGTTTAGCCATTTTTCTGTTGTAAGATAAATCTTTTAATTACTTTTCCTATTTCTTTCTTCTTTGTTTTTTTCTGATTTCCTTGCAGCCGCCGCGGCCGCGCGCAAAGCAGCGAGGCAAGCGAGAGGGCGCGGGAGCAGGGCGCGAGAGCCGCCCAGAGGGCGCGGGCACGAGGGGGGCGCGGGCATGGGGGGATATCGGACCGTCCGTTCCCGGAGTGTATGGTTCGGCTGGCGAACAGAGAAGGGCGCAGGCAGACAGAGCCGGCGGGCTTCCGGCGGCGGCGACGGCGATGGCGCGTCGGGCTGTAGTCGGGCCCCCAAAGAGAAAGATAGAGGAGTCCACGGGCGGCAGCTAACGGGTGGTCTTCTTGAACCTCGGGTCACCGGAATCTCGCCGGCGCGGAGCTCCGAGGCGGCGGAGTGGTTCGGGTTGGCTAGGCGACTCGGCTACGGGCGGTTTAGGCCAAAACAAAGCATGCCTTAGCGTCTAAAGGCTTGTGGTACCAAAGATGCTCACTGAAGGTTGTGCTGGTCTCTGGTGAAACGGAAACAGCAACGGCGACGGCGAACTTGCCCGGCGGCAGTGGAAGCTTCGGTTCCACGCGGCGTCTTCTTCGCTCGATCTGCAGCCGAGGTCAAGGTGTCCACCAGGTTAGGGATCTCTTAAGATAGTCTCAGTGCAAGGAATCGACGAATGGCTCACCCGATCAACGGGAATGGCAGCGGCGGAGCGATGACTGGAGTTGGGAAGATGACTGGATCTCGAGCTTCACTACATCCTTTCCTGATTCCTTTATGCCGGTGGTCCTCTGGACGTGAGGCGATGAGGTTGGCGCAAGGCTCGGTCGCGGTGTTCTGTATCGGCCGGAACGACCGTGATGTCTGGCGGCAGCGCTGCAGAGCAGGAGAGCGAAACACGGCGGCCTCGACCGGCGGTCCTAGGGCAGCCAAGAACAAAACTGGAACTATTAAAACGTGGAGATCACGTTCCCAGTGTCAAGAATGGATGGAACTCACCGGATCCCACTCGGGCCGGTCGAACACTCTCGGCAGAGGAGAGAAAGGGGTTGCGAAGGTGATCCTTGCGGTCTCCGTCGGTGTTCTTGGTGAGGATCGTGAAGAGGAAGGGAGGAGAGATGGCTGGCATGTTCTGAGCGAAATGGCCGAGGTTTCCCATGGTGGAGCTCATCTAGGTCACTCTATGTGTGCTGTGGGAGAGGAGAACAGAGAGGAAGACACGTCTGCCATGCAATGCTGAGTCGTCTCCACTGCTACAGTTCAAGGTGGGTCCACATGTCAGGAAACAGTGTTCTATCATATTTAGCTAGATTTACTCTATGGCTTGTGGGTCCAAGTAGTGATGGTCTAGGAGGAGTGGAGGAGTATGGGTGAATTTCCTGGTGAAAACACACTGTCACATGCTGCTAGAGGCTAACAAGTGGGCCAGGTCTTGTGGGGTCCACTGGTCAGGGTCTTGAGAGAGAGAAACCTCTAGAGATCTATTTTGTGAGCTGTCCAACATGCAGTTCTCTAAATTACTGTTTCACTAAGTAAATGAGGAGTAGATAAATTAGGAAAATAATGGGAGGTAGAGGAAGATGTATTTAACATGCTGACCCAAATTTCGTGGTTAGAAGGTTCTGGTTTGCCTTTGGTGAAATTGCAAAGTAGCACACGACCCAGTTTCTGCAGCTTGATTATTCCTCCAGTGCCTTGATCTCATTATTTTATGTGATTTTTTTGGGAATTAAAATTAAACCAAATTCCTGGTAGTAGGTTCATGGTCACACCTGTTGGTAGAATTGCACTGTCTAATTAATCTTCACTCTTATTTGGTGAATTTTAGAAGTAAACTAATTTGTCTCAGCCAGCTTTCTAGTTTTGCTGATTTGAGGGACTTGGTTGAAGTATTTATTGAAGTGATAAAATTATGTAAAATTTACAGTGGGTTGATTTGGTGAGATAGTGCTTACAGGAATTTTTCTATGGTTTCATGTGCAACCTAACATCTTCAGAAAAATCCTTAGACTGTACCAATGCATATGGCAAAGAGAAGGATCCAGGCTGAAACTTGTTTGGAATTTGTGAGGGGTCTAAACTAATGAAATCAATTCTGGAAAAATTATATTGATTCATGGTAATTAAAATAGTATCTGAATAAATTATTTCCCACATATGTTTCTGTTCAACTTGATGCACTATTTGGTAAGGTTTGGTTTTTACCGATTAGGGTTTTAACTATTGAAGGTTTACATATTGCAAACTTTAATTTTGCATGAAGCGACATAGCAAGGATTTTGTTTATGCACTCTAGTGGCAGTAGGTTATAACCCTAATTACTTGGAATTAGATTTGGGGCTGTGACAAAATTCCTCCTGTGAAACTATCTTCACAGGAGGGCCACGTTAATAACCTTCTCCTATGACCTTATTTTTTGTAGCAGCCGGTGTTATGCGCCTGCCAGCGAAAATAGTTTTCACTGGTGGGTGCGCTATGTGGCCCGCCAAAGAAAATAGTACTTTGCTTGCGGTTGTTTGCCTCCAGAGAAAAAGTTACATTTTCTCTGACCTTCGATCGCTGGTGGCTGGCCTAACTGCAAACTGAAAACTGATTTGACCGTCACAGATCTGCCTTTTCGTAGGTAGTCGTCCTGTCTCACTATCGCACCACCACCGCAGGTCCACAGCCATGCCGAGTGTGGTGGGCACGTATGAATGGAGCAGCAGCATCAGCATGGCACCAACGGAGCAAAGGTCATGGCCACTCAACTTCCTGCTAGTAAAAGTGCCTTAACTTAGTTCATCAATTCTTTTGCAGTTCTATGGCCAAACTGGCTAGTGTCCCATTAATACAAGTTGCTGCACTGCTTGCCAAAGGAGAGAAAAAGAGGAAGAACCAGGCACAAGAAGAACTGGCCACCTTGCCTTCTTCACACCTTGCGGTGGCAGAGACCGATAGGAGTAAAGGGATGGAATTGAATACCATCCCTTGCCTTGGCTGGGCAACAACCCTACGCCCTCCTTCCCCGTCTCCCCACTTACCGCTGCCGTCCCTGGCTGATTCGTGACCCGATCTACTTTGTCTCGGTGTTCTCTTCACCGGATTTGGTTCCGTCTGCAGGTTTTTCGCTGGGGTCACGCGTTCTAGCGGAACAGAAGGGGGAGCATGTGGGGGAAGGAAGGCAAGGGCTTGCTTGCCGAGAGGAAGACGATGACCAAGTCGACGGAGGACCATTGGCACTTCTTTGGCCAACATGGGATTCACCTAAAGATTTGCGGTGTTACGGAGTCATCAACCACCTTGATCCTAAGAAGCTCCTGACAGATGGGTTCATAAAAACAAAACCAGCTAACGGAGCCGATTTAAAGATTAAAACTAGCCTCTAGGCCAATTTAGATTGATTTAAAGATAAAACTTGTCTCATATGTGAATCGAAAGGTTTACGGGACAAACCTATAAAGGATATCACACTCTTACAGCGAAGGCAGACGATTTATGGCGCAAATCAACAAAGATGAACGAACTAGGGTACTTGGTAAAAGGTAAAATAAAAGACATGACAAAAAAATAAAAAGATAGAACAATTTGATATATTGATTGTTGAGGGAGAGAGATTAATTGAATCGGCCACAGCCCTTATAAAGGGGTTGTTCTTTCCTCCACAGAGGCTTCTCACGTTCTATTGGGCCTAGAGATTAATTAGGACTCAAGAAACCCCGTATACACCTATGAAAACACGAGAATTGTCTTAATTGAACTCGGACTTGAGGCTGTCAGTCCGACCGTCGGATATCTATCAGTCCGATCGTCATTATGCCACCGGTCAGACCAACCACCTATAGGCAGTCTTGGAAATAGCTCGAGTCTTTCCAAATTTGGCCTCCTTATACCATATATTTGCTTTTGTGTTGAATTTGGGTGTAAAGACAAGAACACCCCCATGTTCCGCTCATCCCACACCAGTCTCCAGGTGAGGCCTTATTTGCTCTACTATTTGATTGCTTCGTCGACGCCGATTAGGTCAGGTTTAGACTCGAAAGTTTGTGTGCCTGTAGAGGGGTTGCTTCCATCCTATGTGTTTAGTGTAGTTTTGACATCCATCAGATTCGTCTATGTGTTTCGCCTATTAGTATTTTGTATCGGTCTATAAACGCTACTTACTTGGTGTTTTAGAAGTTTGGAAATTTGTTAGCTTCATGCTTGTTGGGTTCTCTTCTTTATGTATGCAAGCAAGTGTATTGCATTTGGCATAGTAAAAACCAATTTCAACCATTTGTTAATTTATAATGGCAGAAGCCGGAAAAATCAACTAGCTGATTATATTAATTGTGATGTACTATATATAAAATTGCAGGTATGGATTTGCTTATTTCTAGAAGATAAGCCCGTATGAATATGGATCCTTTAGCTGATGTGATCAAACTAAGACGCTTATGCATAGAGTATCTTAATGCGATTTTGGATAACTAGTTAAATTAAATGCCCGTGCATTGCAACAGGAGACAAAAACATTTTAAAGCTAACAAAGTTAACGGGTTTACTAAACTATATTCGAGTGAAAATACTTAAAATTTTGAATTTAACAATCTGATCAAACAAATATATTTGTCTTCATTCATAAATTCTATTAGGTAGGAACAAAATCTTACATGTTGATAGATTAGCAAAGTCACTCTGGCATGAAATTAAATTTATTGGCCTCACCCCAAATTAGCAAGTAGAGAACCATATAGAGATGATTGCGCTGCTGGACTTCCTCCTAGATAGTTGACATATACAACCAAACTTGGCAAAAAAAAAAGAAAAATAGAGAAACAATTCAATTATCCATCTGCTAGTATAAAATGATGGACCAAACAATGTAATTCGACACCTCAGAAATAGGAAGAAACCATGGCACAAAGTCCAGAGAGTTTTATATAGTACAGTTATTGGATTTGAAATAGTAGCTAAATAGCTAATAGTACAATTGTTGTTTGGCATGTGACAGTGTTTATTGTAGAGTCCAAGCATATATAACAGAATGAGCAGAGAGCGAATATAATATCATTTGAGTCTTTTTAGCATAGAAATATACATGACTAAATTCCTGTTTCATTATAATAACCTAGCTGTCCATGTCGAGGATAATAACACCACATGTACCCAGAGCTAACCGACTGGTAATAGGTTGTTTCTACAGGAGTGGATCACTGTTGATCTCTTCATGAAAAACCATGCAAGTAAATAATGTTCTGAAAACATACCTTCAAATCCTTTATCAATCTTTCCAAGAAAGTCTGAGTACATTTACGAGCAGATGAATTGTCATTTTTTCAGTAGATTCAAGTAATTTTCATCAAACACGTCTTCAAACTACTCACTCTGAATATTATGCAAATATGAGCCTCCCATTCTGCCTAATTGAGTCAAGTTCATGCAGGAAATGCTTACATCATAAATCATCCATAGTATCATTTCTAATCTCTTTTAGGAATAATTGTTGTTATCTCGTTTCAAAATCATCTATGAGCCATACTGTAAATTTTGCATAAGCAAGCATGAAAGGCCGGTACAATTACAAGTTACACATGTCAGGCTTAGGAATCATGAATATACGTGAGCTTTTATCCAGGTAGCAATACTTCATAGTAATTCTATGACAAACAACAGAACAACTGCTCATGTCTCCAAGTCCAAGAAAACAAAAACTTAGGAGGCATACATGTGACCAGCTGGACTGTTATATCAGCACCAGTCAACATTGCATCCCACTGAAACAAAGCTAATGGCATAACATCTAATGACTTAAATTGGTTCCACCAGAAGACCAATATTTGGACCTAATTTTTGTCTGGCTCCCATATATGGATCCAAAGCGGCACGGCGAGCAAGAGGAGGCGACGGAGGATGGAGGGCATCGGCGGTGCAGCAAGCTGGGGAGGGCAGCGTGGCGCAATGTTCTAGCGAATGGGTGTGCAGGTGGATGGAGGGCAGCGGGCCACGTTATGGATCTGGACAGATGGGGTGCAGGCGGATGGAGATGTGGGATGGCGATGTGGACCGTTCGATATAGTGATTAGACGGTCAGAAATCTGAGTGTCTGCCAGCATAGGAGTCACCACCACCACTACTGTCTTTTTTTAAGTAGTATGGATACACTAACTTCACAGATGATATGAAAGGTCTTCCATATGAATGGTGGAAAAACGACAAACATATAACTTTGAGCACATAAGTTACATGAAAAACTAAGTTAAAATTGTAACATTTCCTTACACTGAAGGCTTCCAGAATCATGCACGTAATTTAGAACTGAATTGTTGGTTGAACTGATACCATAGATCATTTTTATGCAGAGCTGCAGTTAAAGGGAGAAAAAATAACTCATTTTGGTCCGAATGTGAAGGATAGGCAGATGAGATATGTGAAAACTGCAATCCTGTTGCTAACTCAGAGTGCCTCAATCTGCATATGAAATCGCATTAGTTGTTTCCATGTTTTATAAAAGATCAGCTATTTTCTCAATCTTTTTCTTGCGCACAAAATAGTATGGTGCACCACTTTACAGATATGGATGATTGATCATATGCAATGATCAAAGGAAAAAATTACTTTTTGTTAATGAAGATCACTAACACTTCGTCATAGCAATGTACACATATATGCCCATCAAGAATAAAAAATCATCAGAGCAAACTAACCCTTGTTTATGTTAGTGACCTCTTCAGTAGCTCCTCAGAGCTCCACCTAATTCCATCATCACAGGGCGCCAAATCCAAGAGATTGCTGAACAAATTTCAGTTATTTTAGTGCAAAAAACTGCCGTATAGTATAAAGGACATAGTTATCACACACTGAAATACTGTAACTTGTTACACCACTCACTCACCGACCGATCACCTTGCATCTAGGTACTGCCATCCATGCAAGCCATTACTCTCATCACCCCATGGCACTTTGCTTGCTCCTGCCCAAGCTAGTTGCATGATAGCAGTAGCAGGACATTAAGGTGTAATGACCAAAACAATCTATATAGCATTATAACTTGAGACAAAGCATACGTTATAAATCATTATCTTCTAGAGATTATGAATAAATAAGGCATTTTAATCAATATAAAAATATCATGCTTCAAGCTCTGTATCATCACATAATGCATCAGGATAATTCCAAAGATGGTTCACTTCTGAAGTTCAAGATTGTAAGAAAAGCATCACTTGCCAATTGGACTGTTCTTTCAACTCAGCTAGCCGAATGTTCAAGCATATTAGCAAGGAAATTTGTGGCATGAGCAAGGGAACACCATTTACATTAGATCAGAGCATGCAAAAAAAAGCATGCATAGCAATTTTATTTATGAAAGGCAAACAAAATGCTACGATTTGGCATGACTAAAAGCCTAGAATGCAGCATATACATGTTTTGTTCCAGCAGATGGTCTATTGAAAGTGATAAACATGGGCAATGCAGTATCTTGATAATATGTAAACCACTTAATTTGAATGATGGCATAAAACAAATTAGGTAAGTTCCTCTCACTATAAACCACTTAATTTGAATGATGGCCAAAATTAACTTGTAATAATCAAATACAAAGCTACTGGTTGGAAACTACAAATATTCTAATAGTCTGATAGGCTGATGCAAACAAAGTTAGAACATCTGAATGAGGTCACCTTTTTAGAAAATTGAACTTTTGCCCAATCTGGCAGCCACCATCCCATTGTGCTGATTCAGAAAAAAAACATTTTGTAGTTAACAAATCTTCATGTAATCTTGAATTCAGATTATCTGGTAACCTTGAAAATATCTACCGGACATAACTATTGCAAGGAGACTGAGGGCATTACATTCATGATATGGCTGTTAACAACAACATATTCCTGAGTGTACACAATGTCTTCGTGACTGAAACTGAAATAAAGTGATAAGCGTAGAAGTAAGTAACAGTAGTAAGTTATACCTGAGAATTATTATATAGTAGTTGCCAGGAAGTATTAGAGCTGAAAAATACCTAGAAAAATAATCATAGGATCCATTTGAACTTGATCATGTAGGAGCATACCAAAAGTCTATCAAAGCATATTTCAGTAATATAGTGAAAATCTAATTATGAATTTGGGGTGGTAAGATACAAATGAAACCATCAAGATTATTTTACAAAAAATTAAATAATTTCCTAGCATGAACGTGCACTTAATTCTTGTGACCAGTGTCACAATGAAGCCATAAATACACAATCATCTTATGTAAAACAAAGCGGTAGCTAATTATTCTTGAGCAAGCAAAAATAAAACATGTGCAATTGGACAGGTAGAACGATCAGGTTAGCAAGATAGGACAATAGATATTCACACCTGCAAACCAAAGAACAGTACCCTTCCCTGCTATCGAAACTGCTAAACCACAGTGAGTGTTGAGATGAAGTACAGACAGTATAAATCAATCCACACAGGATCAAATCATGAAAAAAAATCTAAGTAGCGTTTTGCAAAAAGGGGAAAAGAATACCTTGAGCTGGAGGAACGCATGCAGGTTGGTGATTCCCTCAATGGCGCCATGGCTGGATGACAGCAAGCTGAGGCTGGGCAGGCATGCAAGCAGCCAGAAGTCGCATAACTCACACAGATTGAGTCACTGATGAAGGAGGGGAAGCGAGGGCGATGCGCTGTACCTAGCCGTCTCCGCTGCCACCCTACAGGGCCATTACCCATGACCCATCCAAACCCTAGCTGCAATATGAGATGACCAAATCTGGATAGAGGCTAGATAGAGGACAGCGAGAAGGGTACCCAAAGCAAGAAGGATGTGATAGGAGGTGAGGAAAGGCAGCGGCGGTGGATGTTGCTGGCTCCACGAGAAGGCGGTGACGCTAGCCGCTGGATCGACAAGATGACGGCGACACTGGCCCATTGGCTTCATGAGAAGGCGGCTGCTCCGGATGGCTCCGAGAAGAGAAGGCGGTAGCGGCGCAGGTCAGCTGGTTCGGTGAGGATGCAGCGAGGATTTTTAGGGAGGAAGCGAAGGATTACGGGATGCGCCGAAGATGTCGAGGCAACCCACTGCGGCGGCTGCAGAAACGGCGACGCCGTGGGGAGGAGATGGAGCGCCGTGGGGATGCGCCGGAGGTGGTGGCGGAAGCGGAGGAGGCTGGGACGGCAGAGGGCGGTGGGCGACGGCGGCGGCGGCGGCGGCAGCTGAGGGGGAGGAGCCAGGAGATAGAGGAGAGGGAGAATGGGAAAGGCGGTGGCAGCTGGGACGGCAGAGGGCGGCGGGCAGCGGCTGGGACGGGAGAGGACGGCGGGCCGCAGCGGCGGCAGCTGAGGGTGAGCTGCGAGGAGATAGATGAAAGGCGGCGGCGGCAGGCGTGGGGGACGGGAATCGAGAGGAAGGATGCACGAGGCGACGGCCGATCTGGGCCTTTTGATCTCAGGATTGAACGGATAGGATTGAGCGTGTTTGTTAGGGTAGGATCTATCTTTAAGCAGTATATATAGATTAAGGTGGTGCGCTACACACTAATAAATTTACTTTTCTAAATCAAGTCACCGTTGAGCAGAAAATACATAGAAAATATTAAATAACAGTAATATTCCTTAATTACATCATCATTGGGCTGAAAATAACTAAGGAAAAAATAAGTATAATAAATTTGACATGAAATTATAAATAACGTTGGTGAAAATATAATTTCGCATCATGAATACTTTCTAGCTAAACTTCCCATTGGTTCCATTTAACTAGAAATAGTTTTTCTGAGTGATCAAATTAATTTTCCATAACTTTTCAGCATTTTTAATAGCCAAGAAGGCATATATATGTATTTCTATGAATAAAATAATTAACTTGGTGGGTTTTTGATTTTTTTTTTGAGATTGGCGGGTTTTTGATTTAAAATCAATTTCGGAATACGTGCCCTACGATGAGCACGTGGCCCACTAACTTTCCACTACCCAAAGAGCTACGTGGCCTATAAGGAAAACGTATATTTTGACTCACTCAACTGTTGGCTGAATCCGATTTATATCCCTCAACCATAAAACCGGGTATATCATATCCCTCAAGTATTAAAACCAGTACAAAATGACTCCCTTGGGTCTTTTGAGGGTGGTTTAGACTAACGTGGCGCCTACGTGGTACGTTAACCTGATTTTCGTCCTATATGACGCTTATGTAGCATTCTAGTTAGCAAAGTAAAAATAAAAAATATAGTGGTCCCACGTATCAGTCTCTCAGGGAAAAATAAAAAATACAGTGGGACCCACGTGTCATCCTCTCTCTGTCCTTTCTCCTCACACTCTCTCTCTATTTCTCTCCCCAGGCGGCTTTCCGTCCCCCGACGGCGATCTGCCCCCTTGGCTTCCCAACGAGCACGGCGGCGGTGACCTTACGGATTGAAGACCAACTGGCTTCCCTCTAACAGGCAAGCGTGGTGTAGAGGCTGACAGCGGTGGCCACGCTATGGGCATGCGGCGGTGTCGGCTCCCTTGGCGTCCTCCTCTTCTGTTTCTGCCGCCGCCTACCTCGCCTCCGCCACCACCTACCTCGCCGCCATCTCCGGTTCCTTTTTCGCCAATCGCCGGCGGTGTCGGCTCCCTTGGCGTCCTCCTCTTCCGTTTCTGCCGCTGCCTACCTCGCCTCCGCCGCTGCCTACCTTGCCGCCGTCTCTGGCTCCTTTTTCGCCAGTCGCCGGCGGTGTCGGCTCCCTTGGCATCCAGCACCAGCCAGCCAGCCTTGGCTCACTGACCTACAGCTAACTCCCATCCGCATTTGCAGCGTGTATTCTCTGCACCAGAATACGGGATCTATCAGATCTCAACTGCAGTCAAACAAAACCAGTTGTTGCAGGGTACATCATCCTCTTGTAACATCACCAAATTACTAACCAAATATTGATTAACTTCTCATCATTTCACACTTTGCCTTAGCAAGGCTGATATATATATATATATATATATATATATATATATATATATATATATATATATATATATATATAAACTCTATAAAATCTAACAAACAGAAAGCATCTAAAATGCTTTCATCTTCCTCGAAAATATGTAATTTTGTATGGTTGATCCAGGCACAAAATCGCCGGGGTGGTCACCGAGGTGGGTAAGAACGTGGAGAGGTTCAAGGCCGGCGACAATGTTGTCGTTGGGTGCATGGTGAACACCTGCGGCACCTGCGAGAATTTGTAACACCCTAAAAATTTGGTTAAAAAAATACGTAAATTTTCAAACTTTTTAAAACTTTTTGCCTCATGCCGTATTTTCGATCGCTATGCTTATGATGTAATAAAAAAAATGCAACCCAGATAGAGTAACCAACAAGACCAAGATCAACTTTAAAGTTATCTCAATAATCAGAAATAATTTATAACCCACTATAAGAAAAGGAAAATTAAATATTTATTTAAATTCTTTAAACTCATCACATGTTTAATAAAGAGGAGCTAACCTCAATCCATAAATTAAAGCGGAGGCTAAAATGCTAATTTAATTTTCATCTGTCACGAGTCAATTAATAAATGGTTTAGCTACAACAATTAATCTGTCCGGACAGGAACCAATAAGAAGAGATTGCATCTCTGATTAATTTCCCAACCCTATCACATGAAATATCAGAATGAGCTAAGCTTTCAACCTATAAATAAAATATGAGAATTAAATATTAATTTCCAAACCACAGAGTACACATGTCACCCTAACTAAGCTTTTGAGTAAAATCAAGTACAGAGCACCGAGGGATTAGAGGGCCTTAATTCACAAAACTATTTAAATAAAGCTTTCCTAAAACATGACAAACTATTTATCTCCCAATATACATACATACATACATACATACATACATATATATATATATATATATATATATATATATATATATATATATATATATATTAACCAAATCAAAAAGAACACCATAAATAAATAAGCTATCCTCTTTCGGGGAATTTGAAAATCCAAAATTAAAATTTTAACCCTCAGATGTCTATGGGGAAATCGAAATCAGCCCTCATATTGTAATTTGAGTTTCAAATCTTTTTTTTAAAAATTTACAACTTCTCAAATAAATCTTCAATTGGTTTATAAACCTAACTCCCTAGTTAGGCCGTCCTAGCCCTACCGGCTTGTCTCCTCCTTCGGCCTCGGCCGACCCCCATCTCAGCCCACCAAACCCCTGGCCCATCCAGCTCTCAAAGCCCATACCTGCCTTCTCCCCTAGCCGCGTCGCAGCTGCTCGATGAAATGCCTTGTCAGTGTCGCCGCACCCAAGCCGGACCAGCTCAACATCGTCGCCGCGTCGCAACTGCTGACCTGCTGCTCCCCGTGCTGCCGTGCGCCCCGCCATACTGATCCCATGCGGTGCCTATCGGACCGGGCTGCGCGCCGCCCGCCGCGCCCAGCGGGCCAAGAACAGCACTGCCTGCCGTCACGTGCGCCATCACCACATGCGCATCCCTGCGCGACCATGCCACCCAAAAAGCCATCGCCGTAGTCCGGCCTTCCCCGCATCTTGCGCCCGTAAGTCCCCTGCGCCTGCCACGTGCCATCGCCGTGCCCTGCGGCAGCCAACAGACCAGGGGACAATCGCCGTCGCCATGCCAATGCCTTCCACAGACCGCTGGACAAAGGGCCATCCCGTACCTCCACTGCCACCGCCTCGCTACCATCGCCGCGCTCGCCAGCCACGCGCGTATGAGCTCTGCCGCCTCTGCCTGACGCCTCTGCGCACGCCGCCACCGCCGCCCACGCGCGTCCTTGCCCTGCAGCTTGCCTCGGCCATTCCCCCACCACACCCTCGCCAGCCACCAGTCCTAGCCAGGACCCGCCAAGCCGGAGAAAGGAGAAACGCGTCCAGCCGCGCTCCCTGTCTCCCCCCAACCTCATCGCGTGCAGACGCCGCCGAGGACGACGACGCCACCCCGACCCTGCTTCAGCCCCGCCACGACCCCGCGACCGGTTTTGCCGCTTCACAGCCGCCGCAAGGTGAGCTACCCCACTGGCCACTCCCTCCTTCCCCCTAGGAATCCCGCCGCCAAGCTTCTGCTCTGGTTGCGCCGCCACACCGCTCAATCGGAGCTCCGCTGCCCCGCCACCGCCGGTCGCCACCTCGACGCCTCGGCCAAGCCAACGCGCCGGGACACCCCAGCCCCGCGCGCGCCGACCACAGCCGCCGCCGCCGTCTTTTTTTTCCGTCGCCGGATCCCGCAACCCCTCTGTCTGGGGCCACCGCCGGTCGGCCGGATCGCCTCGTCCCCCTCCCCCCGGCGGGGCGAAGGAACTAGAAAGAAAGGAACAGAGAGATAGAAGAGTCGGGAGAGGAAGAAGATGCGAGGGGAACTAGAGCAGCTCCAATGGAGCTCTCAAATTTGATCTCTTATTATTTAAAATAGGGGTTTCCTCATCCATATTTAACCTCCTATTTTACTGTGCACTCTAACCGATCTCTCATATTTCTAACGGCTATATTTTCAACTAGAACTCACTATCGTTTTGGATCGAGCTGGTCCGACCGGTCAGGGGTGCGTGGTCCGACCGGCACCCATCAGAACTCCTCGGAAGGTTCTGAATGAGGCTGATCTGACCGGCTGGGGGGGATGAGCTACTTGCCTGCTTGCAGCCCTGTGCCTGGTCGCCGCCGCCGCCTACTGCTCTCGCCGAGTAGATGCAGCCTGCAGGATCGTCGCCGGGGAAAGAGGAAGAGGGCGGGGGGGGGCGATGCAGGCGGGAGACGCCGGCGGCCGAGGGAAAGAGGAAGGGGCAGGGGGGCCGACGCAGGGGGAGGGGGTCGGGAGAGGGGCGGGGAGGGCAGCGGCGTGCCTGCGCGAAGTCGGCTGGAGACGGGGTGGTTCGAGGCGAGAGAAGCCGGCTGGAGGGGATGAGGGCCTCCTACATCTGGGGGGTTGCCTCCCCCGGATGAGGGTCCCCTCCAGATGAGAGTCCGGTTAGGATTTCGGTTAGAGCAAGCCCAACCGACCCCTCAAACGGACTCTTATCTCAAATTTAGGAGTTTTTGGATGAAAAAACGTCTCCAATCGAACTCCTAGATGACCTCTCATTTGCAGGGGCCCCTCATCCGGGGGCAGCCAACCCCCCAGATGTAGGAGCCCCTCATCGCCCCCTCATCCCTCGCCCGAGTCGCCCCTCCATTCTCTGCGCGCAGGCACGCCGCCGCTCGGGTGCGCCCCTCTCCCGACCACCCCCTCCTCCCCGCCGCCGGCGTCTCCGCCTGCGTTAGCCTCCCGTCCTCCGTCTCCCGCCTGCGTCGGCCTCCCGTCCCCTTCCTCTTCCCCCCGGCCGCCGGCGTCTCCCGCCTCCCGCCTGCGTCGGCCCCTCGTCCGCGTCCACCGCCACCTTGTAGCGGCTGCGCCGCACCTCCACCCGCTCGCTCGGCCGCAGCGACATCGTCGGTGGTCGGTCGGCGTCGGCTTCCTCCTCCTCCTCCTCCGCCTCCGCCTCCGCGCCCGAAACCCAGCGGAGGCCCCCCCGCCCCCTTCCTCTTCCCCCCGGCCGCCGCTCGGGTGGGACACCGGTGACCTGACGGGGAAGCTAGCGCCCGAGGTCCGCAACCTCACCGCGCTCGCCCGCCTCGAGGTCTTCGAGAACTCCATCTCCGACGAGCTCCCGTCGCTGGCGAGGCTCGGCGCAGCAGGCCTCCTGGCCCCCGCCGACAGCCTACGAGCGCCGCCCCCGCCGCGTCGAGCCGTCGGCCCCGCCGTCCCCGCCGCCCCGAGCCGCTCGGCCGAGAAGAGGAAAGTGAGAGAGAGAGAGAGAGGAGAGAAAGGGAGAAAAGAAAGGGGTGGGCCACTGATAAGTGGGCCCCACTTAAAAATATGAGGGTTCGGTTGGAGTGTGGAGTGAAATAGGAGGTTAAATATAGATGAGGGAGCTCCTATTCTAGCTAATAGGGGGTCAAATTTAAGAGTTCGATTGGAGTTGCTCTTAGAGACGATTTTTAGCCCATAAACTTTTAAATTTGAGATAAGGACTAGAATAGGAGCTCGGTTGGAGTTGCTTAATCCCCCCTCCCAGCGGCTGACATGTGGGCCATGCCTTAAGAATTAATAAGAAAAAAGTTTAAGAAAAATAATATCCTTTTTAATGTTAGGCATATATGTGGGCCCTCCTGTTTAATGATTCTAATTAAAAAAACCCTTTTAATCTTATGTCGCTGACGAATGGGCCAAGATCAATCCGGTCACAGTGGTCCTAGGCCCCACCTGACATAGGCTCGATTCTTTTTCCTTTAAGGGAATAATCTGGGAAATAAATCAAAAACACACCAATAGTTATTTCTTTAAAGCAAAATGTGGTTTATTCTTTGAAAATGCATAACTAATTCAAATGAAGTCCAAATTAAGTGAAACTTGTCTCTAAAATTTCATAAATTCAAACTCTACATTCTGTACCAAGAATAAAATATGACACCAATGTAGTTTTTACCCAAGTACGAAATTAAACAAAATAGATAATTACTTTTCCATGCTACAATTTGTTTCTAGGCAAAATCTTGAATTTGTTCAAATGGGACCAGGGTTCCAGAATATAAGTTACAGCGCACTAGCATGCAACAAGAGGAAACCTTATGGCATATAATTAATATAGTTGATATCTATAAAATAAATAATTACCAAATGGTGGTTTAAATCTACCATGTATAAATAGATGTATGCATATGTATAAATAGATGAATGCATATGCACAAAGTACACTATGCATGCAGAGAATCCTCTCTAACATGATTTATGAAGATAAAGACCTTGTAAAGTGTAGTTTCAAAATTAATTCAAGCATAGGAAATACTAGGTGCCATTATTAATTCATTCCTTTATATAATTGAACCCATGACTTATAAAATTTATCCCAATAGTTTCTTATACTAAAATTTAGTTTTTGACAAATGAAGGATTAAAGCAACATTAATAATATTCTTAAAATATGCTAACCCATTCTTTAACCTTGAAACATGTAAGGACCTTCCGATTTGTGAATAAAGAATAAATAATTTGTAAGTGATCTTGAGTAAATGACTAATTAATGTATCTTTATAAAGACTTAAAGAAAACAAATGCATACATATACAACTAATTAAATCCTACAATAAAACTCACCTTTACCTAATAGCCCTAATAAACAATAATAGAAATCACCCAAGTATTTGTTGATGTTTCTGTAGTTCTTGTACCATCCATTAGGAAAGTCAACCCATAGTCTTTTTACTAGAATTGTCGTACCTAGATAAAATTATAAGCCATTGCAAAACCTCTAATGCCAACCATTTAATTTAGATGGGAACTAGTTTAGCCATAAATTCCCTATATCCCAATAGCTAAACCAAGACATATGTTATCAAGGTAAGTATTCTCCTTGTATTACCTAATTCCTACATAACCACCATGACAACTAGAATAGTAAGTCTTAGCCTTTAAGTTTCCTTCCTTCCTAAGCTACTTATCCACTACGGAATCTTAGCTCCTAAGCTTCCTTGCTCTACAAGATGCTTATCCACCGAGGAACTTTAGCTTCTAAGCTTCCTTGCTATACAATATGCTTATCCACTATGGAACCTTAGCCCATAAGTTTCCTTGCCTATATAAGGGATAGGAACCACATAGTTGCAACCCCCTTGGCCCCAGGAATCCATTAGCAAGCAAGAGGTGTGAGCAACCCTTAGTTTTGTTTTCCATCTATTTTATTGGTTGATTGCATTTGGATGTGGTTTGAATATTGGTTTTCCTGCGCTCTATAGAATCTGTTTGCATTAGTTGAGAGGCAACATGTGCAGCTTCTAGGAGGTGAAGATTGATCAAGGATTGCTATGAAGAATAAGGACTATCTTGAGCAGGCAAGTCATCACACCCCTCCCTCCTTGAGCATTTTGATTCTAGTTTGTGAACTTATTTGTTTGTGAAATAAATTGCATGCTATGTTAAAATACGATCCCAATTATCGATTGTGCCACCCTTGTTTGAGTACCTTGTTCCTTGAAGCCATGATATTAATCGAGTCCCTATTTATAATTAATATGCAATGCTTAGCTGTGCCTAGTTGCACTTGGGTGATTGAATCGCCCTTCCTCATGTCTTAAAGAAAATGAGACGATTGATTGGGTAATCACTAGGGTTACAATGATTGGCATGGATGGAGACATGTAATGCCATCCCGCGCGTATAATGACAAACCATTTGTGAAAACCAAAAAGAAGGAAAAACCTATTTCGACCGGGACGGCAGGAAAGAAATTGGGTAGTTCTAGGAACGACGAGTGCCGACCCTAGTCAATTAAGGACCGACTCAAGAAGCTATACGGGAAACGAACAGAGTATGACCACATCTCTCGTATGGGTATAGACCCGGAGGATTAGGTAACCCATGTGGGGCGGCACCCCAGTCATGGTTGGTTCTGCATACGAAGAGTATGATGTTGTGAAATGTTGATATATGTATTGTGATGATAAATGTCAACGAACTTAAAATGCACCCTAAGTATATATAAGTGTACCTCCTAGATCTCTCGGGTTCCAGGACTCCTCTCACCACTAGCTCGAGGCGTTAGGTGCTAAGGGTGTATGAGGGTTCATAGTCCTTGGAGAGGGTGCCGCAATGCAAGGAAAGTCGAAAGACCATGCCATGATAGGTCTCATGTGTTGGGACTAGGCTCATGTGTTGGGCAGAGTCATGGGTTGCGGGTAAAGCATACATCCACTGCAGTGTGAGTAAATCAATCTATTCGAATAGCCGTGCTGACGATTAACTGCGTGTCGGGACTTGTACTACTCTTGACTAGACTCATAATTTTTCTAAAATTGATTAATGGGTGGATGGGATTATGGGATGGTGATGATTTGGGTGGCTATGGCTATTGTTCCTTGGGAGGCAATGGGACAATGAGTCGTAGAAACTGTATGATCAGTGGTGGCAAGTCATTTCCGAGGCGGTCTTGAGATTGGCGGATAAAACCTTCATTGAGCAAACATTATGATATTAAAACTGTTTTTAAGTCCACCCTGCTAGGTCATAGGTATTCATGAAATGGATCTCAAAATTGAATTTACGCAAAAATAATCTCAGCCGCTCTTTGAATACCTTGTGCATGAGTCGTAGAAACTACATGATTAGCGGTGGCAAGTCATTTCCGAGGCGGTCTCGAGATTGGCGGATAAAACCTTCGTTGAGCAAACATTACGATATTAAAACTATTTTTAAGTCCACCTTGCTAGGTCATAGGTATTCATGAAATGGATCTCAAAATTGAATTTACGCAAAATAATCTCAGCCGCTCTTTGAATACCCTGTGCATAAGAAGCATATTTGTGTGGTGGTTTGCTGAGTACCTATGTACTCATGATTGCTTAATTACCATGTTTAGTAGAAGAATAGGCCAGAAGAGAAGACCTTGCTAGTATGACCCGCATGCTTAGCAGGATGGATGGAGTGCCGGTTGGCTAGGTTGCGGCCCCAGTCATCTGCCTGTGGGCATGACGATTGGACCCTACCACTACTTGTTTTCTATTTGCTGTTACTCTAATAAGGTGCGGCTATTTAGGCCTTAATAAAGGTATAAACTCCTCAAGTCTCATTTCAATTCGTACTATGTTATGAGCTAGCTATGTTTTGTCTGTACCAACTACTGATCCAGGGATTGGTACAGGAAAACACAATAGGTTTCCGGTTTTCAAAACCGGGGGCCGACAGAATTGCAAGGATGGATGCGAGAACTACTGCTCTAAGATCATCTTCACCTACAACTCCATTGACCGAGACAGCACCGTCACCTATGGCGGCTACTCTGACATGGTTGTCGTGAGCGAGCACTTCGTCGTGCGGTTCTCGTTGGCCTGTCGCTCGACCGCGGCGCGCTGCTGCTGTGCACCAGGGTGACCGTGTATGCGCCCATGAGGCAGCACGGGCTGTGTGGGCCGGGGAAGCATGTCGGCGTCGTTGGCTTCAGCGGGCTCAGGCACGTCGCCGTCAAGTTCGCCAAGGCGTTCGGGATGAAGGTGACAGTGATCAGCATGTCGCTGGGGAAGAGGCAGGAGGCCGTGGAGAGGCTCGGTGCTGAGCCTTCGTTGCCAGCACCAATGCTGTAGCGCCCCTCTCCCGCTAATCCGTACAGATTAACAGAGGAGGAACATCATTACCTGTAATACCTGTACCAGTCCCAGGAGACTAGCTAGTACATACAGGACATCGGTGGATCACAGCCAAACCTGCTTTATTTATTAAACCTAGTCCTTACATAAATTGCGGTCTTGGACAGACCCCGAGACACGCAACGATACATTACAAAAGTAGGCAGCGGAAATACACGGGTAGACCTATACCCACAAGCATGGCTTGGGGACCTAGATCAAAACCCTAGAACTCCTCGTGCTTGGCTTGGTCTTGGTAGTACTGGCTGAAAGTAGGGTCTTCATCTTCATAGACTTCTAGGGGGAAAATAAGTAAGGGTGAGTACATGAGGTACTCAGCAAGCCACGGAAATTATGTGGTATGCAAGGTTTTGCAAAGGAGGGTTAGGGTTATTTTCTTAAGAGGGGTTGCAAAGACTTTATGGTTTTTAAAACTCTAAGTGTGCTCTCTAAGTTGTCGGAAAGAAGCTCACGCTTCAATCCATTCCGTGAGTTGCGTTGCAACAACTCACCACAGTTAAGTTAGTCGGGAAGAGACTCGCATCTCGACCCATTCCACAAGTCTAAGACTTGTCACAATTTCCGATTTAGAGCGTACCCTCCTATGGTACCTCCATTTAGGCGGATTCTCCTCATTTCAAAACTCATCACTTAACTCCAGCAACTCAACTCTGGTGTCATCCAACACCCTGGGTCACTTAGGCCCATTTCAGGCCACACAGGCCGTCCATCAGTCACACAGACTGATTCTGGTAACGGTTCCCAAACCACAAAACAATTGCACAGATATTCATAAAATAAAATCTACGCTAGAGGAATCACTTCACATTCGCCCATAACTGTGGGCATGGCTGTTCGAACAGTTCATAACAATCCTTTGCAAAGGGTGTACGCTTTTTCCACACGACGCAAGCTTACTCCTGCACTGGCCAAGCGGGGAGGTTCACGACAAGGCCTTTCCAAAGCCTTCTCAGGATAGCATATTGCCCTATAAATGGGCGCTCACACTCAACCAAGTACCAGGAACTCATTTCCTATACTCAGGGACGGGGGTATATCGCCCTCTTGGCACCCAGCCGGTCCCATATTTATTAGCAACCGAAAACCATTCTGGAAATACTAATTACTTGGCCAGGGGCATCCCATTTCACCCGTGTGGTCGCACTGCTATATGTTCAGTGCAATTCCTCAAGGAAACGGTCCTTAAAAAGTCTGGAGAAGTCGGAGCCACACAGGCAGCGACGACCCACGACCAAGTTTGTAAAACCATTTTATTTCGCAAACTCTCGACCAAGGGTGTTGAGGACTTTTTAAATCATTCTAAAACCCTAATTTTCCCATCGTCGTATTTTATTTTAGATAAAGGGGGTCATCGACGTCTATACACAAGTACGAACATTGAGATGACAGGGTTACAAAGATCAGGTCATCAATTTATCCAAGGCAGGGTCAAATGCAGCAAAAAGGTTAAACCGGATGGATTCGATTACGAATCGCGACCGCTAAAGTCATGTTCCTAATTATGCAAGTTTTGGAAATTAAAATAAATTTTAAATCATGGGTCCAACATGGTCAAGGGTGACTTGCCTTGCTCGGGGTCTTGCGCGTCTTCGACGAAAGCGTCCCACGGCGACTCCTCGGAAACGGCCTCTAAGCGTCGCAAAAGAAAACACACAAAAACACCAAGAATCAGAACCTATTTTATATAACTAATAGGGCCAATATGTAGATCTCAATTTTAGAAAAATTTTGAGAGTTGAATGGGCTCAATCGGAGCTACGGTTTAAAAGTTATGAATTTTTAAAGTTTGGACTATTTTCTAAAAATAAAAGGATTTAAAATCTCTTTTAGGAAAGAAAAGGAATAAAAAGAAATAAAGGAAATAGATCCAGAGGCTAATAGGTGGGGTCACTGGGTTAGAGAGAGAAAGAGACACTGAGGCTGACATAGTGGTCCCACATGGAAGTGAGAGGAGGAGGGAGTACTGTGCGGGGCCCATCTGTCAGTGTGAAAAGGAGTACTAATTACTGTGCATTTATTTGGTGTGGGGTCCACATGTCATATATTTAGACGGGCCCATGGGTCAGAGGAGTCGGGTGGCTAGGCCCGCATGCAGCGACCGAGAGGGAGGCAAGGTGCCGGACTGGGTACAGGGAACGGCCGGCCGAGGGATCGACGGTCGCCGGAGCGATCTCGCCGGCGGCGACGAGGATCGGCAAGCGGCTTACGGCTATAGAGAGCGGGCACGACGGCGAATCACTGGAACGGCTTGGATTGGGATGGGGGTCACCTAAAGATGGTCGGCGATGGCCATCCAAAGACAGCGGCGGTGGCGGCGGAGGGAAGAGCTCGTCGCCGGCAACCATTTAGACGGCGGATTGGTTCGGGTTTGGTCAGTTTAGATGCGGCATTACAGGAGGAAGGGATAGGAGGGGTTAATTTGTGCTTTTACCTGTGTCTGTGGCGAGGAATAGAGCGGCGGCGGCAATGGACGGCGGAGGTGAATTTGGGCGTTTTGGATTTGGGGGCTAATTGGCAGCGGGGAAAGGCGGTGAAGCTTCCTGGTGATTAGGGGAGCTCGGCGGTGGCGGTGGATTGGCCGGTGAGGGTCTGTAGCGGCGAGGGGAGCTCGGGTCAGTGTTCTAATGGCGGCGGCGGAGAGGGATTCACGGTGATTCGGCTAGCTTGGGCTTGGTTCTTGGTGACCGTCGGAAGGGGAGGGCTGATCTATTTATAGGGGAGCTCTAGCGCTAGCGGACAACGGGCAGAGACAGAAGGGAAGGAGATAAACTCGAGCTTGGCCGACGAGGTTCATCAATGGCGCCGGACGCTGTGGCTCATGTTACCGGTTGCAGGGAGAGAAAAATGGGACGCGGAGAGAGCGGCGAAGTGACCGGACGGGGTGCCAGGGTGTGTGCGTCATCTTCCGAGGCTCGGCGCTGAGGAGACACATGACGGTGGCCAGTGTCCTGCCTCTGGGCTCGAGGCGATGATGGCGGGGCGCGCCTCGCGCCATGCAACGAGCGGCGGAGTGATGATGGTGGAGTGTCTTGCGCCATGTGCCAGGACAGGGGAGATTGATGGGCGCGAGCAGAGAGGGAACAGAGAGAGGAATCGGGAGAAATCCAGAGAAGAGAGAGAGAGGCGAGCGGCGGAAGGAAGACATGCAACTGTTACCGTGCTGACAGGCGGGGTTGCGTGGCAGAGAGGATCCCGGCCGTCCACGCGTGTGCATCAAGCGGCTGAGGAGTGAGGCAGAGGCAAGCGGCTGACGCACGGGGCCCGCGGGAGTTGAATCCCGCACGCACGCTTGCGTGGGCCGAGCAGGCCGTGCAGAGGGGGCATAGTACCAGGTCGAGAAGGAGGGAGGTCAGCCCGGTAAGCACAGTGCAATTTTATATTTTTCAGAGAATGATTTTGAATAGATTTTGAAGGTTTTGTATTTGGAAATTGATTTAAAAAGGGTTTAAAATTTTTGCAAAAATTTGGGGAGTTCCACAGAGGCTTCTAGGGCTGTTTAAAATATTTTTAAGAATTTTTCTTGAGATCACATATGGCACAAAAATCCCAAATTGATTAAAAAGCCAAAATTTTGAATCTAGCTTTTTATTAAAATGATTTTACACAAAGATAAAATGCTGTCATTACAAATGCTAGTGGAGAGAGAAGAGGGAGAGATGAGAGAGAGAGGAGGATAGAGAAAAAAGAAGTGGTCCCATGCATATGTTTTATTTTTTTGCTGATTATAATGCCACGTAGACACACGTTAGAAGAAAACTAGGTCAATGCGATATGTAGACGCGTCAATACCACTGAGGGAGTCATTTTCACTGTTTTTAATAGTTGGAGAAATTGATATACCCGGTTTTACGGTTAAAGAGTACGAATCAGATTCGTGCCATAGTTGAGGGAGTCAAAATATACTTTTTCCGAATTATAAAGACGCGCACGCACGAACGGCGAGTGCGGCCTAGTAGGAGACGACGAGCGCAGCCCAGGAGGAGACGACGAGCACGTGGCCTAGAAAGTTTTCACTGTTGAGGGGCACGCACGTAGCCCGTTAGTGGTGGCCCGATGCGGGAGAAAGCCCGGCCATCCGATCATGATGGACGGTCAGATCTCCTCCCGAATCGATGGAAAGGATCTCTGTCCAATCTGAAAAGAATGGTTGAGATTTACTGCTGAATCGATCAAACGATGTGATCCATGGTATGCTCATCGGATGGCCAGAATTCACTCGCATAGGAATAAAAGTTTTGGTGGCAGTAACCTTAACACTAATTTCCCATTTCTCCTCTTTTCCCCGACCTCCCCAAGTGAGAGAAAGAGATGGTGATGGCGGCGGCGGTCCGGCGATGCGCGTTTGCAACGGCGAGGCCGATGTGTGCACGGCTACGATAGAGGCTAAGGCGGTGGCACGACACCAAAGATGGCACCAACACAAGCTAAGGTGGCCGGTGTTAGAAAAATAGATGCAAATAGAGACACGAATTTTTACATGGAAAACCTTTCAGAAAAAATCACGGGCGCCGACCGGCAATAATCACTATTGAGCAGTTGATTACAAATGCAGGGGAATAACAATGGAATGTCACCCCTTCCTGTGCGGCTTACAAGGAATATATATATATATATATATATATATATATATATATATAGGAAAATAAATATAGGAGTCCTAGTAGGAATAGACTAGAAGTTCTATTAAGAAACTAATCCAGTAAACCAAAAATGTTACATGCTGAAATTCGGATCATGTATTTAACAATCTCCACCTTGAGACGAATTTCCCTTGTAGCATATAAATTGTCAATCATCAAATAACACCTCAAATAGGTAAAATAACCAGCGCCAAATAGTCTCTAGGATTACACTGTAACACCAACCAAGCTTGAGCAAAACTCAAACTTAGTAGTAGAAACTGGCTTTGTCATCATATCAGCTGGGTTATCATGAGTACTTATCTTGCATACTATAACATCACCTTCAGCAATAACACCTCGAATAAAGTAATATCTCACATCAATGTGCTTTGTTTTCTCATGGAACATCTGATCCTTTGCTAAGCATATTGTACTTTGACTATCACAAAATATATTAATGCAAGAGGTATCTCCACAAAGCTCAGTGTACAAATCTCTAAGCCAAATAGCTTCCTTACAAGCTTCAGAAATAGCCATATATTCTGCTTCAGTAATAGATAAGGCAATAGTTGCTTGTAAACTTGTCTTTCAACTAACAACACAACCTCCAACAGTGAAAACATAACCTGTGAGTGATCTTCTTTTATCCAAATCTCCAGCAAAATCTGAATCCACATAACCAACAAGTTCATCTCTAGAACTTCCAAACTGCAAACAAGCATTAGAAGTACCACGCAAATATCTGAAAATCCACTAAACTGCTTTCCAATGCTCTTTGCCAGGATTAGCCATGTATCTACTGACAATACTCAATGCATATGATAAGTTAGGACGAGAACATATCAAGGCATATATAAGTGAACCAACTGCACTTGAATATGGAACTCTAGACATGTACTCAACATCATATTTTGTCTGTGAACATAAATCTGAAGATAGTCTAAAATGTGCAGCTAAAGTAGTACTCACTGGTTTTACATCATGCATATGAAATCGATGAAGGACCTTTTCAATGTAACTTTTTTGACTAAGGTATAACTTGCCAGACTGTCTTTCTCTAGCAATTTCCATACCGAGAATTTTCTTTGCTGCACCCAAATCCTTCATCTCAAACTCATTACTCAATTGTGTCTTCAATTTTACTATCTCTTATTTGTCTTTAGCAGTAATTAACATATCATCGACATAAAGAAGAAAATATATGGCTGAACCATTAACAACTTTCAGATAAACACAGCTATCAAAATTTGATCTTCTAAAATTTTGAGAAAATATGAAAGAGTCAAATCTCTTATACCACTGTCTAGGTGACTGCTTTAATCCATAAAGAGACTTCTTCAACCTACATACTAGGTTTTCTTTTTCAGGAACAACAAAACCTTCAAGTTGCTCCATATAGATATCCTCTTCTAACTCCCCATGTAAAAATACAGTTTTAACATCTAATTGCTCTAGTTCATAATCATGTATTGCAATAATACTAAGTAAAGTGCGAATTGAACTATGCTTCACAACTGGAGAAAAGACATCATTGAAATCACTACCTGGAATCTGACTATAACCTTTAGCAACTAACCTTGCTTTATATCTTGCCTCATTACTTGGAGACATGCCTTCCTCTCTTTTGAAAATCTACTTGCAATGGATAGGTTTCTTCTCCTTAAGCAATTTCACCATTTCCCAAGTTCTATTCTTTTCAACTAACTCCATCTCATCATGCATAGTAGCTATCCACTTATTGCAATCATCAGAAACAATAGCCTTAGAATATGTAGAAGGTTCTGCATTACCTTCAATTTCTTCTGCCATACTCAAAGCATAAGAAACTATGTTTGCTTCTTCAATTAATCTTTGAGGTCACTTGATAGTTCTCCTTACCCTATCAAGTGCAATAGTGTGTTGTGGTGGCTGTTCAACAGTAGAAGAATATGAATCTTCAGCAATAGGTGTTTCTTGGTCAACTGCAATATTCTCCTTTTCTGGTACGTGTCCTGAACTGCCCAAGTGCTCCACCTGCACACTTTCTTTCTACTGGTTCTCGACAAGAGTATTAGTAGAAGGATTGTCATGCAACATAACTGATTCATGAAAAACAATGTTTCTACTAAGCACAACCTTTCTAGTTTCAGGACACCATAGCTTATACCCTTTCACACCAGATTGATAACCAAGAAAGATGCACTTAATTGCTCTAGGCTCCAATTTACTGTTATCAACATGAGCATAAGCAGTATAACCGAATACTCTTAAGTCTGAATAATTTGCTGCGGAACCAGACCATACCTCAATTGGAATCTTCTTATCAATGGCAGTACTGGGTGATCGATTAATAAGATAGCAAGTGGTGGAAGCGGCTTCCGCCCAAAACTGTCTAGACAATCCTGCATTTGACAACATGCAACGGGCCTTTGATATAATTGTCCTGTTCATACGCTCAGCTACACCATTTTGTTGAGGTGTATGAGAAATGGTGTAGTGCCTCACAATGCCTTCAGACTTGCAATATGATTTAAACTGTTTAGAACAGAACTCCATCCCATTGTTAGTACGAAGTATTTTCACCTTCCTTTCGGTCTGTCTTTCAACCATAATCTTCCACTCTTTAAATACAAAAAACGTTTAATACTTGTGCTTTAGAAAATAAGGCCAAACTTTTCGAGAATAATCATCAATGATAGTCATCATATAACGAGCACTTCCTAGAGATGTCTTACGAGCAGGCCCCCATAAATCAGAATGCACATAATTAAGAATACCTTTTGTAGTATGTGTTGATGTGTTAAACTTCACCCTCTTATGCTTGCCAAAGATGCAATACTCATAGAATTTCAGCTTCCCGATGCTTTGACCATCTAGTAATCCTCTCTTGCTTAATTCTGCCAAACCAATTTCACTCATATGCCCAAGACGCATATGCCAAAGATTAGTAGCATTGAAATTAGATAATGAATCAGAAATTACAGCAACATTACCTAATACTGTAGTACCCTGCAGATGGTATAAGTTGGCAGTTTTAATATCAGCTTTCATCACAATAAGAGAGCCTTTTGTTACTTTCAAAATTCCATTGCCTTCGGAATATTTGTACCCCTTTCGATCAAGAGTACATAAAGATATGAGATTTCTCTTCAAACATGGGATATGCCGCACATCTGACAATGTTTTGATGCAACCATCAAATATCTTGATCTGAATTGAACCAATGACTACAACCTTGCATGGCGTGTTATCACCCATCAACACAGTACCACCTTCAACAGGTTCATAGGTGGCAAATCAATCCCTATTCGGGCACATATGATAGGTGCATGCAGTATCAAAAATCCACTGATCACTAGTTTGTGCACAACCAGTATAAGCAACTAGTACATCTCCATCAGAATTATCATCGGTAGCAACAACGGCTTTACCTTCATCTTCTTTCTTACCTTTCGGCCTATAATTTCCGTTGTGCTTTTCTTTATTCTGCAGCTTCCAACACTCAGAGATATCATGTCCACCTCTCTTGCAGTATTTGCATGATTTATACCTACCTCTAGACTTTGATCTCTCACGGTGGCTGTCAGAATTTTTGTCTCTTGATTGGTTTGTGTTCTTCTTCTTTTGCCTGCCCCGAACAACCAAGCCTTCTGCTTGTGAACCTGAATCCTCAAAGGATACCATCTTTTTATCTTCTCTTTGGTATGCAAAGCATCATAAACTTCTTGCAAAGTTAGAGTATCACGGTTATAAAGAATGGTATCTCTAAAATTTGCATATAAGCTAGGCAATGAACACAATAGAATAAGATCTAAATCCTCTTCATCATACTTTACCTCCATAGACTCAAGGTCGGCAACAATTTCCGTGAAAATGGAGAGATGATTTATTATAGACTCACCGTCTTGTAATTTGTGTAAGAATAACTTTTATTTTAGGTGCATCTTACTGGTCAGATCCTTTGTTATGCATATCTATTCTAGCTTCAACCATAGTGCTGCGGCTGTTTTCTCCTTAAGCACCTCCTTCAAAATATTATTAGATAGATGAAGATGGATATGCGCCATAGCCTTTCGGTATCTTCTCTTCTTATCGTCGTACCAATCATTGAGCCTCTTGTTGTTGAATCTATCTAGTGCATCATCTAAGTCTTGTTATGCTAGTACTGCTCGCATCTTCACTTGCCACAGTGAAAATCTTGTATCTCGGTCCAAGAACGGTAGATCGTACTTCAAACTCGCCATGGGAAATTAATTCCTGAATCTTCTCGTACAAAAATTTGGGTAAACCTAGCAGAAACGCAAACCTCTGGTACACTTTGGGTGCACATAGTGTAGATCTGGAATCCTCCTGGTACACAAGCTTGGATGGATGTAGCAATTTCCTCCTCAATTAACCACTGCGGTCTAGACTTGGTGGATTAATTTTCTGTGGCCTCGGGAACCGTGCCCACGTAAGCTATGTGCTGCTGCCTTTTTTTTGCTCCTATGCGTGTGCAGCTCGCCGACTTGGATTTACATTGACTCTGTTTCGGACTTGCACCGGTGACAAACTTTGATCTCGCCAATAGATCTTTTGACGAGAGATGAACACGTTGGTGGCCACCGGTAGTAGATCAATCTCTGAAGCTCTGATATCGCTTGTTAGAAAAATAGATGCAAATAGAGACACGAATTTTTACGTGGAAAACCCTTACGGAAAAAAACCACGGGCGCCGACCGGCAATAATCACTATTGAGGAGTTGATTACAAATGCACGGGAATAACAATGGAACGTCACCCCTTCCTGTGTGGCTTACAGGGAATATATATAGGGAAATAAATCTAGGAGTCCTAGTAGGAATAGACTAGAAGTCCTATTAGGAAACTAATATAGTAATCCGAATATGTTACGTACTGAAATTCGGATCACGTATTTAACAGTCAGTATAGTCCCACGACGACGCGCACGCGGCGGGATGATGTCGGGCGCGGCTACGAGGAGGAGGAGGAGGCTAAGGATACAGTGGACTGGCTGAGGCGCGCAAACGGAAGCTGATGCCCGCGCGACGACCACGATCGCATTTGCTTGCCCGGTGAGGCTGCATGACGGTGCTAATGCCATGCGGATTCTCCAGTAGCTTAGGGCTCCAGATCCGGTAAGTAAATTAGTCCGATTTGATGGAGTTTGCTATATTTGGGGATTTTTGGGTTTCTAGGGTTTCTTATTTTGGTGATTTCTCGAATTATGGTTTATGGCTTAGGGATTTTTGGGGAATTTTTGATTGATCTAGCCCAAATTTACTTCTTCTTCTGCTGGTTGGAATAAGTTGCATAATAAAACTTCAAATTTAAACTAGATCATGCAAGAAGAGTAGATTCATCACCCTAATTCGATCTAATTTACTTAAATTGCATCATACCGAACCAAAATTAGGGTTTTAGGGCACATATGGCTTCACTAAAGGAATGATGGGATCAAGAAGGCTAAGCTTAGGCTCTGATACCAGAATGTTGGAGTCTAATTTACTTTAATTGAGTTCTTAGCCTAACATGATCACTTTTCTGCTTTGCGGAAACTAATTGATCTATTGACCTGCTTGTGAAGCCATTGAAGCTGATTTGGTTCTTTGATTTGATATTCTTCCTTTTCTTCTTCTCTTGTTTCCTCTGGTTGCACCGTAGGGGAAGCAGTGGCACCGACTTGATTAGCTAGAGGTCACCGGCGTGTCGCTTGGTGTCAACGGTCTTCAGATCTCCACGGCACTGCCTAGGATAGCCACACGAACCCCTTCCAACGCTTAATCGATCGGAGGATTAGTTTAGGTTTAGGCGCAACAAAATTAGGCATCCCTTCTCTGCGTTCTCTCCTTAGTAGGTGCGCTGGTGGGGCTTGGGGGCATATCCGATTAGGTCTCTAAATTGGGTTCCACTGATCATAAAAACCAACTTATCAACCAACATCAGGCTCACATTTTCCTCAGGCATATTGCTCAGGGCACCAACCAAACAGGCCCTATGTCCATAGCAGTGGTGTCTTGCATGTGTTTGGATTCAGTTATGTTCTTGCAGAATAGTCTTGAAACACTGTTGCAAACCTGACAAAATCAACCAGAAAATTATCTAAAAGGGAAGCAAAAATCCTGGTAGAACACCGATGTACTGCTGCTCGCTTATATATGAGATAGTAAAAGGGATGGCAGACACACCACTAATGGCCTGGGATGGGCAAATATGAACATAGATGATTGATTCCTTTATTGCAGAGATAGGCATGGCATAGCATAATGCTGTTCAATATAACATGTGCCAGGTTCTTGTTTCTTTGTGGCAGGTGTTGGCGCGCTGTGTGAATATGGAGGAAGTTGACATTTTAGCTTGCAAAGAAGGTGTGATGCTGACAGCTGTGTGGATAAAAATTGAAGTTCGGTGGTTGCTAATTTGAAGAAACCACCAGACAAGTCCAAGTCCAGTTCTTCCTTGTAGCTGAAATTAGGGCGACATGCAGCTATTGCCTACGGTATTATTGGACATCTTTCTTGATTTGCTAGAAATTAGGGCGACGATTTGTGGGCACCCCATGACTTATACCGTAGTTACAGTTAGCTTATGTCAACGCGAACTATCTAGTTAGGTGGAGTCCATATAATCAAAATAACCACCTAACCTCATCGCAGACTTGACACCGCTAACCATAGGTACAATATAAATCCGAAATGCCGAAAAGTGTACAAAAGAGATAATCATAAGGATAGCTTGCCAGTCCTCCCTGTCATACGTCCGTCAAACCACTCGATAGTGGCGACCAAACACGATACGTACCCCAGAGGACTCAAACCACAATAGCTATCCCCAACCATCTTAATTCTACACAACTCATACTCATGTTCAGCTAGTCCCAGGAAAGCAACTAGCCTCACACTTTCATCGCAAGCAATCGATAAACATCACAAGTACTCTAAATATGGATAAACGAGCAGCAGGGTTATAAATATTACATAGAGGGTTTACACACCCTGATACATCACAGAGTAGCGCAAAAGATAGCAACGGAATATAAACATAAAGGATAAGACCAGTGGTACCATTACCAAACCATAGGGCAACCGACTGGGGATAGAGCATAACTTCGACTATATATTATCCTCGCCACCCTCGGCGGGATAATAGTAGACCACATCAATGTCGTCATTGTCCTCACCTAAAAGATGCAGCGTGAGTACACAAGTACTCAGCTAGACTTATACAATAATAATAGTTTAATGGAGTAATGCTAGTCTCTACATCAAGGAGTATGGCTATGTCAATCTGATTTTGCATAAAGCTGATTTTATTGAGTAAGTACTACATTTAAAACATAAGCATTTGCAAAATATAGCAATCTGAAAATTTAGGACAGCAAGCTTATAGTTCTGAAATGTAAGTAAAAATGAGCACAAACCATACTCTAATCATCCTCCATGGGCCACCATTGCCCAAACCATTATGCTACACAAGTATATGATCTTTTATGACTAAACTAAGTCATATTTAACATCAAAGATTTTTATATAAACCCATCCATCCATGACTATCCTAAGTTATGATATAACCACATAATCCCATAATCACATATCCCAAGTTGGATGCTAACATGAGTAACTAACACATCAAGCGATCGTCCTGTAACTGTGGACACGGCTATTCGAATAGTTCTTACTCTAATCAGAGGTGTATATCTTTACCCACACGATGTGATAGAAGCCAAACGACTACACTCTAGTTTGATCCGTACATATCTGTACCCACACTCTACACATTGAGTGCGGACTAGAGGTCACAACAAAACCTTTTGCACGCTTAGCCCCAACCACCTAAACCACGTCTGGGCCCCCGACGACTTAGTCGTGCGTGTGTGATGACTAAGGCGGGCTCACCGTCGCGGGAGGCATCTCCGGCCAAAGCTAGGCGCGCTCGAGGTCCTCCAAAGGAAATCCCTCCTCACGACTGACGAATGGGCGTAGATGGCCACAGCCTCCAGTGCTACTTAGTTATGCCGTCCCATAACCGGCGTGTGGAAGTACGTAGGGTGCTTGAATAGACGTCAACATGTTCGGTCCTTAACGACCCAGACGGAGCTACGTGCATCAGAGAAACACCATCTCGTCATCGCTCTATCATCCGTCCAAGTCAAACATATTCTTAATTATGAATCAGAGATTATTCTTTTCAGATTTTAACCCATCCATTCGCATTAAACTAGTTTTGAACCGATAGCTCCATCTATCGGATTTTTCTAAGTCTAAAATTAAGCATGGCTAAGCATTCAGTAAAATAAAAGTATCCCAAAATCCTTAACCAGGGGTAACAAGGTATAACCATGGCATCAATAATCAAGGAATAGAAATGCATACAATTGGATAATATAAACTCTACCTGTTTTTCCCATTTTAGCAAGACCGAAACATGCATATAAATATTTTCTTCGCAAACAAATCAATTTATAGAAAATATAGGTTCACTATGCTTAGATACTTGATTTAGATGCTTGCCTTGCTGCAGCGATGGATCACTCTCAAGCTCTGGGTTAGCTTCCTCGTACTCTGAAATCTCCGAATCTACCGAGAAAAGGCGAATATGCAATAAGAATCAATTAAAGATGCTTATGCAAAAATGATCAATAAATACTGAGATAATTACAGTAGATAGGCCACATTTTAAAGTGAATTTTAGTGAAAGAATCACCTCAAAATCTTTTACGGTTTATGAGTTACAAAAATAACAAGATGAAAATGCTGAAAATGGCAGTTTGGTAATTATTTATATTGTAACCTCAAGTTATTATAGTTAACTGACATTTTCTATTAAAATTTCAAGAAGGGATGTATTTTTATATAAAAGGGCATAACCTACTGGTTCTAACAAAATTGAGTTTACTTAAATTTGATTTAAAAAGATTTAGATATGAATTTTACAAGTTTATCAAAAAGAAAGGTTAGAAAATACGTAGGCCTATTTTGGGAGGTAGTTTTGTCCAATACAAATTATCCACAGAAAGGTTACAATTTTATGAGTTAACCAAAAGTGGTTTCACATTTTTAGCAATTTGGATGAATTTTCTAGAATTTATAAATTTCTAGGTTATAAAGAGGTATATAAAAGATGTCTCCATTTTTAGAGAAAAATCCTACAAAGAAGTTGTCACCTTTTATTTTACAAAATTAAAGAGGACATTTTTATGGATCCAGAGAAATTTGGTTCACCTCAAAAAGGAGTTATAATGGATTTTATAGAAATATTTCAAATTCTTAAGCTCAAAATAAGTTATTTATGCTTCATATTATTTTATGGATATTTTCTGTACAGAAGTGGTATTATTTTATCTCACAGCATTAAAGTTCACAAAATTACAGAATTAACAAAATTGGTTTCACTCAAAAATGTGCTAAGATGGATTTCTTATGTATTTGTGAAGTTTACCCATTTTTCAGTTACAAAATAAATCAAATATTGGTTTTTCTTGGATTTTCTTTTTATCTTTTTGTCTCTTACAGGTGGGGCCAGTGTGCCATAGAGATAGAGCAGAGCAGGGCGAATGAGACAATGGAACGGACCATCCGGTCTAGGAGAGGATGGTCCGGCGTGGCGAAAAACCATTGAGTGACGGCGGTGGCTTGATTCGGTTGACCTAAGACCAAAGTAAGATGTCTATAACGTTAGGGACCTCCTAGGGATGGTGAGAGAGCGAGGGATCGGAAGATGGCTCACTGGTTGAGGTGAAACGATGGCGTCGGCGGACGACTGGAGAGGAAGAAGATGACGGCCGATCTCCTTGCTCGGGACTTCGCAGCGCAAATCCTCCGGTCGGCGGTCTCCTGGAGGTGCGGCGACGCTGGAGGCACAGTGGCTTGGTCAGGCTTGTTCCAAGGCGGCCGGAACGGTGAGGCGACGCTGGCGGCGGCGCTGGAGCGCAGAGACAGAACACGGCGGCGACGTGGCTGCTTCGGCCGACGGTTCCTAGGGCAAGGTAACGCGAAAATGGAACGATTAGGAGTTGCAGGTCATGTTCTGGAGGTTTAGAAAGGATGGAGCTCACTGGCATTGGCTCGGGACCGATCGAGCACTGCCGGTAGAGGAGCAGATGGGCTTGCCGGCGGCGATCCTTGGTGTTTCCGTCGGTTTTCTCGGTGGGAACGTGGAGAGGAAAGGTAAGAGGTGCTGCTGGTGAAGTTTGAGTCGAAATGGTCGAGGTCTCCAAGGGTATGCTGTCCAGGGCTTGCTTTGTGAGCTGGGAAGGAGGAAGAAGGAGGCAGTGACACGTTTGCAAGGCAGCTGCTGAGTTGTATCCATTGCACAGCAGTCAAGGTGGGTCCCACATGTAAGACAATATTTTTCCACACATTTTTGGCTAACTTTAGTCTATGAGTTGTGGGCCCTTGTAGTGATGTTCTATGTGCAAGAGAGAAGTATGGCTAGGACTTTGGGTGAAACACACTGTCCCATGTTGTGCTATGGTTGACAAGTGGGCCAGGGTCTTGTGGGTCCCACTTGTAAGTGAGAAATGAGAGGAGAAATCTCTAGAGACTAAGTGTTGTGAGCTGTATGGACAGCTGTCTTGCATCTGTGATTCCAGTAGGTTAATAAGGGATATAAATTATGGGAAAATTATTGGAGATATAGAAAGATGTTTTTAACCTGCTGGCCAAATTTCGTGGTTAGAAGAGGTCTGGTTAATCTGTGGTGAAATTGCAAAGTAGGCATGCTGGTCCAGTTCTTCTGCAGTGCAAATTATGTCCCTAGGGCTTTGCTCTTATTATTTTATGTAGTTCCTTTGGGAATTAAATTGTGCCAAAATTACTGGTGGTAGGCTTTATGTTGGCACACACTTTGGCAAAAGGGCTCTGTCTAATTAGTCTCCATTTCCATTTGGTGAATTTTAGAAGTGGACCAATTTATTTCAGCTAGTTTCCTAGCTTTGCTGATTTGAGGGACTTGTTTGAAGTATTTATTGAAGTGATAAAATCATGTAAAATTTACAGTGGATTAATTATGTGGGAAAGTTCTTACAGGAATTTTTCCATGATTTTATGTGCAGCCAAACATCTTTAGAAAAATCCTTAGACTATACAAATGCATAAGTCAAGGGAAAGGTTCCAGGCTGAAGCTTGTTTGAATTTTTAAGAGGTCTAGACTGATGAAATAAATTCTGGAAAAATTATATTGATTCATGATAAATAAGCTAGTATTTGAATAAATTATCTCCCACATATGTTTCTGTTCAACTGGATGCACTTTTTTTTTGGTGATGTTTGGTTATTGCCGATTAGGGTTCTATTATTGCCAACTTTAAATTTTTATGAAGTGAAAATACAAGGATTTAAATTGTGCATTCTAATGACAGTAGGTCATGGCACTAATTACCTGTAAATAGATTTGGGGCTATGACAACGATGAAGTTTTGTTTTGTTGTTTTGAAGGGGAAATACCCTTTCTATTCTATTTAAAGAAACAACTCCAGGGTGACCCTCTCACGTATCAAGGTTGGTCTACTTAAACCCTGCAAACCGATTCAAATAACCCCTTGGAGTGGTTTTATTGGTAGTTTTGCTATGTAGATGATGATGTAGCAACGGTATTACTTACGTGGTAGGTGGTATTGTTTATATGGCACATACATTAATCCATTTGGCCTAAGTTGACCTAACCTTTTACTGATCGGCAAGCATGTCAATTACATAGCAGTGTCAATGTGCTTCTTTTCTAAGCTGTTACACTTGTTCAGAAAATACTTAAACACACTACATTGCTATGTTCACTGGCTACGTCATAGTCCACATGGCCAAAACCTCTTATAAAACAACTCTAGGGATTATTTGAACCGGTTTTAATACTTTAGGGGATAGAATA
The DNA here is from genome assembly GCA_003991445.1 of Oryza meyeriana var. granulata. Taxonomy (NCBI): domain Eukaryota; kingdom Viridiplantae; phylum Streptophyta; class Magnoliopsida; order Poales; family Poaceae; genus Oryza; species Oryza meyeriana. The sequence continues at coordinate 54,914 of RYFJ01000160.1, forward strand.
CGTAATTTCATACTTCGAGGGGTAAGTAGACTTTTTTCTTTTTATATAGAAATTACTATCAAGCCTTGCCCAGTAGTTATATATTAAAAGATAAATTATACTAATTACATCAAGTCACAAGCTGGAATTACATATGTTGTAACCAATCAAAAACAGAATATCTAAGTGCCTCATTCATCTACACATATGTAGAAGAATTTTCTTCTTAAAACTAACTTTTTCCTTTTTGATTTGGTTGGATTCAGAATTTTGAATGAAAGCAGTAAATCCGTTGCTTCCATTTGGTTGATCCCCTCCGTCCATTTGGTTTACTTTTTGGTTGGATTCAGTAAAATTTGGTTGGCATTGCACACATGGCCTGAGGATTTCCGAACTCCTAAACTGGATTACAAGTTGTGAATAGACTGAGTTTAGCCTTTATTTTTTCATGGTTCCATAACAAGACCATAGATTAGAAACAGTTAATAGGGATGCTTAGCTTGACCCATTATATGGGTGAAAACAATAAACTCTCATGAAAAGCATAATTAATTATATAATCAAAGTTTTAGCAATATTGCAGAATCATTTTTGTTTATTAATGTCAGTCTGGGGAATGAATTCAAACGTTGGCAGCACTTGCTGTTAGATTTTACGGCGCAGTTGGATGACAGCTTGATTCCCTTCTACAGTAACTACGAATTTACGATTCATGGCTATTGTATCTGATTACACTAGCATGCATGTTATGGGTAGAAAATAAAAGATAATGCAGTGATGCATTTTCATATGATGATGGTTTACCTATTGTACTGGCACTTATATGCAGTCAAAATTCTTGATGCTTTTGCCTGCCTTATCGTGGTTCTTGACTGGCTAGATACAACTTCAATTATTAGTTCTATTCATATGATTCATCACTATTTATTCATTAAAGTTATAAAAATTCAGTACTATGAAAGTTTTCTGTACCAGATCAGTGCACAACCATGCTTCTGAGAGCTCAATATGCATATAAAACATTTTTCTCTTTTTCAAGTTTGTGCAGTGTCTAAACACATGGTTCTGAAATGTATCTAAAATGTGTTTCTAGATTTGTGCAAATTTCGATCAGACTTTCTAGACCAACTGATGTACATGGAAAGAAATATTATGATTATTTCTCTATTTCAGAATGGAACTCTTGGATGACTCTTTTTTGGGGGGGATTGGCGTAGGTTTAGGAATGAGCTTTGGATCCAAGCTCGTAGATAAAATGGTTGCGGCCGAACAAGGATAAGGAACCGTATAAATAACTGCTTGTCTACTCTCGTCCATCTTAGATTGCTCTATCTTCTTCTCACAATACCAGTAATTAACAATACTAGAAGGGAAGGCGTGGCGACACGCCGCGCCCATGCAATGGCACAGCACATATACGAAAGATGCTTAAAGGTCATCTACAATGGCATCGATGGTGGCGGATGCCTTACAATCAATAACATCAGGCTTCAATAGTTGAATAGGTCCTCATGGCTTGGCCTGATAAGATGGATTACCATCGTATTGTACTCTACGTCCACGCTAAAACACTTCATATCCATAAGACAAGTTTTAGCCAAAGGGAAGAAAACGGCCGATTCAATCATCGTAATGATGGCAGTCAATAACAAAGTAACATTTTAACTAAATGTATAGGCTGACAAGCTCCAAAATAAATTCACTTCCTCCCTATAGAAGAATGTACAACTTTGACTCGTCATGAAGCTATGAGTGCTCGCCTTCACATTTTCCTGTCAGACCAAAGCAACAGGCCAGCAGCACCAATGTCTTAAAGGTTCCACTATAACTAAACTCCCAATGGTACCAATGGGGCCAACATTGGACAATCGACACAAACATTTTACTACAATGTGTATCCCATGATCTTACGGTAAATAACAAAAATTATCATTATGCCACCTAGAGAAGAACTCTAAGTGCATCAGAAATGGAGGACAGAATCCAATACCAATCTGAGGGTGACTTCCTCTACAATTTGTTCAATAACAGCTGCAAACAAAGAAAACGGCAACAAAGTTAGCATCTTTCATTTCCAAACATAATAATAAAATGTACTTGAACTTGCCCCAGACTACATGATCCACCTCCCTTTTTGCTCTGATGGTATCACCCAACATTCAGTCATATAGTGGCAAGCAGAGTGTAAAGTAGCATTAATTGTTTATTTAAAACAGAAGATGAAACTCCTGTCCGAAATTATGACATGGGGATGACAAGGTGATGTACATATGAATGAAGCCAGCACAATAGAAGGTCAAAAACTCAAAATACATGACATATTTATTTCTTTAAGCGTTGGTACTAATAAGATGTAGCTCTTCAAATTTTAAATAAACGAAAAGGTGTTGCATAACTTTTATGTTAATATTTATGAATCTCTGGGTCACCCCTGGATCAAACAATTATGGATCAAACGCACTATGGATACCATTCATAGAAAAAAAGAATTCATAGAAGTTTAAAATAAGATGTAGCTCTTTGAATTTTGTAGGTCATGTTAAGTGCCTCCTGACAAAAAATATGAGGCGGGCTTGAATGGCAGCATTCCTATCCATACCCATCCGATTGGGATTTCGAACAGAGTGCGCGTAGTTTCTAAATTCATCATATCCCTGCGCCAATTGTAAGGTCCAGTTAAATCATTCGTGGCATAGTAATTCAGTTATCCTAAATGCAATCTAATGTACCAAAGTTCATCAGATTTAACTTACTTTTGTAATGTCAATGCAACATAAAAGCATCAACTTCATAACTTAGAATGTTTGCAGATTATGTGCAGATTACTTCGCAGTATGAAAACACAATCCATTCAATCACACATTCTACAAGTGGTCTCCCTCCCAAAGGAAATAAAGCCAGTTCCAAACAGAAAGATTTTTTTTCAGAAACCAAAAGAGCAGGGAAAGCAATATGAAAGCCTAGTGTTGGAGACAGGCCGCAACCCTTTCGGATCATCCTCCTTTCGGAAGGCTCAAGACCGAGGACGCCGGACGAAGCCCCTTTGGCGGCCCAAGACCGAAGACATGAGGGCGAAGGACCTAGCCCGAAGGCAAAGGATGCGGTATGTCCAGTGAAGATGAAGGATTTTAGGGCAAAGTGCTGGAGCCGTTGGCGAAAGGCCCAAGGGGGCCGAAAAGACGACCTGGCGAGCGGAGCCCCGTTGCGCCTATCTTGACTGGGGAACAGGACGGCCAAAAAGGCCAAAAAGCCCATCAAAGGGTCCGTCCCACATAGCGGCCCTGTGGCCCACGTGACGGCCCGACAGCCCATCAGGAACCTGCTGACAGGGAAAGACGAAAATACCCCTGTAGCTGTCCTCATCAAGGGGCTATGATATAATACCACCTGTAAATGATACCCTAGAGCCTGTAACTGTACCCTTGGGCCTATAAATAGGTACCCAGGCCACTGTAATGGCAAGGTTTTTGAGATTGATACAAAAAACTTACTACTACAGTCCATTCTTAGATTCCACTGTTGTTCTTCAACAATAGTTGGCGCCATCCGTGGGGAGCCCTCCCTAGGTGAGAGAGAAAGAAGCCGAAGGAAAGATGCTTTCAAAGAGAAGGTCGACGAGAAGAAGAGCAGCCCCACGCTCCTACAGAGACGGAGAGATCGATCAACTTGAAGACCCCTGGTTGAAGCACAGGACGAGCAGGCCGAAAAGGGAGCACCTTCGACTCAGACGGCCACACCGGGTGGGAGCGAAGAGGCTATGGTGGTGCCGAGAGCGGAGTACGAAGCCATGAAGGAAAGTGTGCAGAGGCTACAAGACATGCTTCGCCAGATGCAAGAGCAGCAGCAGCTGCAGGCGCAGTCTCAAGCCTTCAGACTTCACCAAGCTCCAGCCTTCTTCTCAGGCTTTCAGCCCCCACCAAGTGCCGATTCCATCCGTTTCGGCCCCTCAAGCCTTTGTGTTTCCCCCACCGCCTATGGCCGTGCCCAGCTTCGTCCATCCTCAGGTGCCCCTCGTGGTACTGCTGCGGCCAGCGGCTCCAGTGGCTGCCTCTTCGCCAGCTCCAAGTTTGGTGCTGCCTCCATAGGCGCAGCAACCTCTCCAACCTCCTTTGGTACCTAGATTGACGCCATCTATCCAAGCATAGCTGCAAGCTCTCCTTCAGTAGCTTGGCACTGGGGGGCAAGGCGTTCATCCTTTGCCATCGCTCGTCGAAGTCACCCCCACTCTGGGGGGATGGGCGGCCCCCGCTACCACCCAGCCCCGCCGGTGCAAGCTTCACCCATCTTCGGGGTCTCGTACCCCTGTGTGGCCCCTTCGCCGGCGTCGACGCAGCACGCCGCACCGATGAATGACAAGAAGTCGCCGCTGAGCTGGGGGCTACAAAGCCATCCAATTTCGCATCAATTCAAGAACTGTTCGATCATGAAATATGCGGGTGATTTGGACCCCAACGAATTCCTCTTCATCTACGAGTCCATGATCGAAGCAGCCCACGGTGACGAAAACACCAAGGCAGAAGTCATACACCTCGTGTTGAACGGCTTTGCACGGTTGTGGTACTTCAACCTGCTGCCAAGCAGCATATACTCTTAGGAGCAGCTTCACAACGTTTTCGTCACCAACTTCTGAGGTACCTACCAGGAGCTGAAGACCTAGCAAGAGCTCTTCGGTATTCGACAGAAGCCGGGGGAATCCATCCGCGAGTACATCCGGAGATTTTCCCAAGCAAGATACCAAGTGCAGGATATTACCAAAACATCGATCATCAACACCGCCTCCGCTGGTCTCCTCACAGGCCCCCCTCACCGAGAAGATAATAAGAAAGCAACCGAAAACGGTGGATGAGCTGTTCCGCATTATCGACGGCTATACTAGGGACGAAGAGGATACTAAGAGGAGGAATGAGATCCAAGCCAAACTCAACCAAGAAGGTGTAAAGGGCTCGGCTGGCGCGACGCAAGCCAGACCGATGTCTTCGCAACGCCCGCAGTCGGCCTGGAAGAAGTTCCAGAACGAAAAGGGCAAGCAAGTGATGACTGTCGAAGAGGTCAACGCCCTTCGGCAGAACTTCAAGAACTTGCAGGGTGGGCCGGTGAAGAAGAAGCCGAAGAGGGAGAAGGACAAGTTCTGTGCCTTCCACGGCAAAGCTTCTCACACCACCAAACAATGCAGAAACATCTAGCATATGGGGAATGCTGGTCAAGGGGACCAGGTTCCTCCTGGCCAACAGATCGCCCCAGGAGAAGCTGCTGATCAATCCGAAGAGAACAGACCACTCCAAATAGAAGCGGCTTAGGATGGGCAGCGGAGGGTGTTCGTTGCGATCACTGGGGGCTCCTCGCAAGGCTTGGAGTCAAAAAGGCAGAAGAAGGCGCATGAGAGGGCTATTAACCATATTGCCACAATGCCCCAGACCAAGACGCCCCCTTTCGTTTCAACATCAATCACCTTCGGCCCAGAGGATGCCGAAGATGTTTTGTTCTCACACCAAGACCTCATCGTCATATCCACTCATATCCGCCGACATCGCCGGGTGTGAAGTTCGTCATATCCTAGTCGATGGAGGGAGCTCTACGGATATCATTTTCGTCGATGTGTTTTGGCAGATGGGAAAACCAGAAGCTACACTCACCTTGGCTGCAAGGCTTCGTTGGAAGGTTAGTTCGTGCGCTGGGACAAGTGCAGCTCCAAGTATCGTTCGGCGAGGGCGGTAACGCCCGGACTGAACAGATCATCTTCGACATTGTGGACATCCCGTACCAGTACAACGCCATTCTTGGCCGCTCCACGCTCAACAAGTTTGAAGCCATGGCACATCACAACTACCTACGGCTGAAAATGCCAGGGCCGAATGGCGTAATCACGATTCGCGGCAACCAGTCATCGGCAAGGGCCGCCGGACAAGCAGCGAAGAACATGCGCGAGATCCACAACGTCCAAGATGATCGGTAGGGGACAGCGAGGGGCTATGGCATGCGCAAGCCTTTGCCCTAGGGTGAAGTCAAGAAGGTCCTAGTTGATCCTGCTGATCCATCGAAAACCTGTCCATCGGCGGAGATGTCGATGAGGTGATAGCAGCCAAAATGTTGGAAGTCATCAAGCTGAACTTGGACATCTTTGCCTGGGGCCCTGATGATTTATCAGGCGTAAGCCGAAGCCTTATTGAGCACCACCTCGCAGTCAAGCCTGCCGTCAAGCCTTACTGAGCAAAAACTGTGTAAAATGTCGATCGAGCGCCAGGAGGCGGCGAAGGCGGAAGTCAGCAACCTAATTCAGGCACGCGTCATTTGCGAGGTGGAGCACCCGGAATGGCTGGCGAACCCTGTACTGGTCAAGAAGTCAAATGGAAAGTGAAGAATGTGCATCGACTTCATAGACCTCAACAAGGCATGCCCGAAGGACGATTTTCCACTCCCACGAATCGACCAGCTAGTCGACTCTACTGCCGGCTGCGAGCTGATGAGCTTCTTGGATGCCTGTTCAGGATATCACCAAGTCTTCATGGCCGAATAAGACTAGGAGAAAACCTCTTTCATCACCCCTTTCGACACATATTGCTACATCCGCATGCCCTTCAGCTTGAAGAACGCCGGAGCCACCTTCGCCCGTTTGGTGTACAAGGTTCTGGACGTGCAAGTTGGCAGGAACATTGAGGCATATGTGGACAACATAGTTGTCAAGAGTAGGAAAGCATCTATCCATGTTGCCGACCTGCAAGAAACCTTCGACAACCTGCGCAAGGCGAAGGTCAAGCTGAATCCGAAGAAATGCGTCTTTGGTGTTCGCGCCGACAAGTTGCTAGGATTCCTTGTGTCCGAGAGGGGCATTGAGGCGAACCCTGAAAAAATTGAAGCCATCCAGCAAATGCAGCCGCCAAAGAGTGCATGCGAAGTGCAGAGGTTGACGGGCCGCATCGCAGCCCTTAGCCGTTTCATGGCGAGTTGGCGGAGAAGGCGCTGCCATTTTTCAAGACTTTGCGAGGATCAAGCAAATTTGAGTGGATGGCCGAATGCCAAATAACGTTCGAGTCCCTCAAGGCCTACCTCTAGGAGGTACCAAGGCTAACTAGCCCAAAGGCAAGAGCCGAACCGATGATGTACCTAGTGGCCTCACCAGTGGTGGTGAGCGCGGCCCTAGTACACGAAGGTGAAGGCGGATAGACACCCGTATACTTCGTATCCGAAGCACTGCAAGGAGCAAAGCTCAGATACTCGGAAATCGAGAAGTTGTCCTATGCCCTCGTCATGGCCTCCCGCAAGCTCCAGCACTACTTCCAAGCGCACAAGATAACAATGCCATCGCAGTACCCCATCAGAGAGGTGCTCCTAAACAAGGAAGCCACATGTTGTCTAGGCAAATGGTCTGCGGAGTTGGCCCCCTTCGATCCACATTATGTGGCCTGAATCGTGATAAAGTCATAGGTTCTAGTCGACTTCGTTGTTGAGTGGACTTCGCCCACCGACAAAGTAGCCCCATCGGTGAATGAAGATTGTTGGACAATGTTCTCCAACGGCTCGTGGTCACACGCCGGGGCTGGCGCGGCCGTAATCCTTGCTTCACCCGTAGGAACTGTCATCCGCTTCGCAGTGAGGCTACAGTTCCTCACCACCAACAACACCACGGAGTACGAAGCAGTCCTCCTTGGATTGCGAAAGGCGAAGGCGTTGGGGGGCCCGATGATTGATAGTCAAGACAGACTCCAAGCTGGTCGTGGGCCACATTGACAAGACCTTCGAAGCCAAGGATGAAGGGATGGCGAAGTACCTGGATGCCATAAGAGCCATGGAGAAGGCCTTTGCCGGCATCACAGTGCAACATCTCCCTAGAGGAGAAAACGAAGAGGCTGACATGCTGGCGAAGGCTGTAGGCACCGGAGGTCCGTTCTAGCCTAGGGTCTTTTTCGAAGTGATCTACACGCCAAGTGCAAGCACGAAGAGGACTCACGGTAGGTCATGGACATCAACCATGGCATACGAAACTAGCGAACACCTTTTGTGCAGTTCCTTTCTGAAGGAAAGCTCCCCAACAACGAAGACAAAGCAAAGCGGTCCGGGAGAGAGTGCGGTAGTACAAGATCGTCGATGGGCAATTGTACAAGAGCGGAATCCAGGACCCGCTCCTTCATTGCATCTTTGAAGCTGAAGGCAAAGAGATGATTAATGAGGTACACGAAGGCCAGTGCGACGAACACCAGGCACTGCGAGTGGTGGCTGCCAAGATGCTTCGTGTCATGCCTAGAATTTCCATCCAAAATTTTGGAGTTTTATTGTGTGTAAATCCTCGTCCAGGAATGAACCGAGGCACACATGACAGAGTTGATAATCAAAGTAATTGTTTAGATATCGAAAGTATTTATTACAGGGGCGAATGACACCTCTCAAAGATAATAAAGTTCAAAATAGCGAATATAAACTAAGACGACATGACGACACCCACTCCATGAACTTGACCGGGCTCCCACTTAATCCTCCAAGAAATCCTCCTCGCTGAAGTACTCTTCTGAATGATAATTGTTGATTGCAAGGTGAGTACATGAAATATTCCACAAGCCACACAACAAATATGCAAGTGCACAAGATAGCAAAGGATGGCATAATATGGCTCAATTTACATAAACAACATTTAATAAAACATTTAAGAGAGTAATAAAACATCAATTATTAAACAATATTAACCAACTCTATACCGCTCACCAAAACGGCATAGGCCCAACCACTCCAACCTAGAGCTAAACATATTTCAACACTTCATGGTCAAATTTAAGTAATGTGGGACTAATCACAGAAAACATTGCTAGGCTTGCCCTTAATCGTGGGCACGGCTATTCGAATAGTTTTACTCTGGCTAGAGGTGTACCATTTTACCCACAAGACACAACTCCACAACACATCACTGTGCGCCTTAATACCACCACGGTATCTTGGAAAGGAACTGTGACAGGACCCTCCATGTAACCAGCACAATAGGCGAGCCACCCGTTGAGCCACCTATCTCCGGCAGGAACTGATCAAGCACCTAACAGGAAGACAGCCCAACGCCTAAACCATGGTCTTATGATTGCCATGCGTGAACTTATGACTGCCACAACATGCCCTGGTGTCTCCTATTGAACTCATCACACTTCCATTCCCGCCATTACCCATTCTGGCTTGTGGTTAGCACGAGTGTTGCTTCGCAACAAGTAGTCCGTGAACCCGTCCTTAACTGTCATGAGCGCCGCTAGCAACATTCACAACCCTGGTGCTCATGACCCACCATTTAATCTAGTTTTAGTGGACCATTAAGTTATCCTCACACGACCACAGTCGTGAACTGAATCATCATTTCATGTCAACCAACTGTTATAATTGAGGTCAAAGTTATAACCCATAGTTGTTCTATAGTTTGCTAAGTAGGGTCCTATAATTATTCTAGCTAACCAATAAATAAAGCTAGCTAGTCACATTTATCCCATAGGCACAATAACAGGTAATCAAGTCAATGGGGCTATAAACAAAGATAAGGGTTTCCTATTCCGATGACATTATAAAAATAAATGCAAAGTTGAAGGAAAATGTAGCTTTAAACATAGGAACAATATGCTCAAAGTGGTTGAGGAATTTGTGTGACTTGCCTTACTACTCTGCACAAGCCTTGGAACTCTCCTCGAGAAACTGGGGCTCTTCCGGAACGTTGGCGACTAAAGGCAACAAACAAAAACAAGCAAAACAGTACATAGCATACATAAACAGTACAATATTATATTTTTAATGGGTAGATCTTCATTTTTAAAGAATTTTGCAAGTTGAATCACCCCAAATAGGGTTCGGATAAATTAGTTATGAATTTTAGAAGTTTAAACCCTTTTAAAAGCATTTAAAAGAATTAAACCAATTTATTGCGTCATTAAGGATTTAATTTAATTCGGGAAATAAAATATGGCGTCATCAGAGAGAGAGGGCTCGGCTGACCAGTGGGGCCCACTAGCAGAGAGGAAGAGGCTCTGGTCCATAGTGGACCGAGTCCACCGAGGTCCACGGGTTCATCCGACGGCTAGGATTCATGTGATCGGATCGGACAGTTCAGATTAAACGGATGTTTTGGGATAGATCAGAGGGCCAAGATTTAAACTTTGATCGGACGGCTAAGATTTGATCTAATAGATCTAGAGGCTTGGATTTAACCGAGAAAATCGGACGGCTAGGATCGATCCCGCCCGGATCGATCACGCGAGCCAGCGTGGCTCCGATGTGGCGCCGACGTGGCGCACACGGCAGCGACCGGCGACGGTGGTGGCATGGGGACCGATGGTTGCCGGTGATCGGTGGCTCAGCAGCGTGCGACGAGGACAGGAATGGGTAAAGGGGATCAGGGCAAAGCTCACCGAGGGTAAAAGGGCGATGAACGGTGACAGGAGGCGCTGGCGGTGAGCTTTTGGCCATGGGACGTCTTGGATCTTCGGTGGCGGCGTTGTTCCGGCGATCTCCGGTGGCTGGGAGGTGGCGGCCTGGCTTCCCTGTGTTCCGGCGAAGCTAACAGGAGCGACAGTGAGGCTTAGCGACCACTAAGGCGACGGCAGTGCTGCGCTGAAGCTCGGCGGCGGCGGCGGAGCAAGAGGCTCACGGTGCTAGGGCACAGGTGGCAAGATCTTGCTAGGGCTGAGGCGGAAAGAGGAGGAGGGACACCGGGGGATACTATTTATAATGGTGGAAGAGGATTAGGGATATGGATCCGATTTAGGAAGCTTCGAGTCTCAACGTCCGTGCACGATCGGGCTCCTGTTTCTTGGGGATAAGGCAGAGGAGGACCGAGGCACTATTTCCCCTCAACTAATTGGAGGAGATCGAGGCCGAGGCAAGCGGATTGCACGAGATTGCGGCGACAGTGCTCGGGGGTGAATAGGAGACCTCCGACTTGAGGTCAGGGACGAACCTGAAGAGTGGGGCCCACCGCAGCGGTAGGGAGCAGCGTGGGTGTCGGCAAGCCGTGGGCCGTGCGCGGAGGGGGAGAGGGATAAGTGCATAGTGTTGGGCTGAATTCAGCCCAAGTGCGGAGGAGGGGTCTTTAATTCTTTTTCTTTTGTTTTATTGCTATGAAACCCATTTAATTCACCAAAAAATACTTACCTTAATCAAATAAATCCTAGAAAATTCCAGGAAATAGATAATTCAGCAAAGAATTTTATAAAATTATTTCCAAGCCCATTTTTGTTGTAAATTTTCTTTGATTTTATTGTTTGCACTCCTTGAGGGTTTTAATTTAATTTCTAAAATTTATTTGTCACAATATATTTAAATGGGGATAATTTCAGGGTGTTACACTTCGCCGAGGGCTATATTGGCCCACGATCCTACAGAGGTGTGAAGAGCGCATCAAGAAATGCCCAGGATGCCAAAAGCATGGCAAGTCCTAGAACACGCCGCAGTACAAGCTACAACTACTGCCCCCGTTATGGCCCTTCGCCAGATGGTGATTGGACTTCATAGGACCATTTCCTGCGGCCCGAAACAGCTACAAGTTTACCATTGTGGCGATGGAATACTTTTCACGCTGGATCAAAGCCGAGCCGTTGGCTAGTATAACCTCGGCGGCAGTACAGAGTTTCATGTGGAAAAACATCATTTGCCGCTTCGACGTCTATCAGCGAAACGGGACTGGGGGTCCCACATACCTCGGGGACGCGTGGGTCTTCGGCCACGTCAGCTCCTCCGGGGCCACATTCTGCACCAGTGACGGCCGGCTACAACCTTCTTCCCGCCAAGTACCTGGGGCCCGAGCATTGCCTAGGCCCGGGTGCGCCTTCTCCGGGCGCCTCGTGACGGGCGCCCACATCCACCCCGGGTCCCGGGGGCATTCTCGAGAAAGGGCACTCCTCTGTGCCCGGTCCTGGGGCCCACAGGTTCCATGCCCGGGCCCCGGGTCTCGCTCCCGGTCCCGGGACTCACAGGCTCGGTCCCGGGGCACGTTACAGAGACATCCCTGGTCCCGGGCGCCGCTCCCCGGGCCCGGGACTCACATTTTCCGTCCCCGAGGAGCTCGGCGCCTTGTGTGCGTGGAGGGCTCGATGAGCTCTCTGCCCCGAGCACGAGGCCGGCTTGAGCGGATTAGCTCCCCAACTACCCGCATTAATGGTGAGGCGACGGGGCGCCTCCCGCCTGTCTCCCGGTCAGACATGCATGCACCGTCATGATGGCCTTCCGTGGGCCCCCTCCCAGTGCCGTCAGAGAACTTTCGGCTGAGAGGGCCTCGATTCTCCACACTCTGGCAACGGAGGCGCGCGCTGTCACATCTCCATACTCCAGCCGCCCACAGCAGCCCGGCAACGTGCCGACCAGACATGCAGTAGACCAACTCTAGCCGCCCACAGCAGCCGAGCCAGGCGGCGACTAGACGTCCCTCCGGCGCGGCGTGGCAGGTGGCCGTGTGTGTGCGACAAGACAAATCGTAGCTAGCTTTCTTTGTGTACTGGGCACTGTGGACTCCCCTTGATCGATAAAAGGAGGATCCGAGCCTACAGCAAAGGGCGACTTCTCCTGGACTTTGGACTTCTGCTGGTCCAGAGAGTTTCTTCCGGTCGAGGTCTAGTCTTCTACTTCAGCTTGAGTTAGTCCTCTTCTTCTCTGAGTCCGGCTTCCGGTAGAGCTGCCAGGGCCGATGAACTCCTTGTAAGAGCAACCCACATTCATCTCCACATAGCAAAACACACACAGGAGTAGGGTATTCCGCCTCCGCGCGCCCCGAACCTGTCTACGCCTCCTGTCTTCCTTGCATGCCATCTCTCGACTCGGGTCCCCGGGCCCGAGCACATATCCACCGGACGTCGCAGCCGTCCTAGGACAACTCCCCTGGCCGAACTCAAAAGGGGGGGGTCTCCAGACTCCCTGCGGTTGGAGTTTCCTCCTCCGACAGCTGGCGCGCCAGGTAGGGGGAGTTTCTCTTCCAGGTGGCACGCCGGCGTCCCCAACGCTGGCACGCTCCATGACAGGAGGTCATCATCCGCGGGACTCCAACGACAGGTCCGGCGGCTTCACCCTGCCGGGCGACGTTCCCCCTCTTTGCCTTATTAGGGGCGCGCGGCGCGTGCCCGGCGGGCCGAGCTCGCCCCTCGGCGGCCTGGTTGTGCGGCCTCGGCCCCTTCCCTTGCGGAGGGGGCCGGCAAGTGCCCCGCTGGGTCTGCTGCGGCCTCATTCATAAGGCGCGAATGGACACGCCACCATCCTGACTTCTAGTCAGCTTCGTCCCAAGGAACTCTCCTGACGGCGAAAGCCCTCCTGCGCCACCCCCTGGCATTTACTGGGGGTGGAGGCCGGGAGCGGCGGTGGCTCAATGAAGTCGCCGACCCGGTAGGCACGGCCCGTTGCCGGGTCGCCGCCGACAGCAGTGCAGGGGCCGGGAGCGCCGACCGTGCGACGTCTAGCGCGGACCGGCCCCTCGCCCCGAAGCATAACCAAGCCCGGAGCGCGGCGCCTCATGCCGTACCTCCGACCGACAATGGCCCCGGCGACCTCCATGACTGGCTAAGCCGGATGCAGACTCATGAGGACGCCCGGGTCACAAACGAGCAGCAGCGCGAGCGGCGCGCTGAAGCTGCCGCGCCTCCCGAGGCCCCTGACAAGTGCCCTGGAGAGGACGGCAAGCTCTCACGTTCCACGCCACGGCGGAACAGAAGAAAGCGCCAGAAGGCCAAGGCGGCCACCGAGTACTTCGCCTTGGCTGTTGCGGGCAGCCCCCGGGGCGATGTTGCCCACGGGGATGATGATGGCGGCAAGCGGCAAAAGGCCGCACGTGCGCCGCTGCCACCGGCAATGGCCCAGAAGTGGTGCGCCTTCCACCAGACGGACCGGCACGACCTCACGAAGTGCCCCGCCGTCCAGGGCTTGGCTGAGCGTGTCAAGCCAGCAATGGCCCGGAAGTGGTGCACTGTCTAGGAGACAGACTCGCACGACCTCACGGAGTGCCGCGCCATCCAGAAGTTGGCTGAGCGCGTCAAGAAGTTCCGGCAGGAGCAGTAGTAGGCCAAGCCGGATCGAGGTGATTCGGACGGTCCGATCGTCGAGATTCGGACGTCCGATCCCTTGGCGGACTGTCCGATCGTCGGGATTCGGACGGTCCGATCCTTAGGCGGACGGTCCGAATCCGGCTCCCGATCCGGGGCAACCTCTCGAGTTCCAAGAACCCGAGAGCGTCCTCGCTACCCTCGGTGGCGGGGCGCACGCCCGCTCCTCACACCGTGGCTTCAACCCATCATGCGTGGGTTGCTAGCCGCGGCACCGAGCCCAGTGGCAACCCCACAAGTGGCGAGCGTGGCGCTCGTCGTCGAGCGCCCCTTGCCCGACAAACACGCAGCCTGGGACCCGCCTCCCGGGCCCGATTCTGGGGAGCCCAAACCCGGACAGCCTCTCCAAGGCGAGTGCATGTCTTGGACGTGGCACCCGGAACAACTCCGACAGGGTGCGATAAGCCGGACAGCATCGCCCCGGCGATAGCGGTTCCGGGGAGGTCGTCCTGATACATTCCACATCTTTGCCCGGGCCCCCGGGTCCTGGGCACATATCACATTCGAGCCGGGGCCCCGGGGTCCAGGGTCCATGTCCCGGGATCCGCGCCCCTGGCTCAACACCAGGAAGCCCGAACCCGGACAGCCTCGCCAAGGCGAGTGCATGTCTTGGACGCGGCACCCGGAACACCTCCAACAGGGCACGATAAGCCGGACAGCATCGCCCTGGCGATAGCGGTTCCGGGGAGGTCGTCCCGATACATTCCACATCTTTGCCCGGGCCCCCGGGTCCTGGGCACATATCACATTCGAGTCGGGGCCCCGGGGTCCAGGGTCCATGTCCCGGGATCCGCACCCCTGGCTCGACACCGGGAAGCCCGAACCCGGACAGCCTCGCCAAGGCGAGTGCATGTCTTGGACGCGGCACCCGGAACACCTCCAATAGGGCGCGATAAGCCGGACAGCATCGCCCTGGCGATAGCGGTTCCGGGGAGTCATCCCGATACATTCGACATCTCAGCCCGGGCCCCTGGGTCTCGGGCACATATCTGTCCTCGACCACGAGAGCTCGCTCCCTCCCGAGGGAGCTGAGCCCGTGCTCTCGGCCCCCGTCAGGCCGGGGTAGGGGCGCACACAACAGAAGCCGGTATACTTCGCCAGCGAGGCCGCGCGCCTCGCTCCTAACCAGCAGAGCCTCAAGCGCTATCATCGGTGTAAGGTTGGGGCCCGATCACTCCAGGTCGGGGACTTAGTCCTCCGTCGTGTCCTCACACGTGCCGGAAAGAAATAATCCTTCCCCCTGCGGGAAGGCCTCTTCCTGGTGATCGGTGTCTCCCGACCGGGCTCGGTAAGCCTGGGAGATCTTCGCAAATTTCATCTGTAAACACATCCTGTAAGTGCGGTGTGCCCAGGCCAGCGTCGGATTTCTTTAGATCTCAGCGCTGGCCAGGGCCCCCCCATGTTTATACACTTTACTCAGTAGCATTTTTAATATCCTTCCCGGTCTCGTCCCTTTCGTCTCTTTCCGTGTGTTGCGTTCGTGGCAGTCTCACCCCCTGGGGGCATAATCGGGCCGCGCCCGTACGGCGGCTGGGTTTTGCGCATAATCATCAGCTCCCTACCAACGGGCTACCGTGTCCCCACGTGCTAACCCCGGGGCGTTGTCGAGCCCACAGGACCGTGGTGGCGCCCCTCTGCGCGGTGCCCCAGGTCCCGGCGGCTCCAGTGCCCCCACTAGCTAGCCTCGGGATCGGTTTTTCCAGAGGTAGGGGGTGAAATGCTTATGCGTGATCTTTTCCTCCGCACGGTTGCGACCGCGAGGACGCCTTCGGGAGGTGGTTGACGCCACGTTTCGTAGCATGGAATGGACAAAGGAACGAGCCAAATGCTCTCACAATTCACTGTGTGCAGGTTAGACCCTTCCCCGGCAGGCTTAAGTAGGGTGCTCGGGTTAGCGCCCCGGTAACGTGCCTCGAGACCGGGAACGTCCCCAGGACCCGGGGCCCGAGGTGAATGCGCCCGGAGAAGGCGTTTTTGGGCCCGGACGGTGCTCGGGCCCCATCCCAGATTCACATCCGGCGCCGATTCCTGGCCCGGGGGCTGGCAACGCTCCTGGCCCCGGGATTGTGCTCGTGGAGCCACAGCACCCTTTTCAACATCCAGCTACGTAATCTTATCCGACCTTAAACATTGCTCAATTTGTATTCTTCCCCCGTTTGTATGGCCTTGTGTTTCGTGCTTCTCAGCCCCGGGGGCAAAGCAAAATCTGGCAGTACCTGGAGACCCCGTGCCTAGTCAGGGTCGGTTCCCGAGAGGCTCCCGGCGAGCCAAAAGGTACGAGCTTAGCACTTTGGCCATACCTAACCCACGCGGGGCTCTTTTCGTATGTTCTCTCTTCCAGCAGCCTTTTTCCGCGGCCTCGCTGTGCTCCCCGGGTCGGCAGCGCTCGGGGGCATGGAGGGCCCCCGGGCCCCGAAGGCGGCCGCGGGTGCTGTCAGAAGGGAATTGACGTCTCCCTCGGACTCCTCGTCAGACATCGGCTCCACAAGGTGCTCACCGCGGTCGAGGAACCCTGCCTCCGTTGCAGCGGTCTCAGCCATGGCTTTCTGTGTCTCCTCGCGAACCACCACGGCTTCCTCAACATTTTCATAGCCAGACAAGGCATGATTACCTGGACAGCATCGCCTTGGCGAGCGCGAGTCCGGGGAAGTCATCCTGATTCATTCCATATTTCCAACCCGGGTCTCCGGTTCCCGGGCATATATCCACCGTATTACAGCCAGGACCCCGCGTCCCCTCGTTTCTTCAAGACGTGGCCCTGTTCCTGCCCGGAGTTGATCCCAGCTGAGCAACAGGGCCAGGGGCCACTGTCGGCAAAAACGGGACTGGGGGTCCCACATACCCCGGGGACGCGTGGGTCTTCGGCCACGTCAGCTCCGCCGGGGCCACATTCTGCACCGGTGACGGCCGGCTACAGCCTTCTTCCCGCCAAGTACCTAGGGCCCGAGCATTGCTCGGGCCCGGGTGCGCCTTCTCCAGGCGCCTCGCGACGGGCGCCCACATCCACCCCGGGTCCTGGGGGCATTCTCAAGAAGGGGCACTCCTCTGTGCCCGGTCCCGGGGCCCACAGGCTCCATTCCCAGGCCCCGGGTCTCGCCCCCGGTCCCGAGACTCACAGGCTCGGTCCCGGGGCATGTTACAGAGACATCCTTGGTCCCGGGCGCCACTCCCCGGGCCCGGGACTCACATTTTCCGTCCCCGAGGAGCTCGGCGCCTTGTGTGCGGGGAGGGCTCGATGAGCTCTCTGCCCCGGGCACAAGGCCGGCTTGAGCGGATCAGCTCCCCAACTACCCGCATTAATGGTGAGGTGACGGGGCGCCTCCCGCCTATCTCCCGGTCGGACATGCGTGCACCATCATGATGGCCTTCCGTGGGCCCCCTCCCAGTGCCGTTAGAGAACTTTCGGCTGAGAGTGCCTCGATTCTCCACACTCTGGCAGCGGAGGCGCGCACTGTCACATCTCCATACTCTAGCCACCCACAGCAGCCCGGCAACGTGCCGACCAGACATGCAGCAGACCAACTCCAGCCGCCCGCAACAGTTGAGCCAGGCGGCGACTAGACGTCCCTCCGGCGCGGCGCGGCAGGCGGCCGCGTGCGTGCGACAAGACAAATCGTAGCTAGCTTTCTCTGTGTACTGGGCACTGTGGACTCCCCTTGATCAATAAAAGGAGGATCCGAGCCTACAGCAAAGGGCGACTTCTCCTGGACTTTGGACTTCTGCTGGTCCAGGGAGCTTCTTCCGGTCGAGGTCTAGTCTTCTACTTCAGCTTGAGTTAGTCCTCTTCTTCTACGAGTCCGGCTTCCGGTAGAGCTGCCAGGGCCGATGAACTCCTTGTAAGAGCAACCCACATTCATCTCCACATAGCAAAACACACACAGGAGTACGGTATTATGCCTCCGCACGGCCCGAACCTGTCTACGCCTCCTATCTTCCTTGCGTGCCATCTCTCGGCTCGGGTCCCCGGGCCCGAGCAGATATCCACCGGACGCCGCAGCCGTCCTAGGACAACTCCCCTGGCCGAACTCAAAAGGGGGGGGGGGGGGTCTCCAGACTCCCCGCGGTTGGAGTTTCCTCCTCCGACAACGTCCCAAGAGAATTTGTCACCGACAACGGGAAACAGTTCGACTCGGCGAAGTTCAAAGAGATGTGCGAGGGGCTAAATATGTGAATCAACTTCACATCCGTCGCGCACCTACAGTCAAACGGAGTAGCCAAAAGGGCAAATGGCAAGATCCTTGAAGTCCTCAAGAAAAGACTGGACGAAGCGCTGAAAGGAAGATGGCCCGAGGAACTCACATTGGTGCTCTGGGCACTTCGTACCACCCCGACATGGCCAACAAAGTTCAGCCTGTTGATGCTCATATACGATGAAGAAGCCATGACCCCGAGCGAGCTGGGGGCAAACTCGTGCCGAGTCATAATGTCTAGGGACGAGGAGACGGGGCGAAAGGCCGCCTTGGAGCTACTCAAAGGTGTGCGGGTCCAGGTGCTGCAAAACATGGCAAAATACTCCGCCTTGACCGAAGAACTATATAACAGGAAAGTGTGGCCAAAGGAGATCTTGCTGGGGCACATGGTGCTCAAGAAGAAAAGTAACCACGTGGCAGTAAGCAAGCTCGAGTCAAGATGGGAGGGACCATATCTCGTAGCTCACAAATCGCCCGAAGGGGCTTACAAACTGGCGACCATGGATGGCAAAGAGCTGGACCATACATGGAACGCCGCTTCGCTGAAGCATTATTACATATAAAGAGCATGTAAAAAAAACTAGAGTAGGGTTATTATCCACAATGGAGGCCCGAACCAGTATAAAAATCCCTGTGTCTTTGCATTTGTCGCAAATGACCCGAAAGGACAACACCTGATCCACGCTCTATCGAACAGGGGAAGCGGAAAGATCGAAGTATCGCTCGATCAAACGCTGAAATTGCGTGGCGTCGCCCAAACGCATAGTGTGAAATATAACTTACCAGACAAGCACCAAGTAATAACTTGGCACCATCTGTCGAAGGTAGGGGACGACGAGCGGCCAAAGCATCGTTCGGTCGTAGAAAAATGCTACGAGCGCATAGCACGAAAGCTAACCCACCAAATAAGCGACAAGTAATTACTTGGCGCTATCTATTGAAGGTAGGCGACAGCGAGTGGCCAAAGCATCGCTCAGCTACAAAAAAATAATACGCATGCACAACATGAAAGCTGACCCATCGGACTAGCGCCAAGTGATAACTCGGTGCTATCTGTCGAAGGTAGGGGACAGCGAGCGGCCGAAGCATCGCTCGACCATGCAAAAACACAACGAACGCACAATGCGAAAATGAAACGAATCACGAAGGCCAACCCACCAACGAGTGCTAAGAACTAGCTAAGTGCTATCTATTGAGGACAGGGAACGGTGAGCGGCCGAAGCATTGTTCGGCCACCAAAAACTACGAGGTATTAGACACACATCAATTCTACAGCTCTCGAAGCCATATAATGTCAAAAATGATAGAAATGGCAGAAAAACAATGCGAAGGGATTTTATTTCGAAAAAAATCTCAAATTACAAGAATTACACAACACATCAAATTACATAAAAATGTTACAACAAGCCTATCCTGAAGAGGACGTTGCCTTGCTATCGGACGAGCTATAATCTACAGGGCTAACTAAACTCCCAGAAGGACTAAGAGTAGAAAATTTTGGCCAAAAAATGTAGTCGCCCGAAGCTCCTCTGTCGCTCGAAGTCGAGTCGTCGCTGGTGATGTTGATGACCGGAGAATCACGAGCAGGTGCTTCGCACTCCGCCGAATTATCGCCATCTAGAACGATGACGGGGACTTCGTGGGCAGGAGAGTTAGCAGGGACGAACGCATACCGCCGGTCTCAAATCCCCTGTTGACGGGCCGACATTTGAAAATTTCACTAGAATTCTACCATAACGCCACGGCGAAGCTGGTAATCCCGGTCGAAGTCGGACACGTCGCGCCCAGGGTTCTTTCGTAACCACTTCGCCACAGAGCGAAGGGCGTAGCTCCGGCTGTTAATCACCATGGCCAGAACACGGTCTTTGGGACCTGGGTACCTCATCTTCCCAGGTGGCCGAGACACAAAAAATTTAAAGTTCATCACTGGCCATAGGTAGTTGAAGTGGGGAAAGCAAAGCTTTTGATTGAGCAACACTTGATATGTGCGAAAGATACTTTCATTCAGCCGAGGGGGGCTGTCACACCTGCGGCAGCGCCTCGGTCTCAGGCATGTCTCCACCGCCCTTCGGCATAGTCTTGGCCGCCTCACGCTCTCCTTGCTTCTTCAGTTGATCACAAAGGTGCTCGGCGGCTATCTCCTTGCTCTTTGGCACCTACCAACCTTTCTGGAAGGATCCGTAGTGAGGCCGAATGTCATCACTACTTTCCCACACGCTGTTATCTTTAACATCGCTGGCATAGATCGCAAGGAGGTCTTGGAATGGTTGCGCGCTGGGCTTGGAGCACAGAGAGAATGCTGTAGCCGGTGGTTCGGGCACAACAGTCACCAAAGATGCCGGAGGCATCGCCCACCGCCCCCCTGGCGACGATGCACCAATCTGTAAATGCCTCGGCAGGGGCAGCGGTGGAGGAAAGGCACCCATCCTCGTGAGTGCTACGTGCAGCGTATGGCTGGTGTCGATGGCCGAAGCCCAAGTGCCAGCCTCGATCTCCTTCGTCTCCGACAGCTCAACGAGAAGGCGTTCGAGCTCGGATTCACGGTTGGCGAGGCAGGCTCGAAGCTGATCTGCCTCGGTCCTTAGAGCAGCGTTCGAAGCCTTGGCATACTTCAGCGCCCTCTTCAATATGCTTTGCTCCTGGGCCAGCTGTTCGGCCTTCGACGCCTCGTCTCGCTGACGGCTCTTAAGGCCGTCCAAGCGGGCATGCGCCATGCGCTCGTAGCACCCCGCCAGGGAGAGCGCCTAAAATATGCGAAGCTAAGAGATAAGCGAAGCAAAATCAAAGGCCTAAAAGATGGGTCGAAGAAACAAATAAAAAGAGGCATGAAAAACCAACCTTGGTCAAAAGACCACGCAACAACAAGCCCGCCTCGTCGAGGTCGAACCGGTCGTCAACAGCCGGCTGGACGGTTGAGTGTGAAGCCAAGGAACTAAGGCCACCAACAAACGAGCGTAGCTCGTCCCGGTAGGCGAAGTCCTCTATGGTGAAGCTTGGCACCAACAGGACACTGTCAGAGGGGGATAACATCACGGTCGGTCGCCCGCTTGCCTCTATGGCGCCTTGGCCGCTGCTGCTGGCGGGCTCCGACGGGCATCTGGCCAGCACGTCCACCACCATGTCCTTGCTGTCGTCGTCCACGACAATGTCCTCTTCCTCAATGGGCTGAGGGGACTCTGTCCTCGCCCTTTTCACCACCGGGCTCTGGTGCACTGGGCGAAGACGACTCCGAGTCATTAAAGGTTGAGCCCAGAACCACCGGTGCGAATTGGAAATGGACCGCCCTCCCAGCGCTCTTGGGCCGAGTGGCAGCCACGGAAGATCCGTGTGTGGGCGAAGGCCCTGTTCCGGCCCGGCCGCTGACGGGCATCACAACGTCGGGGCTGGGAGTCCGCCCCATGGTGCCAAGATCGGTGTCTCCTGCGTTGTTGTCCTCATCGTCTTCATCTTGGGCGGGCGGCGGCGAAGGGTGAATGGCCCGAAGGGGTTGGACCATCCTCGGTGCCATGCGACTGGGGCCTGCAGCGTCGCCAGCGGTCTTCTTCCTCTTCTTTCCCGCAGCATCCCCGCCATCATCGCCCTGGGGCTGGATGGGGTTCTCGCACGGGGGAACTTCCTGGCGAAGGCGCATACACACGCGGTTCACCCTCCCCCCTTCAGGAACTTCATGATCTCCCCATACTCCTTCGGAGTCATGTCCCCGACAATGCGCTTCGCTAGCCTCTCCGCTTTGCCAAAGGAGACAACTGCAAACTGTGCAAAGTCACCTGAATCAAAATAGGTCGAATTGAATTCGATAGGCGAACCGCGAGTGAAGAATTGAAAGAAGCCAACGGGAACCTATCGAGGCGGTCGTCGAAAATGGCGAGGGCAGGGAGATCGTAGATTTGGTTGTCACGGTCGACGGTGATATTCCACGACTGTGCCAACGGGTTGACGCCCATCATCAGGTACTCCTCGATGAGGTCCCGAACGCAGAGGCGGCTAGCGATGGCACGAAGGAGCTGGCGGTGGGCCTCTAGCGCACCAGTCGAGGAGACCTTTGGGCGGGCGTTGAAGCTAGGCATGCTCAGCAATGGAGGGCCTTGAACTAGTGGGAGTCGGTGGTGTAGGATATCTTGTGGTAGAACCACCGCCTCATCCACGATTTCTCCCACTTCGGCATTGAGGTGGGGATGGGCCATAGGTCGGCCTAGTCGGGCCGCTTGATGAAGTTCACGTTGCCGTATACGCTCTTCTTCGCCCCCACCTGCGTCACCACCATCTTGCTATAGAGGGCGGCCTAGTGAACGACGGCGAAGAGATCTGCCGTCGGCTCAAACTCCTGAGTCCGGGCCATCCATTCGAAGACAACGATGTGGACGAAGGCGCTCGGGCTAAGCTGCGGCATCTCTAGCTTGAATAGGGCAAGCACCTCAGGGAGCAAGTCGTAGCAAGGGACAATTGTCTCGTCATCACCCGGCGCGGGGACAATGTCTTCACCGGGCGCCCGAGTGAACCCCTCCGAAAGGGTCCCCCTCCGGCAGAGATTGTCGATGTCGGCCTGGCAGATGAGTGAAGGACCGAGGTAAACGGTGTTGTCATCGACGATCGACCCCGGATCTACGCCGCCGGCCTTCGCCGAAGTAGGTTTCTGAGGAGCCATGGGCGCCAGGTTGGATGAAGAAGGTTAAGATCGAAGGCGTCAAAAAGTCGAAACACTGAGAACAGCGAGCGCAAATGAACAATGGAGAGCATTTTCTCAGTAAGAAGATAAGAATGGCATCATGGGGGGCCGACCGCGTCTATGTATAGATGAGGCCGCCTGGCATCGACTAATCACGGCTTGCCACGTGGCGCCTCAGGAGGTGAACTACCACGAGCACTAAGCAGCTAATGGCGAGACGACATGTGGCATGGTGTGAGAAGGCCACACGGTGCCTCGGAAGGTGAA
This sequence comes from Oryza meyeriana var. granulata, assembly GCA_003991445.1. Taxonomy (NCBI): domain Eukaryota; kingdom Viridiplantae; phylum Streptophyta; class Magnoliopsida; order Poales; family Poaceae; genus Oryza; species Oryza meyeriana. The sequence goes on from RYFJ01000160.1 coordinate 78,052, forward strand.
CCGCTGCGTCACCGCATCGGCCGACACGTGGCACCTCGCGCAGCGAGCCGCCTCGTTGCCAACACACCTGACGCATGGCATCACAAGGGGCGAACCGCCGCGAGGTTACACAAACTGTCACATGGTGACGATTGTCATGGCCCACAGAAATTGCCGTCGTCACTCCGCATGGTCGAAGAGCCCCAGCGAAGCGCGGCAAACCGGAACCAAAGGTCTTGAGCTATACTCGGCCGAAGTAGGGACGGCAAGCGGCCTGCATGGCGACATATGGTATCCACGAGCTCAGCAGAGTCACAGCTCACCCTTGCACGTGAGGGGCTTGTTGGGGATAGGCCGCAACCTGTTTGGACCGTCCTCCTTTCGGAAGGCTCAAGACCGAAGACACTGGATGAAGCCCCTTTGGTGGCCCAAGACCGAAGACATGAGGGCAAAGGACCCAGCGTAAAGGCGAAGGACGCGGTATGTCCAGCGAAGACAAAGGATTTTGGGGCAAAGTGCTGGAACTGCTGGTGAAAGGCCTAAGGGGGCCAAAGAGACGACCTAGCGAGCGAGCCCGTTGCGCCGATCTTGACTGGGAAACAGGACAGCCAAAAAGGCCGAAAAGCCCATCAAAGGGCCCAGCCCATGTAGTGGCCCTATGGCTTATGTGACGGCTCGACAGCCCATCAGGAACTTGCAGACAGGGAAAGATGGAAATACCCCTATAGCTGTCCCCATTAAGGGGCTATGATGTAATATCACCTGTAAATAAAACCCTAGAGTTTGTAATTGTACCCCTGGGCCTATAAATAGGTACCCAGGCCATTGTAATGGCAATGTTTTTGAGACTAATACAAAAGATTTACTACTACAGTCCATTCTCAGATTCCACCGTTGTTCTTCGACAACATCTAGTATGGTAAAAACAATTATGAAAACCTATTTGGATTAAGCAACAATTAAAAGCTTAAAATAGTACTTTGAGAAGGCAGAGGAGCATTGCATTTTCAAAATCAATTCTAGCACATCTAGAAAGGAACGATAAATGTACAGTGTTAAATAATAAGACACAGAAGTACTTTGGCATGCACAGGCTGGAAGGTTCAATAAGAGGGCATTGACAAAATGCCTTGACCACTTTTAGATAGCACTACCTAAGCTAATTGACCCATATATGAATCACTATTTTGCTTAGGGACAAATTACAACAAACATTCTTTTTTTTATTTTCATATCTGGAAGTGCTGGTATTTATTTTAGATCACTTTCACAATGGTAAGGAAATGGACAAATTACAGCAAGCATTCTTTTTTTTAATTTCATATCAGGAAGTGCTGGTATTTATTTTAATTCACATAATATTTTAAATGATTATTTTTCAGCATTGCGACAGCTTAAGCCTGTTGAACCCCTTGATGGGAGTAATTTCGCTGAGTGGACGAACACTATGCTTCTAAATTTAGCTATGCTAAGAGGGACTCTCCTGTGGAGCCTCAACTGGCTGAGGACATGACTGATGAGCAGTATGCAAATCTCAAGTAGGCTTACGATGAAAAGCTAGCCTCTTCGGAAAAGTCCAACAGAATATCACTAATGTACATCTGTCGGCGAAGTAGGACAGGGGGTCCCACATGCCCTGGGGACGCGTGGGTCTTCGGCCACGGCAGATCCCCGGGGGCACCCTTCCACCGCCCGGGCTCGTGCCCGGGCGCAAACCGCCTTCGCCGCCGACGGCCCGGGCTCGTGCTGGGGCGCGACCGCCGACGGCCCCGGGCACGCCCCCGGGGCATCGTATAATATCAGCTCGGCCCCGGGTCCTCTTTGGCCTCGGCCCGAGGCCTTGCCTCCGGCACTATTCACTGCCTCCGGGGCCCACATGTCGGTCCCCGGCAGGCTCTGGACCAACTACTCTGCCACGTGTGGGCGTCTCCAATGGCCCCGTGGACACCCGACAGCTGTCCAGAAAACCTTTTGACTTCTGAGGGAAGAGTGTGCGCTGAAGTCAAGAAGAGTCGAGGGCCCTTGACTTGGAGGCGTGCGCCATCACGTCTCCCCGCTCATCACATCCCCACGACTCTACCGCCCGCAGCATACCAGCTCGGCTGGGCACGGCAGGCGGGAGGTGAGCGACGGGACGTTCCTCCAACTCCGGCATGGCGTCGCAGGCGGAGGGTGCACAGGAGACCTCACCGGAAAATATCTCCTTCCGCGTACCGGCACTGTATGGACTCCCCTCGCCTAAATAAAAAGGAGGATCCATGCCGTAGACGAACGCAAGGCAGCAAGGCTCCAGTCTTAGACAACACAGAGATCTCCTTCTTCCTTAAGTCCGGCCGCTGCTAGAGCGGCCTAAGCACCTCCGAGCTCCCGGAGTTCTCTTTGTAACCACCATACCACATTCATCCACTCATAGCATACACACAGGATAGGGTTTACGCTCCGGCGGCACCGAACATGTATAATCCCCGTGTCTCCTTGTGCGTGCTGTTCAACGTCGTTCTCCGCGTTATCCTTCTTCTACACCCTGACGCCGGCTTCGCCTGAGATACTCCCTGGCCGAACCATCAAAGGGGGTCTCCAGACCTCTCGCCGTCGAGGTTTCATCCTCCACAGCTGGCGCGCCAGGTAGGGGAGTTTCCTTTTCAGGTGGTACGCGGCAGCACCGGCGCGCTCCATGCGACCGGCCATCATCATCAGCGGGGTTCGATGACGAGTCCGGCGGCTTCACCCCGCCGAACAATGCTAGCCTCTGGCTAGCTCACCGCGTTCCCCCACGTCCTCCTGGGCGCGCGGTGCGCGCTGCACGGGCCGACTTCACCCAGTGGCGGCCTGGCCGAGCGGCCTCGGCACCTCCCTTGCGGAGGGAGCGGTAAGTGCCGGCTGGGTCCGCCGTGGCCTCATTCGTGAGGCGTGAACAGGCGCACCGCTCCACGGCGCCACCATCAAGACATCCAGCCAGCGACACCGCAGGAGCCCTCCTGGCGGTGAAAGCTCTCCTGCGCCACCCCCGGCTACCACCGGGGGCAGCGGCCGGGAAGGGCGGTGGCTCGGCGAAGTCGCCGACCTCATAGGTAAGGCCCATCGTCTGATCACCGCCGGCAATCATGCAGGAACCGGCGAGTCCTCGCGCTCCGCCTCGCGCCGAGCAGGAGGAAGCGCCAGAAGGCCAAGGCGGCCGCCGAGAGCTCCGCCTTGGCCGCTGCGGCCAGCCCCCGGGCGACATCGCCCACGAGGACGACGACGGCGGCGGTAAGCGGCAAAGGGCCGCACGTGCGCCGCCGCCGCGGCAATGACCCGGGGATGGTGCCGCCTTCCACCAGACGGACCGGCACGACCTTACGGAGTGCGGCCGTCCAGCGCTTGGCGAACGCCTCGAGGAGCGGCAGTAGGCCGAGCCCGGTCTGAGCCCTGGCTCCCGGGCGATACCTCGTCCCGGTCGGAGGCCTTGCCTCCGGGTTCGTACTTAGCCCGGTCGGAGCTTAGCTCCCGGAGGCGTACTTAGCCCGGTCGGAGCTTAGCTCCCGGGTGCGAAAACAGCCCCAGTAGGAGCCCTTGGCTTCCGGGGTGCTTCTCTGGCCGGTCGGAGCTTAGCTCCCGGAGGCGTACTTAGCCCCGGTTGGGCTTGGCTCCCGGATCGCCCGGTCCGAGCCCTTAGCTCCCGGAGCGCGTACCTAGCCCGGTCGGAGCTTAGCTCCCGGAGCGTAAAACAGCCCAGTGGGAGCCCTCGGCTCCCGGGCGCATATCTGGCCCCGGTCGGAGCCAGGCTCCCGGGGCGCGCGTAAATAGCCCCGGTCGAGCCCCTGGCTCCGGGCATACTCCCCCTGTCCGTCACGGAGAGCTCGCTCCCTCTCAAGGGATCTGAGTCCGAGGGAGCCGAGCCCGAGTCCCGGCAGAACCAGTAACGGGCCAAGCGCGCGAAGCAGTTCGGATAGTCCGAACCGTCGACGGACGGTCCGGTTGTAGTTGACTCAGACCGTCCGGCCCATAGGCGGACGGTCTGAATCCGCGCTCCCGGTCCAGAATGGCTTTCGATAGTGCGCGAGTACCCCGACAGCATTGTCTCCGCAAGGGCAGGTCCGGGGAAGTTGTCCCGACATGGTCCATTGTCCATACCGTGCCCCCGTGCCCGGGCACATACAATCCTGCATAACAAATCATATTTCACTCCGGGGGCCTGGGTCCCGGACACTTATCGAGCCGAGGCACGGATTCCTGAATCCGCGCCCCGGGTCCGACACCGAGGTGCCGAACCAGGGGCGGCATCGCCAGGCGAGAGCAAGCCTAGGAACGCGACACCTAGGAATAGGGCGCGATAGCCGGACAGCACACTCCGGCGAGAATGCGTCCGGAAGGTCGTCTCACATCCATAGTTCAAGCCCGGGCCCCGGAACCCGGCTTATATCAAAACCATACTCCAGTCCGGGGCCCCCGGGTCTGCCCGGACACTTATCCTTCGCATGACAGCCGGGCCCCGGGTCCCGAGCACATTGCCGGACTCGGGCTCACGAGGGAAGCGAGTCCGAGCTCATCCTTAGGCACAACAAGTTTCTCCAAAATCTACATGTATAAAACATCCTGTAAGTTGCGGTAAGCCCGGGCCAGCGTCAGATTTTCTCCAAGATCTCAGCACTGGCCGGGGCCCATGTATATACATTTTACATAAAGCAATGTTTTTAATATCCTTCCCGGCCTCGTTCCTTTCGTCGTTTCCCATGTGTTGCGTTCGTACATGGGATGGACAAGGGAATGAACCGGACGCTCTCACAGTTCACTATGTGCAGAGTATATTTTTTCCCAGCGGTCCTGGGACGATTCATACCACACTAGCTGGACCCCCGGGGAGACCTAGTTTCTTTCCTGGTGTACCGGGCCGAAGCCGTTCTGTCACCAGGACTCTCCTTCAGCTCCGGCTACAGCACTACATCGCAGACATCAACCACGACGATATGCATCTCAACAACCTCGACTTCCTCGAGGAACAAAGGTGGCGCGCTCCGCTCCGCGTCGCTCGTTTACCAGCGAAGGCCTCAAGCGCTATCTTTTTGGCGTCAGGTTTGGGCCGATCACTTCAGGGTTGGGGTTCGAATCTCCGCCGTATCTTTTTACGGGCGGAATGAAATCTTCCCCGTGGGAGGCCCTCCCTGGTGATCGGAACTTCCAACCGGCTCGGTAAGCCTGGGCATCTTCACAAATTATTATCTGAAAACACATCCTGTAAGTGCCTCTAAACCTCAGCACTGGCGCAGGCCCATGTGTACTCTGCCTTCCAGAGTAATATTTTTATTATCGTTTCCGGGCTCGTGCCTTATCCTTTCTCTATGTCGCGATTGTGATGATCTTCCCCCGGGGCATAATCGGGTCGCGCCATGCGGTGGCTGGTGTTGCGCCTAAGGCATCTGTTCCCTACCAGCGAGCTACCGTATCCCATCTGCTAAACCCGGAATCGTCTAAGCCCGGCTTGCGGTGTCCGCACTGGTTGGCTTCGGGCTCGGTTTTTTCCGCTGCTAGGGGGCAGATTCCTTATGCGCATCCTTTCCTCGCTCAGTTCGCGACCGCGAAGAGGCCCTAGGAGGTGGTAGACGCAACGGCTTCGCAGCATGGAGTGGGACAAGGGAGCGAAGCAAGTGCTCTCACGATTCATCATGTAGAGCCTGTCGTCGCGACATCACTGTTGCTCCCTAGGCGAACGGGACCCGGGGGCACGGAGGACCCCGGACCTGGAACACAGAAGGACCGAGCACCGGACTCGACCACTCCGCAAGCCCCGCGCCCAGGTGCTCGCGGCCCCTTGTGGCCGGGCTCTCGGGCAGGCGCCTACCCCAGGCCCCGGAAGAGGGCTCGGGCGCTAAGGCGTTTCACGGCGGATCGGCGATGCTCGGCGCTCCCGAGCGAGAACAACACTCCCAGTCCCGGGATGGTGCTCGCGAAGCCATGCGCCCTTCGCAAATATCCAGATACGTTACCTTATCCAGCTTCACATATTCCTCAACTTGTATTTTTCCTGTATGATCAGCCTAGGCTCCCGGAGAGGATGGCCGGTGCGACCGAGCGCCGGGGCCTTCGTTGCCTAGCGACCCGGGCCGGGCGGGATCAATTCCGAGGGGCTCCGGCGAGCCAAGAGTGTCCTCGTGGCCTCGCTACGCTCTCCGGACCAACGGGCGCCCGAGGGCGCGGAGGGCCCGGAACCAGAAGAAGGAAGGGGCCGGACCTACGGGCTTCATCGCCCGCCAAGCTCACCTCTGGACATTCACGCGCCCCCGGAACGAACTTCCTGAGGCGTTTCAACGGTCGCGGTTCGCCCCCGGGGCCCGATCTCCGGGGCAAGCGGCCACTACAGGGCCCGGACAGGGCCATAGGCCGACGGCTGTTCACAGCTGCTGGATCTCGCTGTCGGACGACGCCCGATGTTTGGCGTTCCCAGACACGAGCCCCGAACACCAGCAACCTCCGAACAACACAATAAACCAAGGTACGAAAATATAAACATAATCGTATACATATACAAATGTCTCCCTTGTACAAACAGGCAAAACCAGAGCGCAAGCACGAGCGAGACCCGGACGACGACAGAAGAAGGGCGCCGGGGGCATGGAGGGCCCCGGGCCCCGAAGGCGTCACGCATGGCGTCAGAAGGAAACCGGCGTCTTCCTCAACCTCTTCGTCAAAGCATCAACTCTACAAGACGGTCGCCACGGTCGAAGAACCCTGCCTCCGGGGCAGCGGACTCGACCACGGCCTCCCGCGTTTTCCTCGCGAACTACCGCGACTTCCTCTGCGAACTACCGCGACTTCCTCGCACGGCGAACTCACACCCCCGGGACGTGAGCCCGGCCTCTTGGGCCTGTATGCATTTTCCCGGGAGAGCGTTTCCTTCTCCCATGCTTCCTCCCGGGTCAGGCGCGGGAGAACTCGTTGGCGGCGGATTCGGTGGCGACAGTACGGCGCGAGCTGCCGCAGCGCCTCGCGACCGCCGCCGCCGGCCTTCCTCAACACTTCGATCCATGTTTTCAGCCCGGGTGCCGGGTACGTATCGCATCTAAATCAACAATCGTCAAGCTACGTCAGTAATGACGAACCAGGCGGACCAGCGTCCCCTCCTCTTCAAACGTGGCCTGTTCCTGGCTGGGGCAGACCCCGGCCGAGCAACAGGGCCAGGGGCCACTGTCGGCGAAGTAGGACAGGGGGTCCACATGCCTGGGGACGCGTGGTCTTCGGCCACGGCAGATCCCCGGGGGCACCCTTCCACGGCCCCGGCTCGTGCCCGGGCGCAACCGCTTCGGCCGCCGACGGCCGGGCTCGTGCCTGGGCGCGACGCCGACGGCCCCGGGCACGCCCGGGGCATCGTATATATCAGCTCGGCCCCGGGTCCTCTTTGGCCTCGGCCCGAGCCTTGCCTCTGGGCACTATTCACTGCCTGCCCGGGGCCACATGTCGGTCCCCGGCAGGCTCTGACCAACTACTCTCACGTGTGGCGTCTCCCAATGGCCCCCGTGACACCCGACAGCTGTCAGAAACCTTTTGACTTCTGAGGGAAGAGTGTGCGCTGAAGTCAAGAAGAGTCAGAGGCCTTGACTTGGAGGCGTGCGCCATCACGTCTCCCGCTCCATCACATCCCACGACTCTACGCCCGCCAGCATACCAGCTCCGGCGTGGGCACGCAGGCGGGGAGGTGAGCGACGGGACGTTCCTCCAACTCCGGCATGGGCGTCGCAGGCGAGGGGTGCACAGGAGACCTCACCGGAAAATATCTCCTTCCGCGTACCGGCACTGTGGACTCCCCTCGCCTATAAATGAGGATCCATGCCGTAGACGAACGCAGGCAGCAAGGCTCCAGTCTTAGACAACACAGAGATCTCCTTCTTCCTTAAGTCCGGCCGCTGCTAGAGCGGCCTAAGCACCTCCGAGCTCCGAGTTCTCTTTGTAACCACCATACCACATTCATCCACCTCATAGCATACACACAGGAGTAGGTGTTACGCTCCGGCGGCCCGAACCTGTATAAATCCCCGTGTCTCCTTGTGCGTGCTGTTCAACGTCTTCTCCGCGTATCCTTCTTCTACACCCTGACGCCGGCTTCGCCTGAGAACTACTCCCCTGGCCGAACTCAAAGGGTCTCCAGACCTCTCGCCGTCGAGGTTTCATCCTCCGACAACATCAAGAGTAGAATCGCTCTAGGAATTATTGGAGGGATCACTAACTCTAACGATGCTAAAACGTATCTAGCAAATATTGAAGAAAACTTTAAAACTTCCTCTAAGACTTATGCTAGTACGCTCATAAGTAAGATGATCACTAGCCAGTATGACGGCAAAGTTGGTGTAAGGAAGCATATTCTTGAGATGTCTCATATGGCATGTCAGCTTAAAACCATGGTGGACATGTCTGAAAGTTTCTTAGAGAACTTTATTATGATCTCTCTCGGTCCTAACTTTGGTCCATTAAAATTAATTATAACACTCAAAAGGATAAGTGGACCATAGAAGAATTGATCTCACACTTAGTGGAAGAGGAAGAGCGTCAAAAGGCTGAAAAGCAAAAACTCAAACATCAGTTCAACCTCATTAATACTAAAGGCAAAAGGAATGTCTATCATAGGGGCCCCTCTAACAGTAAGAAGAACAAGCTTGATGACCCTCAAAAGCATGGAGGGAGTAAGGATCCCACTTCAGCTGATCCCTCCACTACAATTCCCTATTGCAAGTTCTGCGATCGAGAGGGACCTTGGCAAAGAAATTGCCCACACTTCAAAGCGTGATTAGCTAAGAAAGGTATGAATGAAATTGAAGTAATCTCTAATGCTAATAAATCCCTTTATTTCCCTTAATACTTGGTGAGTTGACTAAGGTGACACTGTGCATGTTTCTAACTCATTATAGGAATTGAGTACTGTCCAGACCATAATAAAGAGGGTGCGAACACCAAGAGTAGCTGATGAAGTAGAGATTGAAGTGAGGGCTGTTGGAGACCTCACACTTAGACTCCCTATCGGCTACGATTTAATGCCTTATTGACTTCCTCTATTGAGATAAACCTTATTTTAGTTATTATTCTGGTTAGAGTCTTGATAGAAACAAGTTATGATTGTCATTTTATAAGGAGAACATGCTATATTAAGCTTGATAATAAAGTTATTGGTCTTGCCTTCGTGCGAGACACTTATATTATACTTTCTCTCTTTGGATGACTGTAATAAATGTGATAAATGTCTGTAATGATAAAAGTGAGACATCGTCAAAATTGTGGCATGTCGCTTAGGCCACATTTCTAGGGGGAGAATGGATCATCTCATTGAGAAGACATATTCCTCCCCTTAGATTTTTTTGACGCGGATCACTACTTAGATTACATTAAGGGAAATTCAGAAAGTCAATTAAGAAAGGAACCGACATTTGTAAATGTTTTTTGACTCATTCATTACATTCATGGATGATTATTCATATTATGCATATGTTTACCCCATTAGCGACCGTTTCGAATCTCTTTGGAAATTAAAAATATCAGCATAATTAAATTAACATTATGAGATCGGACCGTGGTGGTGAATAATGCTCACCTCATTTAAATAAGCTATAAATAGTAAGCACTCATCCAAGTGGCTTCAAACCATGGAAGACAAATTAAAATCAATGAGCGTAATAAAGTTATGGGATCTAGTAGAAGTTCCTAAAGGAGTCAAAACGTAGATTGTAAATGGGTCTATAAAACTAAGCTAGACTTTAAAGAGAATGTCGAATGATTCAAATGAGCTGGACAAATGCATTTACATAAAAATAAAGGTGGGAAACTGTCACACCCTGAGTTTTACCCTATAGAGCTTTAAATTAATATTGTAAATGGAATAAAAAAATTGTTTATAAGGCAAGAGTGGAGAAATACAATTATAAATATTAAATAATAACTTGTCATGGCTGGGAATATTTTTCTTGTATTCCCCTTGTCTAAATACATTAATAGGATTTTTAATGGAATTTTCAGAGCATCGAAAGTATTTTTTAATAAATCAAAAGGCTTTATTGGAATTAAATAACAATTGGAAATCCCTGGGAATCCTTTTTCTTTTATTTTCTTTTCCTTTTTCGAATGGGCCGCTCCTAGCCCATTCTCTCCCACGCGCATGAGCAGGCCCGCACCGTCCTGGGCCCTTCTCCTCTCCTTGTCACCGCATCGGCTTGCTTCCCTTCCCCGCGCGTGCTCGGCCCACGCCAGCCCATCTCGCCAGCCACGCCTATTCACTCCTCTCCCGCTGACAGGCGGGCCCACCCGTCCACTTAGCCTTCAACCTCTGGCCGAATCGGCCGGAAGAGAGCAAGCTCCATCGCCGTCGATTTCCCGCCTATTGGTGTGTGATTCCTCTTTGCCCTCGATTCAAACCCTCATGGACCCGGTCGCCCCACGTCTCCGCTCCAATTTCCCCTCGCCTCCGCAGAAACCTTGCGTGAACTGACCCACGTCGCCATCTCTCTCCTCTTTGTTCTCTCTCAGGAATCCCGCTTGCTTGGTGATGATCTATACCTCCCCGGCCTATATAAACGCTCCCCATGCTCCTCTCTACCTTTTCCATCAATCGCCCGAGCTTGCCGTGCCCTCTAATGCCCTCCACGCCATGAAACCATAGCGCCGCCGCCAACTGCCACTTCCATCCACCGTTCGTTGCTGCTCTAGCCATCGCCAAGCCTCGTGCTCCCCACCGCCACTCTTGCCGCACGCCAGAGTGCCTCGGCCGCCACACCCACAAGCTCAATCACCGCCGGAACAACTCCCTCGCCGTCTCCCACTGCGGTGAGTGTCGGCATCGGCCACATTTTCGCCACTCCTCTCAACTATTCTCACTCCTAAGCCTCTCAATGTCTTCTGCAGGTCGTTCCTAGCCCCATCCGTCCCTCTGTCTTCGTCGAGCACCGTCGGAACTTGCCATCACTGTCGATCCCGAACTCCGTCGCCACCATTTCCTTTTCTCGTCCGTGGTTCGTCGCGCCCTGTTGCCGCGAACCCTTAGTGAGGCTTCCTGTCTCCTACCCCGTCTTCCCCGCTATCCGCCTCCACCCTCCATGTGTCCCTATTTCTAGTGCTCGCTCCCCCTGCCGCGTCTACATCCCATCCACCATGGCTGCCACGTCAACAGCCACATGGCGTAGCTGCGCCCGGCCGCGGTGGACTTGGTCCACTGTGCACCGCCTGTCTTTGAGTTGCTGATAGGTGGGGCCCACTTGTCAGCACCGGTCCCCTCCCCTCGGCTGACGCCATAAATTTGAATTAATGTGCAATAAGAAATTAAGGACTTTTCTTTGTATAGTAAAAACATAATGAATCTTCAAAAATTCATAACTAATTCATATGAGCTCCAATTAATTCCATTTAATTTGCATTAAATCCAAAACAATGCCAAGAATCCAATAAAAATAGTCATAGCCTCTGTTTTAGTGTTCTTATGTACTTTTTTTTGTTGTGTATGCATTGATTGTCGATAGAGACCGACGTTTCCGACTCCCCGGTGTACTATGAAGTGGTCGTGGAAGTCACAAGTGCTGAAGGCAAGTCACATCTCCATTCTTGAACATATTGTACCCAATTTAGGCAAATGGTTTGTTTTGCTTAAATAAGATTGCATGTTTTAATATCTCATGTGGATCGGGGATTACCTATGTATTCGCCCTAGTTTACCAGTCCTGATTCCTTATTAACCTAGGTAGAATGTCACAGACTCAGAGAAATGTAATATAAAAATCATGTAATAAAATGTTCAAGGAATAAATCATCTCTCCTGTGTGTGCATATTATTATTTTCATTGTTTATGGATCTTTATTGCATTTTCATAACAGGCTCATAAGCACTAAAGTGGACAAGAGAAAATTCTAAAAATAATTGGTTCAGTGGAAAAATCTGGAAAAATTCTCAAAATTACTACACATCACCCTAAGCCTACTGAAGTTTTCCATGATTTTACACCTTAAATTGGTACCCCAAATAAATCCCACAAGTCTGCTGAAATCTTGAATTCAAACCTTCAATCCAGCCAACTTTGCAATTTCACCAAATTAAATCCACAACTTGTCATCCAGTGAAACTCTACCAGACTGATATCCTATGTACCCTCTGCCACCAGTAATTTTCCCCAAGCCTAGATCATAAATTAAAGACATGAAATATTAGGTGCAAAATCCCTGCACTGAGTTGGACAGCAGCTAATCACTCTCTGATGCCATCTTTACTTTTTCACCAGAATTAAACCACAACTAATAAAGTTTTGCCAATTGACCAGTGGAAAAATCAAGTACCCCTCTGTCTCTAGAATTTTTGGCCGAATTAACTTCACCTTCTAACCTACCCAAACGGCAAGAGAGAAATTGCTTCAATGCAGCAGCATGGGAGTTAGCGACTGGCCCTATCTCCTTGCCTCTCTCTTTGACCGGTGGACCCACCAATCCTGGACCCACTTGACAGCCTCACAGCCCTGCCAGCTAGCTGACCACTGCAGAAAAAACACGCCACGCGTCAGAGTGCTCCACCTCGCCGAAGACCATGCCACAGTCATCCTCACTCTGTCTGGCCTCGCGTATTTGAGGAACCCTCGCGCCCATAGAGAGAGTGCCCTCTCCACATTGCATTCTCCGCAAAGAACCGGGTTGAACACCATAGGAACGCCGGGAACACCATTGTCTTCCTTGGCGCTAGCGAGGTCCTCGCCGTCGCGCCACTTCTCCAGTAAGCCTCACCGTAGACCAAGCTCAGGAACGTGATCACCACACCGTGTCTGATCCATTTTGGCCATTCCCCTCCCATGCCATGCAGGTCGAGTTTGCAGTCACCGCCATCGTCATCTCTAGAGCGCCGCCGCTAGGTTTCTGCCCTTCTGACAAACTCCAGTGACCCCAGGCTGGGCTGCCTCGCCACTGACGTCGCCGTGACACCAGGAGCCAGACACCCTATCCAATCACCGCCGTGACGCCATGTACTGGTAGATCGAGCCCGTCTTCTTCCTCTCCAGTGAACGTGCCGCCGTCATTGATTCTTTGTCTCTGGTGAGTGATTGTCCGATTCCTTGCTCTGGTGATCTCCCTAGGTCTCAACCCACCCGGTCGACACCCTTGCTCAGCTACCCGTAGACTGGAGTTTGCCGCCGACATGACATCGATGATTTCCACCGCCGCCAGGATGATCCACGAGTCACCGCCACTGTCCAGACCTTGCCAGCCTTCACAAGACGCTCGGTGAGCTTCCTGGAGGACCCTAGGAGCCCACACATGCATGCACTTAGACGGAAATGAGTTGCATCGTTGGATGCCTCTACGTCCCGAAGTGCTCCGCCGCTTGTGCCACCACCACCGACGATTCCGACCACCACCCATAGCTTCGCCGTGGACTGGACCACATTTCTTGTATTGGCTGCATCGTGCGAAACCCCATAGAACACCACCGGCGTCGCCGAGAACATCATCGGGCCACCGTCGCTCTGCTTCACTAGCCACGCGCCGTCGCCATCTCACTAACATGCAGGACCCACAGATTAGTGCACGAGGACCCAATTAAAAGATGATTAAAACTTGAAGTATTGATTAGCAAGAACATCTAGAATTTGGCTCAACCAGTACATAAATTACTTCTAAAATTTGCATAATGGCTAAATAGATTAAGTAGGGTATAAAAATATGTTCGAACTTCCAAAATTCATAGAAAATTCATAGTAGCTCCAAATAAGGTGAATCAAGTTACAATGAACTAATTAAATTGTGCTCTATTTTCATCTGAAGCTGAATTTGACAAAACTACCTCCTAAAATACTCTAAAAATCTGTATAACACATAAATACCGTATTTCACGTATAAAACTCATAAAATCAGTATCTCACACATACAAATTGATAAAATGGAAATTCTTTCACCAGTGGTCATCTATCAAAATCTACCCACTGCATGAAAATCACTCATGATAGTACATGTTGAGATTTTTGCATTATTTGGTATTTATTCGTATACCGTTATATTTGTTAGAGGACGAACTCATTGCCGTAGATGAGAGTGCTTGTGTTGCCGACTAGTTGAAGAAGTTGAGCAAGGCAAGTCCTCTCCACACTCCCTTTGAACAATTTGACCCTATGTTTTGGGGATAAATGTTTTGATTGCAAATATGCATGTGTATTTATAACATATAATACTTGAAATGTGGTTTAATGGTAGATATGACCTAATTGCTGCATGATCCACATTTGATGCTTGTTGCCCTACTGTTTGTAACCCTATATGCTTAGACATGCTTCTAGAATTGCTAAATAATATTATGGTCACTTTATACTCTTAAAAATAGGCATTTTTATACTTCTGGACAGAGGTGTATCCTCTGAATAATTGTGAACAAAAACGATGAAATTTTTTTTAAGAGTTGGATGGCAAGTGGTATACATATGGTGCTAGTTGTATACCGATAGGGGAGTGTTCGCCTAAATCGATTAAAGACCAAACTCAATGTCATGTTCTTATGTTTACGGTACGGCCACATGTGCTAGTATGGGATGGCCTTAGCTCACTAAGTTTCTCATTATTTAACCTTGCATTTTGGTAGGCCGGAGTAGTATTGGTTATGTTGTTGTTGTATTAATCCAGAGGAGCTACCTATGTGACCTGTAATGGTGTAGGCGTCTAAGTTTGTCCAATACAACGGTGTAGTGCCTCGTGGGGAAAAAATGGTGTGCTGCCACAGCATTAGGTTTAAAGCGAGGGCCCTCTACCTAACAACTCTAGGTCATGCCTAGGGTGGATTCTCACTTACCGTCGCTGGTGCAAGGCTAAGTTTTGAGCAATGGAAGGGCTATGTCACGAGGAGTAAATCGGGTACCTTTGGTATCGCGTGCCATGCTTTGAGTGATTACTATATCATGTCGTGCGGGTAAAGTGTACACACTCTACAGAGTTAAAACTAATCGTTAGCCGTGCTCACGGTCACAAGCGACATAGTTGTGCCTATTGAGTACAATTTTTTGATTTATGAACTTGTTTATGAAAATGGGACATGGATGGATGATTTACTTTATTTATGGATACATGATGATGAGATTATTAACTTGTTGCCATGAGGGCAGCAGGCAAGATATTATGTTGATACTATGTTGACCACAATGATCTACTTATGTACATGATTTAAATGCTCTAATAACTGCTATTGCAAAATCTTGCAAACTAAAATTTGCTTTATGCTAAAATAAGACTACAAGTAGCCTTTCTTGGAATATAGCTTGCATGTATGGTAGGTTTGACATTGCTAGTACATTATGTTCATAATGTACCGAGTCTTGCTCTGTTTTGTGTATGTCTTGTGTAGACTTTGATGCAGGTGAGATGTATGATAGTGTTGAGTGCTCTGCGGGTGGCGCTGATTTTCAGGATGGTTCTAACTAGGAGACTACCCCTAGTCAGTTTGCCTGTGTGGGACGGGTAGACATGCATTCCACTGAACTTAAATAATTTGGTCGGTCAGCCTATGTAATAGTTAGTAGTACTCTATGTTTATCTATCTGTACTCATACTACCTTTTATTTGGATGTCAATGCTTTGATGAAAGTGCGAGGCTAGTCACTTTCCTGGGGGCTAGCTAAGCATGAGTATGGGCTTGAGTCAATTGAGATAATATTTGCTTAGTAGCCGCTTGGGTTCAAGTCCTCTGTGGTATGTAGTCACTTGGTCACCACCATCGAGTGGTTGACGGGCATACCTGGGGGGGGGCCTGGCAAGGCTATTCTGTTGAGTATCTCATTTGTTTCGAGTTTGACACTTTGAGTTTGTGTCGTACTTGTCATTCACGATGTCAAGTCTGCTTTGTGGTCTGGTGGTTATAGTATTTATTTGGTTTTATTCAAGATCCCACCACTCCAATAGTTAACGTTGACATGGTGAGTTGCAAAATAAGGTACAAGTGTGGAGGCCATGGGCCCCGGTACCTTATCACAAGCATATGGGCCACTCGGATAGAGGATGGGCCGAGACTTGTAATTAGAGATATAGTAGCACCCGGTAGACTTTGCCTTGTACAATAAGGAATATACAGTCCTAGTCGGGTAAATTGTATCTCTAAGAGGAAATCCCTTAGTCGTATCCGGCTGGGACTCCTACCTTGTACCCCTGTCCCCCAGTATATAAGGGGAGGCAGGGTGCCCCTTGAGGGCAGGAGATCATAGATCAACACAAATCCTCAAAGGAATAACATCACAACTGGATGTAGGGTATTACCTCACATCGAGGGCCTGAACCAGTATAAAATCTCTCTGTGTTCCTTTGCAATCCACCGAGTTTCCATCCGCCGAGTAGCCCCATATTCATATTGCCGGAGTAAAATATCGACAGTTGGCGCACCAGGTAGGGGTTTTCGGCGAGATCTACATCAACAACCTCGATGGATCCAACAACAGGAGTCGACGGCGACAAATTCTCCCCCGGGGACACAATTTCGTTTGGAAGCCTTGACTTCGTCACCGACATGTTCGGCAACCTCGCCTTGGCCGACGCAGATCCAATTCAACCGGTCGAGGAACCAGCCGACTCCGCGCCAGTCGGCCCACAAGACGCCGCAGTCACCGTCACCGATCTACTGTAGCAAGCTTCTACTTCGTTAAGCCTTGGGACAACTCTCTCCTTCGGCGTCCGACTGGCACTAGGCCTTGAGCCAGCCCGGGTGGGGCTAGGAAGGGGAGAGATCGTCAATCTCCCGCATGGGCTCAGCAATGCCGCAGACCTACATCTTACGGGGCAGACCCGATCCCCTACAATTCAGTTTGGACACGGCCCAGGGCCGTTTCAGATTGGATCTAGGGAGGTTGAAGTCATTCTTACTCCGATGAACTACTCAGACTCTGACTCCAGGTTGGACATCGGTTCAAACACTAGTTTGGACTCCAGTCTAGTGAGTTTCCTTCTGCCCCGTGAGGTCTTTATGGCTTCAACCCCTCCACCAGAGGTACGTCGACTACAAGAGGAGCAACAAAAGGAGGCATGCCGACTACGGCAAAAGGAGGAAGTCGACCGCGAGGCTCGCAACGACGAGCTACGCAAGGCTGGGCAAACCGCTTAGCAACAGATCCTCCAGACCAAAGTCGGCAACCACGACGTCTTCATTATGCCACAACAGAATGTCGTGGCCGCTGCAACCCTGCTGGACACACTCTAGCTCGGGCCTGATCACCAGGCCACCCCGACTATTGCTAGGATCAAGGCGATGATTACAGCTGCTGCCTGTAAGCAGCACCAGCAGTTGGGCGACACACTTGTACCGACCAACCGGTCAGGTTCTTCGGCAGCAGGATCAGCACGACGCCGGGCGGCTGGCTCAAGTCAGCCACATGAGGAGTCATGGCAAACATCACTCGGCAACACCAATAACAACGATCGGCGGCGTCACCAGAACGACCGCCGGTTCAACCAAGACCTCCGAGTCCGCCTACAACATGACCTCCGCCACAACATCAACGCTCGGCACCGCGAACGCGAAGAGAACGAGCGCCGCCGAATGGAGGACAAGCACTAGCGTTTCGGTCTTCACCACGAGCGGCTCACGAAGATGAAGGCGTTCCAGCTTTCACCCACAAGCTATAGGACGTCGATTGGCCGTCAGGCTTCAAGCCTACGGGGATCGAGAAATACGACGGCAAAACCAACCCCGAATCCTGGCTCACCGTATATACTCTGGCAATCCAAGCTGCTGGAGGTGACCACAAAGCCATGGCCAACTACCTCCCGGTCGCCCTGGCCGACTCAGCGAGGACATGGCTAACAGGGCTCCCGAGACGATTGATCGATTCCTGGGGAGAACTCAGGGAGAGGTTCATCGCTAACTTCTAGGGAACCTACGAGAGGCCTTCTTCCGAGCACGATTTATACCAACTGCACCAGAGGAAGAACGAATCTTTGTGCAAATTTATCAAGAGGTTTTCCAAGAAGTGCAACCAAATCCCAATGATCAAGGATGAGGTCGTCATCACCGCCTTCCGCAAGGGAGTATAGGATGCCCCGTTCATCACGAAGTTCACTCGGAAGCCTCCAGCCACCATCAGGGCTCTCTTCGACATGGCAAATAAATACGCCAACTCAGCCGAGGTGGTCGCAGAGGCCCTCAACGAGAACAAAGAGCCTTGACAAAAAGATCAAAAGGCCAAAGCCGACAACGAGACATTACAGAACAAGTCTGGCAGCCGCAAGCAGAAGTCGAACAATGAGGTGGCCAACATGGAGCGCACTCGGTCGCGGCCCCCAAGGAACAACGACTACCAAAAAGTCATGAACGGGCCATGCCCCTTCCAGCCCAAAGGCAAATACGCGGCCAAAGACTGCTTCATGCTCAAGAAGTTTGCTTCCGAGCAGGCTTCATCATCTAGCGCCGACAAGGGCAAAGACAAGCCAGATCAGGACCCAGCCGATGATTTTCAAGATCCCTAGGCCGAGCTCAACCACATCTTCGGAGGGCCGTCCACGTATGAGTCCAAACGGAAGTAGAAGCTAACAGCACGCGACATCAACACAATCTCTACAGCAGACGCCCCCCAATATTTGCGCTGGTTAGAGACGTCCATCACGTTCACCCGCGCAGATCATCTAGATCGGGTTTCACACCCAGGACACTACCCACTCGTCCTGGACCTGGTCGTCAAGAATATCAAGTTGAAGAAGGTTCTCATAGACGGAGGCAGCGCGCTCAACATCCTCTTCGCCAAGACCCTCGATGAGATCAAAATTCCTCGTTCGGATCTGCGGCCGAGTACGGCGCCCTTCCACTTGATAATTCCCGGCATGTCTTCAACACCACTCGGGCAGATAACCTTGCCGATCACCTTCGGCACGCGGGATAACTTCTGCATAAAAAACATCTGCTTCGAGGTCACCGACTTCGATACTGCATACTACGCAATACTCAGACGGCCGGCGCTTGCCAAATTCATGGCGATACCACACTATACCTACATGGTGCTCAAGATGCCAGGGCCAACAGGAGTCCTCTCCCTTCACAGCAATGTCAAGCAAGCCTTCACCTGCGATAAGGAGAGCTGCGAACTGGCTCAATCACAAGAGGCGGCAGTCGGATGCAACAACATTCGGCAAGCCATCGCAACTGAAGTCAAGGATAACCAAGCTCCGGCGAAAAAAGCAGCAAAGTCGGGAATTTCAGAGGACTCTGACACGAAAAAGATCCCCCCGGACCCTTCCGACCCCTCCAAGACTGCTCTAGTCGAGACCGAACTTGACCCCAAATAGGAAGACGCGCTCATCACCTTCTTCCAAGCCAACAAGGATATCTTCGTGTGGAAACCGTCCGACATGCCGGGCGTACCAAGGGAGGTGATCGAGCATGCCCTCAACGTGAAGACAGACGCCAAGCCAGTCAAGCAACGGCTGCGGCGCTTCGCTCTAGACTGGAAAGATGCTATTCCGGAGGAGATAACCAAGCTTCTCGCAGCCGGGTTCATCAAAGAGGTCTATCACCCAGATTGGCTGGAAAACCCAGTTCTGGTCCGGAAGAAAAACGGTAAATGGCGCATGTGCGTCGACTACACCAATGTCAACAAGGCGTGCCCCAAGGATCCATTTGGTCTACCAAGAATAGATCAGGTGGTGGATTCGACTGCAGGGTGTGAACTTCTCTGCTTTCTCGACTGTTACTCGGTGTCGATGTTTTACACCGGCAATAAATATATGGGGCTACTCGGCGGATGGAAACTCGGTGGATTGCAAAGGAACACAGGGAGATTTTATACTGGTTCAGGCCCTCGATGTGAGGTAATACCCTACGTCCAGTTGTGGTGTTATTCCTTTGAGGATATACGGTGGTAGTTCTGATGAACTGTATGGCCGTGTGCTTCTATGAGCTCTTCTGCCCTCATGGGGCGCCCTGCCTCCCCTTATATACTGGGGGACAAGGTTACAAGGTAGGAGTCCCCATCGGATTACGACTAGGAGATCTCCCCTTAGAGATATAACGTACCCGACTAGGATTGTATATTCCTTTCTATACAAGGCGAAGTCTGCCGAATCTAGCTATATCTCTAATTACAAGGCTAGGCCCATCCTCTGTCCGAGTGGCCCATATGCTTGTCATGAGGTACCCGGGGCACATGGCACCCACAGTAGCCCCCGAGACCTTCATAGTTGAGTCACAGCTGATGCCAAGTGCTCATCCTCCACGGTGAAGTCTTCCCGAGTGCATTGCTCCCGAGTGCTCTTTGTCTGAGTGCTGCTTCTCCCGAGTCCTGCTTCATGTCAGCTGGCAGCGAGGCTATGAAGGGCTCGATGTAGATGTTGGAATAGTGTGCGCCGAATAGGTGCACCTATTAGGTGTAGCCCCCGACTTTGTGCTTAATTGTGAAAACAATTAAACATGAAGTCAAAGATCTTTAACCTTGTAGTCTTTCCCGAGTAGATTACTACTGGTACATGAGACTCTTCGGTATCATGTCAACCGGAATATGATTTATAGTCTTGCCGAGTAGGGAACTACTCGTATATAGGACTCTTCGACTTCATGTCAGTCGGAATGTGTGTTTATAGTCTTGCCGAGTAGGATGCTACTCGTATATGGGACTCTTCAGTGTCATGTCAGCTGGAAAGGGGGTCTTTATAGTCTTTCCTGAGTAGTATACTACTCAAAAATTAGACTCGTCGGCATCATGTCAGCCGGAAAAGGTGTTTATAGTCTTTCCCGAGTGGCGTCCCATTCGGAAGTTAGACTCTTCCGCATCATGTCAGCGGGAATGAGAATTTTATAGTCTCTCCCGAGTAGTGCACTACTCGAAAGTTAGACTCTTCAGCGTCATGTCGGCTGGAGTAATGTTGCTCATGGCAACTAGTGGCCACGCATGTAGGCCGAGTACCACTGCATGAAAAATAAATCCATTACGTGGTTAGGTGTACTCGAGAGAGATACCTGCATCTCCAATTTCAATGAAGACCAGCTTGTGATCCTTGTAAGGATGTATCCTCGAGACCTGGCGGATAAGACAGATACCCAAACATATATGTTTAGCAATAAGGCTCTTATGAAGCATATCTGTTTACCTCATCGGCTCCTGTTGGTAGCACCAGCGCTATAATTTCAACTCAGCCTGCGGGCGGCCCACATGGAGCATGCTACCGTAGGAACTCATATCTTGGTGGCTGCTACCAAATAAGCCGGCCTGAGCCGACCTATCCAGCATAGCTCTAGGGAAGTATCATCCATCGCATGTCAGGATGAGTTTTTTGGTGTTGGTAACCGCAATCAGCCAGAGAAATCCTTATTCGCAAGCCTTTCCGACTTACGTTCTGGATGCAAACTGGTTGCCACATGTACCCGAGTAGGTATGTTGCAGGATCTGCTTGCCCTCTTCAGGTGTGACGCAGTGCATGAGAACTCCGGATGCGCTTTGACGATGTAAGTCTTCTCTGACTTGGGAAAAGCCGAACAAGGTACCCGAACCTTGCATTAGCAGAGGGTTCGGCTGGTGACCCTCATGGGGCGTACCCTATCCAACAGAGTTATAGCCAAGCTAGGCACCCGAATCTTGCATTAGCATAGGATTCGGCTGGCGACCCTCATGGGGCGTACCCAACCTGACAGAGTTGCGGCCAAATAAGGTACCCGAACCTAGCATTAGCGTAGGATTCGGCTGGCGACCCTCATGGGGCGTACCCTACTTAGCCGAGTGGTACACAGCCCCGACTGACGCCGGGGGCCGATTGTTAGCTCCCATGGAGCGTAGTCGGGGAAGATGATGTCCCGACTGGCGCAAGTACTCGGTAAGTAGCCCTCATGGAGCATCCCGAGTGTATTTCGGCAGACTTGTCCAGCCCCCGAGCGTAGGAGATAGGCTCGAAGCCCTGAGTTCCTTTCACGCATATCCGGAGCTGGGCCTGCAATATAAAAATATCGGATGAGTAGCATCTGATGATGAAAATAATCACCCGAATAAAATGTATTTTACAATGTATGTAAATACGTGTTCTTCCCCTTTTTGATATTAATTTCCTCGAGTAGTTGACCCCTTACGTTTAAGCACTCTGCCCGACTAGTCATAGCCCCCTAGCGTCGGGAGTTGGCTCATGGCTCTTTCCCAGGCACGCGTTTTGGGTGACTTGAGTTCGTCTTACATGGAGCAGAGTTTCACGGATCGAGATTTATGCTACTCGAGTACTTTTGTAATCATTTAAGAGCAAAAACGGAAAACATTAAATGCGCAGCTTGTACACCTATTAGGTGTAAGCGGCTGTGGCACTAGCAAGGCCAAGTGAGGAGATGTTTATCAGAAAGCGACTTAGCTGTTCGGTATTTGGGAGTGGGGATGCCATCCTCGTTTTTGAGCTTGTGAGCCCCCGAGCATATCACTTGTTGTTCTGATAATCCTCAGTTGTTGAAGGTCGAAGGCGGCTGTGGCCGACTGCCACAATGGAGCCGTCTGACTTGCATTTGCGATTCCCAGCTTTAGTCGGGACCGCGTCGTCGGTGTCGTCCCGCTTCTTCTGTCAGGGTGACTTGTTGTCATCGAGGGCCTCGACAACGGCGTGGGCCGAGTCGGCGTACTTGTTTGCCATGTCGAATAGGGCCTTGACAGAGTTGGGAGGCTTCCGCGTGAATTTGTCGATGAACGAGGTGTCTTTGACTCCTTTTCGAAAGGCGGCGATGACGACCTCATCCTTGATGTTCGGGATTGAGTTCCTCTTCTCAGAAAACCTCTTGATGAAGTCACGAAGAGACTCGTTCTTCCTTTGACGCAACTGATATAGGTCGTACTCAGAAGATGGCCTCTCGTATGTTCCCTGGAAATTGGTGATGAAACGTTCCCGGAGTTCTCCCCAAGAGCCGATTGATTGCTTGGGAAGTCCTGTTAGCCATGTCCTCGCTGAGTCGGCTAGAGCAACTAGGAGGTAGTTAGCCATGACTTTGTGGTCACCTCCAGCAGCTTGGATTGCCAGAGTGTATGCTGTGAGCCAGGACTCGGGATCGGTCTTGCCGTCGTATTTTTCGATGCTTGTAGGCTTGAAACCCGACGGCCAGTCGACCTGTTGTAGCTCCTGGGTGAAGGCCGGTATTCCGTCGTCTTCATGAGGACTCCGACCTCGACTACAGCGGCGAAACCGCTCGTAGTGGAGGCCGAATTGCTCGTTCTCGTCTTCCAGTTGGCATTGCTCGTCTTCTTCTCGTTTGCGGCGCCGAGCATTAATGTCTTGCTGAAGGTCGCGCCGCAGTCGGTCTCGGAGGTCCTGGCTGTCCCAACGGTCGCTTCGACGTTGCCGGTTGTTGTGGTTGCCGAGTGACGTCTGGCTTGACTCCGCGTGCTGCCGACTAGAGCCGGCCGCTCGACGTCGCTTTGAGGTGGATGAGACTGCCGCTGGGGAAGTTGATTGACTGGTCAGTACGAGTGTGTTGCCCGACTGTTGGTGCTGCTGACATGCGGCAGCGGTAAGCATGGCTTTTATCCTTGCGATCGTCGGGGTGGCCTGGTGATCAGGCCCGACCTGGACCGTGTCCAGTAGGGTTACAGCTGCCACGACGTTCTGCTGTGGCGTGACGAAGACGTTGTGGTCGCCGACTTTTGTTTGGAGGGTTTGTTGCTGAGCGGTTCGCCCAGCCCTGCGTAGGCCGTCGTTGTGGGCGTGCAGGCGTCTTGTTTCTTCCTCCTGTTGTTCTCGCAGACGGCAGGCCTCCTCCTCTTGTTTTTCGTGTAGTCGGCGTGATTCCTGAGTAGGAGTAGAGCCTTTGGATGCCATGAAGATTTCTCGTGGCGGAGTGAAGCTTGCCGAGCTGGTATCCGACTTGGAGTCGGAATCCGACTGGGAGTCGTAGTCCGACTGAGAGTCGTAGTCGGAATAGTTGATGGGGGTGATTGTAACTCCGACCTCCCTAGATCCGATCTCAAGCGGCTCGGAGCCGTATCCGAGTCGAGCTCCAGGGGATCTCAAGGGGCTCGGACCCTACGTCGCCGAGTCCGAACAGGAAGTTGACGATCTCTTCCCTTCTCGGCCCGATCTCGGCTGGCTCAGAACCGAGTCCGAGTTGAACACTGGAAGGAAGAGTTGTCCCTAGACTCGGGCGTATTGGAGATCGCCGCAGCATGTCGTCGAAGATTGCCGCAGCGTCGTGTGGGCCGACTGGCGCGGAGTCAGCTGGTTCCTCGGCCGATTGGATCGGGTCCGTGTCGGCCTGGGTGAGATTGCCGATCTGGTCGGCGACGAAGTCGAGGCTTCTGAATGCGATTGTATCTCCGGGGGGGAGTTTGCCGCCGTCGACTTCGGTTGCTGGATCCATCGAGCTTGTAGATGTAGATCACGCCGAAGCCCCTACCTGGCGCGCCAACTGTCGATGTTTTACACCGGCAATAAATATATGGGGCTACTCGGCGGATGGAAACTCGGTGGATTGCAAAGGAACACAGGGAGATTTTATACTGGTTCAGGCCCTCGATGTGAGGTAATACCCTACGTCCAGTTGTGGTGTTATTCCTTTGAGGATATACGGTGGTAGTTCTGATGAACTGTATGGCCGTGTGCTTCTATGAGCTCTTCTGCCCTCATGGGGCGCCCTACCTCCCCTTATATACTGGGGGACAAGGTTACAAGGTAGGAGTCCCCATCGGATTACGACTAGGAGATCTCCCCTTAGAGATATAACGTACCCGACTAGGACTGTATATTCCTTTCTATACAAGGCGAAGTCTGCCGAATCTAGCTATATCTCTAATTACAAGGCTAGGCCCATCCTCTGTCCGAGTGGCCCATATGCTTGTCATGAGGTACCCGGGGCCCATGGCACCCACACTCGGGATACCACCAAATCAACCTGAAGGAGGAGGACTGTTTAAAGACGTCTTTCATCACGCCGTTTGGAGCGTACTGCTACATCACTTTGCCGTTCGGTTTGAAAAACGCTGGAGCAATGTATCAACGCGCAATTCAGCGGTGTCTGCACACTCAGATCGGGCGCAACGTGGAAGCCTACGTCGATGATGTGGTGATCAAGACCAAGTCCAAAGAAGACCTCATCGCTCACCTGGAACAAACCTTCCAAAATCCAGCAAGCCTTCGAAGACTTCAAGCAATTTCTCACATCACCTCCTGTGTTGGCGTCACCCATGCCCCAAGAACCACTAATGCTATATCTGGCGGCAACTACTCAGGTAGTCAGCACGGTCCTGGTGGTCGAGCGATCCGAACCGGGTCACATCCAAAAAGCTCAACGGCCAGTCTACTTTGTCAGCGAGGTCTTTGCCGACTCAAAGATGAGGTATCCGTAGGTCCAGAAGCTGCTCTATGGCCTACTCATCACTGTCCGGAAGCTGGTGCACTATTTCCAAGCACATCAAGTCACGGTTGTCACATCGTATCCACTCGGGGACGTCCTACATAATCGCGAGGCCACCGGCCGAATCGCCAAATGGGCACTCGAGTTGATGGTGTTCGACATCACCTTCCAGCCACGGACAGCTATTAAATCACAAGCTCTAGCCGACTTCATGGCTGAGTGGACAAAAGTTCAAATGCCTATATCAACAGCGAAGCTAGAGCACTGGACAATCTACTTCGACAGTTTTCTACGGATTGGCGGCGCCGGGGCCGGCGTCGTGCTGACATCCCCTACCGGCGAAAAACTCAATTACGTTCTCCATATTCACTTCCCAGCTTCCCACAAGATCGCGGAGTACGAGGCACTTATCCACGGGCTCCGCATTGCTATATCACTCGGCATCCGCCAACTGGTTCAACCAAGTCATGAAAGACTGGACATACCTCGACGACACAATGGCGGCATACTATCAAGAGGTCCGGAAGCTAGAAAACAAGTTCAACGGGCTGGAGATAACACATGTCCTACAACAATACAACGATGCTGCAGACGAACTGGCCAACATGGGATCTAAGCGAGAAGCGGTCCCGACAGGGATCTTTGTTAAGCAACTTATGGAGCCATCAGTCAAGAAGAAACCAGTGCCAGAGCAGTCAGGAGGCAAACCTACCCCGGCAATAGACGAAGTACTGAACATATGACAAGACTGGCAGACTCCTATTCTCAAATTCCTCCTGGACAACGAACTCCCAGAAGATCACAGCCAAGCCGAACAGATCAAACGTCGAAGCAAGAGTTTCCTAGTTGTTGGAGAAGACCTGTACCGAAGAAGCGCATCCGGTGTCCTCATGCGCTGCATCACCACCGAGGAAGGCAAGCAGATTCTGCAATCGATCCACTCGGGCGTATGTGGCAACCAAGCCGCATCTAGGACGTTAGTCGGAAAGGCTTATTGGCAGGGATTTTTCTGGCCAACAGCAGTAAAAGACGCTAAAGACATTGTTCGCACATGCGAGGGTTGCCAGTTCTATGCAAGACAAACCAATCTACCAGCCCAAGAACTCCAAATAATCCCAATCTCTTGGCCCTTCGCAGTATGGGGGCTCGATATGGTCGGGCCTTTCAAAAAAGTGCCAGGAGGGTTCACACACTTGTTCATCGTAGTGGATAAATTCACGAAATGGATTGAGGCAAAACCCGTTGCTACCATCACAGCGGCACGAGCAAAGGACTCCATCATGAGTATATTATACCAATTCGGGATCCCTAACCGCATCATCACGGACAATGGCACTTAGTTCTTGGGCAGCGTGTTTCAAGATTTCTGTGACAACTTCGGCATCAAGATCTGCTATGTGTCTATGGCACACCCGCAGAGCAATGGGCAGGTTGAACGTGCCAACGGTATGGTCTTACAAGGTATCAAGGCCAGGATATTCGACCGACTACAACCATACGCGGGCTGGTGGGTACAAGAGCTCCCATCTGTTCTCTGGTCTCTCAAAACCACGATTAGTCGGGCAACAGGGCAATCCCCTTTCTTTCTGGTTTACGGTGCTAAGGCTATGCTACCAACCGAGTTAGAGTTTGGCTCTTCGTGAGTTCGGGCTTACTCAGAAGACACCTCAAATAATAGCTGATTGGTCGAACTAGATCAGTTGGAAGAAGCAAGGGATACCGCAATAATCTAGTCGGCAAGGTATCTTCAAGGCCTGCGTCGCTACCATAATTGTAATGTCCGTGGCCACGCTTTTTTGGTCGAAGATCTCGTCTTGAGAAAAATACAAACCACCAAAGACAGGCATAAACTATCCCCAATTTGTGAAGAGCCGTTCATTATAGCCGAGGTTACACGGCCAGGCACCTACCGACTAAAGACCGAAGACGGTGCCCTCGTCAGCAACTCATGGAATATAGAACAGCTACGTCCTTTCTATACCTGAGTTTTATGCTTTTCCATGTGTATAGATTTCTCTGACTCACTACACCGCTTGTTCCAACCGAGTAGTGAGTCGGGGGTTGCATGTATTATATGTGTTTTGTCAATAATATATGAGCCTGTTTTACTTAAGTTATGAAGTTTTGCAATGACTTTGTTATGTTTGCCCAAGTACAGCTTTCTGCGGTGAACGATTTTATTAAGTTCCTATAGACCAACTCAGCGCAGATTATATAGTCGGGTAAAGTTAATGACAACTAAGTAATAATTCAGAGCTTGGCGGCATTGCACATATATTTACATATGTCTTTACAAAAATTCATATACACCGACTGCATGATGGACTGTTTTTACATACCCAGGTCTCAGGTGATCACCTCTGCAGTCGGCCTCGCCTTGGCTATCAGCTCTAGCGCCTCCTCAAGTGTCGTCTCCTCGGTGAATCCCTCTCCAATGGCTTCAATGTCTGCCCTGGGGTAGATGGACTTGGTCATCGCCAGGGTTTGGGCCACACCAACGACAGTACGCTCATCCGAGTACCTCTTTAGGATACTCGGTGCTTTGTTAAGGCGCGCCTCCACCGAGACACCGTGTTGGAGCTGGTTCCCACATGACGAGGATCCATCACGTCAAGGAGCCCTTTCACGGACTCGGCAAGGATCTCTCATGACTCCTTGATGACCTTTATTTCCTCTGCAAAAGCCTGGAATTGGATTTAGGCATTGGCTCTAACAGCTGCCCGGGTTCACCAACAAGTAAACTTGTCAAGCAAACTGCAGACGAAGTACTTATGGATTGGTTAAGATCATTGTCAGTGCAGAGACTTATTTT
The DNA here is from genome assembly GCA_003991445.1 of Oryza meyeriana var. granulata. Classification (NCBI taxonomy): domain Eukaryota; kingdom Viridiplantae; phylum Streptophyta; class Magnoliopsida; order Poales; family Poaceae; genus Oryza; species Oryza meyeriana. The sequence goes on from RYFJ01000160.1 coordinate 106,089, forward strand.
CATAGTCGGCCTCCCACTTGGCTTTGGCCTTTTCCAGTTCGACCTTTTCCTTCTCGAGCTTAGCATTGGCCCTCTTCAAGTCAGCCTTCTCTTTCTCAAGCTCGGCCACGGCCCTTGTCAGGTCAGACTTGTCCTTTTCGAGCCCGGCCTTGGCTCTCTCGACCTCCTTCAGCTAGACTTCTCCCTCTGTTTGGGTCTTCAGCTCGGTTTCGAGGGCTACACATCAGAATAGCCAAGCACTCAGCATGGTAGTCAAGACACAACTGGGCAGTCGAAAAATGACACAGCTGGACAAATATAATAAGAGATCAGTTTGGGAGACTTACTTCCAATCTTCTTGGCTTGGTCTCAATTCTCGGTCCTAAGCTGATTAACGGCTTCCCTCAGCCAAGATTCCCTCTCCTGGCTGCGCCCTTCCACTTCGGCTTTTAAAGCCTGGAGCTGGTCCAATTCTTGGAGTTGGGGGGCAACCCGGGTCAGGACCTCGTTCATCATCTCTGAGCGGTCAACCAGCTTCTACTCGGGGAGAAACAGTGCGAGGCGAAGTCAAGCGTCAGGGCACTCAAGCAAGGAGGACTACCAAGATTCCAATACGATGAGATTCATACCTTAATCCCCTGGGACGCGACGATTGCGGCGTGAAGAAAGTCTTCACGCTCCTTCTCCGCCGCAACCTCGTCATGCTTGTAACTCCTCGTAGTTCCATCGGGGGCCGTCCAGCGGAATGTCCTTGGGAACTTGCGGGGAGGGGCTTCGAGCCTAGGGAGGTCCGGCCTTTCCGGAGGCGGTGACAACAATGACGACGAGGACGGCGACAGGGTCCCAGCCCTCACCTCAGCAGCCTCCAGGGCCTCGGGGGCTGGCTCGGGAACTGGAGCAACAGCCTCGACAACCGCCCCTTGGTCGGCTGGTGTCAGCGGCCCTGTAGTCGGGATGGTCTCAGTTTCTGCAGCTGGGACTGTCGCCGGCTCAGCAGGTGTGCTCGCCGGCGCTGGCTTGGCTGGGGCTGGCTCAACGACGGGGGTAGCCGAAGCGGTCTCCTTGAGGTCAATGTCGGCCCGCTTCCTACATAACGAGTCAGACATCAATATGCTACCTACCGAACAAGATTTCCAGAAGACCCAGAGCAACCTACCTCTTGGAGAACTTAAGCCGCTATCTGGGTGATCCAATGGTAGGCACTGGAGGGCCGCTGGCTGTCGAGCCTGAGGGCATGGTGGTCGGTGGCGGTGTCTCTGTCCTAGTCGACCCCGCTCGCGGTGTGGCCGGCTGGGGTGCCCGGGTGCTCGGCAGTGCCATTCTTGGGCTCGATGTTACTAAGCCTGGCAGTGCTGGACTTGGCCTTGTACTCGGCAGCACTCGTATTGGGCTCGATGATGCTGAGCTCAATTGCGCTTGTCCCAGCCTGGGACTCGGCGGCTTGGAGGCTGTACCGGTGGTGTCTTTTATCTTCAGACTCCCGGCGGTGGCACTCAGCATCATAACCTTCTTCTTGCACTGATCTACAACGGGTCTCTTCCCCGTTCTCTTGGAGTCGGGCTAGGCAGCAGAAGGACTTCTAGGCCTCTTCTTCGACTTCATGGCCAAAAGAGTTCGGTAGTTGTTATCGAACTCCTCATGTGACTACAAGCAGTTCAACCATACATATTACACATTCTGGAGACAATCTGGGCACATATCTACTAGTATTCATCACAGGTGAACTATAAGACAGTATCAGCAAGAATTACCTTTGGGCGCAGCCTCTTTCGGCTATAAGCCACCACAGATCGGTCTGTGTCTTCAATTTCGATCACCCCGCTGGCAAAGAAATCCAGCAGGATGGTGGTCACTTTGTACTTGTCCATCAGGTCAGCATGTTCCCAGCTAGGATCACCTTTGCCCTTGTAGTCCCAGCTGAAGTGACATCTCAACTTCAGTGGCCTGATGCACCGAGTCAGGAATGGTCTAGCCACCCATGGACCAGTTAACCCGGCTCACTTCAGCTTATCAATCCGGTCAACCAGTATATCGACTTGCCCCATTTCTTAGAGGTGGGCAAAGACGACCACTTGGCAATGACCACCGGAGGCAAACCCATAAAAGGGGGAAGGCTTGCTTCAAGATCAAAACAGTAAAACCATTCCTTATGCCAGCCTTTGAGAGAAGATTTCAGGGGAATATTGAGATAGATCCTCTTCATCTCGCTTCGGAGTTGAATTTCGCCCCCTCCCCCCCCCCCCCCCAATCACTTGGATTTTGCTTTTGGAAGGCTAGGGCTTGATATGAAATAGATATCTGAATAGATTAAGATGGGGTTCTACACCCAGGAAGCACTCACAGAGAGTCACAAAAAGGGAGATTTGCATAATCGAGTTGGGATTCAGATTCACCAACTCGAGTTCATAAAAAGCAAGAAGCCGACGGAAGAACTCTTAAGAAGGAAGAGACAGACCCCGGTGAAAAAAACAGGGTTTCACCCTCCTGGGGCTCCGAAACCGATTCACCCTCAGCCAAACGCCAGTTGATGACATCGTGGCTCTGCAACCTCAGCTGCTTTTCCAGGAGCTTCAGCTTAGCCGACCCGCAATCCGAAGTCAGCCAAACATCATCCGACGCATCTGCAAGATCTGAGGCCCTCGGCATGGTTGGGGAAGAGGAGATTTGGGGGAAATGTTGCAGAAGGATTGGAATAGACGAGGAGGAGCGGAACCGCCCGAGTTCTAATGGGGAAGAGCGAACAATGGTGAACCCTAGAGGAGCGGGAGGCGAAATTTCGGCGCGGAAGCTGGAAGATGAAACGATTGGTGGATTGGAGAAGATGAAGGAATCTTCTCTCTCTCAGCGCTGAAGATGAATTGATGATCTGGTTCGGTGCACTAGACACGCGAAGGCCTAGGAGATCTGCTTAGCTTCAGTGCAAGTCCTAAATTTGAGGTTCGTGGGTGTGCCAGTCAATTTGACCCAGCAATTGACAAGGAGATAGAAAAAAGTTAGATCATTGATCCAATCGGCCAACAAGCCGATACAGACTCCTTCTAGCCGATTACCGATGGCACTTGTACATCGGCTAGAGAACTGATAATATAAAAAGATAGAAAACCAACCGACTTCCCTCGAGCCGACTGCCTGACTACCGATAGCACTTGTGTATCGGCTAGGAAACCGATAACGATATAAATAAATAAATCAGCCGACTACCAATAGAACATGTGCATCGGCTAGGAAGCCGATGATAGTGTAGATAATCAAAATAATAATCAAGACAATGCAGTCAGCTTTATCTAGTAAAAGATAACTTATCGGCAATACATCTCGATAAGACGCTTGCATAAAATAGGAATAACTTATCACAGGCAGTTTAGTAGGTCGGACCTAACCGATGCAGCACAAATTGATGATAAATTATCCCCAGTAAGCCGATAAAATCTATGCACGTGTGATGTGATATATCCACTCGGCCTAAGAGATCAAACTTAACAGATGCAGCCGTAGACAGAATAGATACACCGTGGTAAGCCGACTACCGTAGATCAGCTAGAATATCGGACCTAACCAAAGAAGTCCTAACCAATAAGGTAGTCGGGGTAACGAGACTTACCCTCTCGCAGGAGTTCGGACCTAACTGATGCAGCCTGGCTCGAGAAGCAAGAACCCGTCGAAAAGGGTGGCGATGCGCCGAATTTGTATTGATCTGAGAGATGATTTACATGGTACCCGGGCATACGTATTTATACCCCGAGTTGATACAATCCTGATCAGATACGAAACAGGAGTTTCCTAACTATAAAAGGAAAATTAACAAGCCCTGATCAGACACGAGATCAGGTTTTCATAAAAAATTATTAAAGCTACCTAATTTATGGATAAAATAGTTAACTGCCATGCTGTGGTCTTCACGATTCCTTCCTGAATTCGGCTTCTTCTGGATTAGCTTCCATCGGCTGATATAGCATCTTTCCTTAACCGAGCATGACAACGAACCGTACCAAATTTTGGTATTAACACATGCCCCCCAATTTCGGAGTTTGTTATCAAACTTCGAAATTCTTCTGTTTGGGCCTCAACATTCCTTCCTGGCCTCTTGAAATCAGCTTTCATGAGCCGATACCTTCTGTACTAGGTGTGCTAGGCTCTCAAATTCCTGTGATGAAAATCTCTCTTTGATCGGAGCCAACAAACCTTGGAATGCTAACTCGGCCAGCTGTGCATCATCTAGACTTAAACTATAACATCGGCTTCTAACATCACGAAACCTCTGGATATATTCTGAGACTAATTCATCCGGCTTGTGTATTACCGATGTTAAATCTGTTAAACTCATCTCCTAAATCCCAGTAAAGAAATATTTGTGGAATTGCTTTTCCAAATCGGCCCAACCCCAAACTGAATTTGGTGGTAACGAAGAAAACCATGTGAAGGCCGATCCGGACAATGATAGCGGGAAAAATCTAACTCTCAAAACTTCTTCAGCCGATGCCTCCCCACACTGAGCCAAAAATCGGCTGACATGCTCCACTGTAGATACATCATCTTGCCCTAAGAATTTGGAGAAGTCTGGTACTCTATATCGGCGCGGAAATGGAACTATATCAAACCAATCCGGATATGGATGCCGATACATAAATGTTTCCTCCTTTGGTTTTAGGCCGAATTGTTCTCTCACCACCTCTGTGATTCTTGCTGTCCAATCTTCTTCCTTTGGATCTTCGACGTGATAATGCAGAGGTGGAGTTGGTAGCTGATTCTGCCTCTGATATTCTCTCTGATAATTATACTCAGGGACAGCTCCTTGATAACTTTGTTGATGCCCCCCATAGTATGCAGTTTGATGATATCCATGAGGAATTCCATCTTGTTGCCCCCCAGCCAGTTGAATCGGTTCCACCGCCTTCTTGATCAATCTCTATAATGTGTTCATCAATATCCCAGATTGATTGATCAATGCATGATGAACTGCTTCATTAACCATGTCTTGAAGTGGCTTCTGTGAACTTGTAGGTGATGTATGACTCAATTCCCCAATCAGAACAGGCTGTGGAAATTGGGATTTTTGAATCGGCCCTTGATGTGTCATACCGAAGGATTCTAGACAAAGCTTCTGAAATTCAGCAATGTTCTGCTCCAATTGTTGTCTTTGTTCTTCGGTCAAATCTTCCATCGTGACTGGGATTACATTGTCTGTGCTGACTTCCTTTCTAGCCATGTCGAAGTTCTGTGTCCCACTGGGCGTGCCAAAAACGTGTTGACACCGAAAATCACCGATCAGCGCTAAAGACGAATTGATGATCTGGTTCGGTGCACTAGACACGCGAAGGCCTAGGAGATCTGCTTAGCTCCAGTGTAGGTCCTAAATTTGAGGTTCATGGGCGTGCCAGTCAATTTGACCCAGCAATTGACAAGGAGATAGAAAAAAGTTAGATCATTGATCCAATCGGCCAACAAGCCGATACGGACTCCTTCCAGCCCATTGTCGATGGCACTTGTACATCGGCTAGAGAACTGATAATATAAAAAGATAGAAAACCAGCCGACTTTCCTCGAGCCGACTGCCTGACTACCGACAGCACTTGTGTATCGGCTAGGAAACCGATAACAATATAAATAAATAAATCAGCCGACTACCAATAGAACATGTGCATCGGCTAGGAAGCCGATGATAGTGTAGATAATCAAAATAATAATCAAGACAATGCAGTCAGCTTTATCTAGTAAAAGATAACTTATCGGCTATACATCCCGATAAGACGCTTGCATAAAATCTATCAACCTAGCAAGAATAACTTATCACAGGCAGTTTAGTAGGTCGGACCTAACCGATGCAACACAAACTGATGATAAATTATCCCTAGTAAGCCGATAAAATCTATGCACGCGTGATGTGATATATCGACTCGGCCTAAGAGATCAAACTTAACTGATGCAGCCGTAAACAGAATAGATACACCGTGGTAAGCCGACTACCGTAGATCAGCTAGAATATCGGACCTAACTGAAGAAGTCCTAGCCGATAAGGTAGTCGGGGTAACGAGACTTACCCTCTCGTAGGAGTTCGGACATAACCGATGCAGCCCGACTCGAGAAGCAAGAACCCGTCGAAAAGGGTGGCGATGCGCCGAATTTGTATTGATCTAAGAGATGATTTACATGGTATCCGGGCATACGTATTTATACCCCGAGTTGATACAGTCCTGATCAGATACGAAACAGGAGTTTCCTAACTATAAAAGGAAAATTAACAAGCCCTGATCGGACACGAGATCAGGTTTTCCTAAAAATTATTAAAGCTACCTAATTTATAGATAAAATAGTTAACTGTCATGCTGTGGTCTTCACGATTCCTTCCTGAATTCGGCTTCTTCTGGATTAGCTTCCATCGGCTGATATAGCCTCTTTCCTTAACCGAGCATGATAACGAACCGTACCAAATTTTGGTGTTAACAGTCTCTGGTTGGTACTCTAGAGTCCCTTGTAAGCAGTCATTCGCCTCTTGTGGTTCTCTATCCTATTCTGCTTATCTTCCTAGCGAATTGCTTTATCTACCAGTTTCTGGAAATCTTCATAGTCCCTGGAGATCAACTGAACCGACAGCTCATCATTCATGACTTCTAGGAACTTTTCTTGCTTTTCTTCATCAGTACGCACGTCTTCTGGAGCATAACGTGCCAAGCGATTGAACTTGTGAAGAAACTCCGTCACAGTACGGTTACCTTGCCTGAAAGTACGAAACTCCCGCTTCTTCAAAGCAACAACTCCAGCAGGAACGCAGGCTCTCTTGAAACCATTGGTGAACTCTGTCTAGGTAATCTGCTGACCTTCTACTCTGTTCACCTTGAAGTGATCCCACCACTCTGAAGCAGGTCCATGAAGCTGATGTGACACAAAGGCGACCTTCTCTTGATCCGTACACTGAAGTAGCTCCAGCTTCTTCTCGATAGCGTGCAACCAGTCACTAGCTTCCACTGGATTGGTAGTGCTTGAAAACATAGGTGGTCTTACGCGAAGAAACTTAGACAGCTTGGAGTCGAGCGGAGGAACTGGTGCTTGATTCTGAGCTTGGTTATTCTGCATCCTTTGCATCATCAAGGCCAATAACTGGGTCTGGTTGGCTAAGACTTGAGCAAGCTTGGGGTTCTCTGGCATGTTGGGGATATGGGTGGTTGTTCCATCGTTCTGTGTGTTGGAACCATCCCTGTTGTTGTTGTTCTCTATGTAACTTCCGTTCCTGGTGTTGACCATCTGTTGAAGGTGCTAGGGAGCTAGAAAGGAGAAGTTACGCTATAGAAAGGACCTTAACCATGTTATACTACTGATGTGATGTGAGTAAGCAGCTACAGTTCAGGTTGATTAGGCAAACAACCTAGTATGATTACATCCCCAGATGTAGACCATACCTATACATAAGCAAGCAACACACGTGCTATTACTAACGTCACTACTCTTCAAAGGTCCCCAGGGAGGCCTAGGTTAGGATAGGTCCCTTGCACGAAGTCTTCATTCCTTGGTGATGGCATGACGACTTGGATCTGAGAATCTTCCTTGACACACTCCGATTTTTGAAACAACTTCCATATGTTGACACCCTCAACAACTTCTAGCATCTTCCTTTTTGTAGCCACCAGGTTTAATAGCTAGACCAGTTGAAGGAGGAAGGGAGGATAGATAAAAACTTTGCGAAGAATTCGTAGATAAGAGGAGAATTTTTCGCAAATAGATTTTTCGGAAAAGATGTCCTTAAGGTCTGACCGTTTGGCTTATCCTACAGTCAAGATTGGCTCTGATACCAACTTGTCATGCTCGGAAATTCACCAAAATTTCCAAAACTAATTTGTGCAATAAACCCTCATCCAAGAATCAGCCGAGATACACAATCGACAATTTGATAAACATTACCAAAATGATAAACAATAAATATTTACAAAAGAGGCACTTAGTCCTCAGACAGAAGAAATCAGCATCGAAATGACAATCCTAGAGTAGCTTTAGCACCAAGCCACAGGCAGCTCAACTGGGGTATAAGCCAAACACCAAACTTCTCCTCGCAAAGCTTCACTCTGATGATTGCAATATTGCAAGACTGAGTACCACCCACCATACTCAACAGGCCACACTAGTAATGCAAAATAATGCAACAAGATTCCAAAGGAAAAGCATAGTATGGTTTATTTGCATAAACAGCATTTAAAACATTAGTATTTAAAAGCATTGGAAACCAGTATAGTTTAATTACTAATCAATATTAAACCAATCTCTGAACAGCACTCCAATGCACTTTAGGCCGAAAACCATAACCCTCCAAACTGGAGCTCTCATGTTTCCACCATTTATTATCCTCATTGAGTGGTGTGGGACTAATCACAGAAAACATTGCTAGGCTCGCCCATAACCATGGGCACTGCTATTCGAATAGTTTTACTCTGGCCAGAGGTGTACAACTTTACCCACAAGACACGGTTCCACACATGTCACCATGCCCCGAAATACCACCATGGTACTGCAAAGGGGGAAACCATGACAAGACCTTTCATACAACTCGCCAACAGAAAAGCCACCCGCTGAACCACCAATCTCCGGCAAGAACTAATCAGGTGCCCAACAGGGAGACGGTCTAATGCCCAAAACATGGTCTTATTGGCACAGACATGGTGGTCTTATTGACATAGCCACAACACACCGTGGTGCCTCTTGTTGAACTCGCTACACTACAAGTCCAGCCGTTGCCCATTCTACCTTGTGGTTAGTACGATAAATGCTTCGCAACAAGTAGTCCATGAACCGATCCTTAATTATCATGAGCACCACTAGCAACATCATCATTCTATGTGTTCACAACCCACCATTCAATCAAGTTTTAGTTGGCATAATTAATTAACCAACCACAACGAACTATCGTGAATATATCCATTGACCTTTATTTAATCATAAGCGATTGAATAGTGATCCGACATAAAATGACGCTAAAGTTCCTAAGCATGGCTAAGTAGAACCTAAACAATCTAGCTAGATCATTAAATAGCCATCCAGCTAGTCAATATTAATCACCCAAGATATCAATATCAATTCATGGCCATAATCAAAGAATACTGGGATAATAATAAATACCCGTAAATAAATGATATTCCAAAACATTGCATGCAATAATGTTAAAACAAAATAGTTTTCACAAATGGGATCAACATGCTCAAGAGGATTGTTGTGTGACTTGCCTTGTAATAAAAAAAGTCTTCACTTGACCTCTCGAACTCTTCCACAAACTTCACAATCCTCCGAAACCACGGAAATACGTGACTACATGCAAAACAAGAAAAACACTAAGAAAATCCAAATAAACAATACATAAAAATTCCATAAACAGGTAGATCATGATTTTAGATAAATTTAGGAAGAAGAACGGGTCGAATCGGAGTTCAGATGGAAAAGTTACGGCTTCCGGAAGATTGAATTCAGAGAATATGGAAAAGAAATAGAAAAAGAATATTCCCTGGAATATTCACTAGATTTTCGAATTAAACTTAATATTTTTGACTGTGCACAGGAGTGGGGCCCACTATCATAGACATGGCTTATGGACTAGGTTCACAGAACGAGGGGAGGGAGGAGTTGTGGACTGCTAACTGGGATGCTACGTGGACGAGAGAGGCCGAGGTGGCAAGATGACACAGTAGCTAGGGCTAACATGGCGGGGCGATTGGGTTAAATAAAATCCGACGGCTCAGATTGAATCGGGAAGGTTGGATGGCCGAGATTACTCCAGAGTTTTATGTAGATCGGATGGCTCCGGATTGATCGAGATGATCCAACGGCAGAGATGGTTTGGGTACTATTCATGGGACCTGTTGTCATACAGAGGAGATGGGCACTGGTGGGTCCCACCTGTCATACACTAGGATGGGAGATGCGTTGTGGCCCGCTGGTCTGTGTGTCCGACAAGCTCCCGTGCGCCCATGGCGGGGCAGAGCCGTTTAATTGCTCGACAACGAGGCAGCGGAGGGCAGTGAGGACCAGCGGCGACACAGCGACTCTGAGGCAGCGTAGCCGTGTGACGGTGATGATGGTGGCGAGCCAGCAGAGTGGAGAGAGGAGTTGGGCACCGGGTTCGGAGGTGGGCGGTGGTGCTGAGCCAGGGATGTAGACGATGATGCCGACAACGATGCCGAAGGGAAGATAAACGAGGCACCGAGGTGGGGAAAGTGCTTACCGCGATGGTGGAAACGCGGAGACGACGATGGCCTTGGCAGCGGCATCCTGTAGCAGCGAGTGCGACGGCTAGGGAGCAGCGACGCACGGCGCAAGGTGGTAGCAGCGGTGGCAGATTAGGGCGGGAGCGGGCGGCGATGGCTAGGGCACAGAGAGGGAGGAGGCAGAGGGATGGCTGGGGCGTAGGGGCAGTGCTATGGCGGCGCTAATTATAGGGGTGGCTAGGGAAGGCAGGGACCGGCGCTAGGAGTCTGACGGCGGCACGGGAGCAGCGACGGCGCACGGGGCAAGCCTGGTGGTGGCGGCCGGGCGTGGGAGTGGGCCGACGAGTGGCAGCGGCGGACCAAGCCGGGACGGGACAATGCAGGCCAAGGGGGCTCGGGCCGGGCGGCTTGGCCCCAGCCAAAGAGAGAGAGAGAAAGGAGGAAAGAAGGAAGAAGGAGGAGGAAGATGAACAAGAAAGAAGGGGAAAAAGAAAAAGGAGAAAAAGAAAAGATGGGAGGAAAAAAAGAAAAGAGAGGGGGGTTTTTGAAAAAACCCAAATTTGGAAAATTAGAAGATTTAAAAAAATTCAGGGAATTTAAGTGATATCACGAATATTGGAGTCTAAGGAATTTTGAGATAATTTGGATATTTGGAATATTTTTGGACTTGAACTATTTTTGGAAGGGAGAAAATCAAAAGGATTCAGAATATTTGGGGCACCGGAAATTTGAGAATATTTTTATGGAGATCTTTATTGGAGTGAAAACTCAAAATATTGAGGACTTTGGATTTTGTGAAAACCAAGGTCATTTAAATCAAAAGGAAATAATTGATATTCAATAAAAAGGAATTGAATATATTAGAGTTTGGAATTTTGGGGGATTTTTCGAAATCGGACTTTTTAGGAAATTGGGGATTCGGGGACAACAACCCAAGTCCGGGTAGAAAAGGAGGGTATAAAGCGGTTGGACTAGGAACAACCCGAGAAAAGGATTTCAGAATTTGTTTAAATAAATACTGAAATGATCTTTGTAATATTAAAATTAATTCTAGACCTCTGAAAAATCCGAGAAAATTTCAGAGAGGTTATTTACACCCAAAGAATTTATTAAAAATGAATTCGACCATGATTTATTAAAGAAATTTTATTTTCCCATTTTTACTTTGCTTATTTAATTTACTTTACAATTTAATATAAATTATAGAACATCATTTATTAATTAATTAATTTAATTCCTAAAAAATTGGGCTGTGACAGCGAGCTACCTCACCACGTTGGCCTAGACCTGCCTGGCGAGCCGTTCCTCCTTGCTGCGATGGAGATTGAGATTGGTGGGCATTCTTTCAACCACGCTTGTCAGGAGGCCACCTTCCGCCTCGTTGCCGAGCAACGCCGGACTCACCACTCCAGAATCCGCATCACCGCCTATCGCTACCTCCCCAACCCAACGCACTACCACGAGTTCAGCACATACCAGTCGACGGAGCAGCAGAACGACACCAACATTGTCCACCTGCGACGAGTCCTCTGTGCCATTTTCACACCATAAAATTTGTTAAATATTCAAATCATTTGATAATGCATTTTTAGAAAAAAGATTAAAAATAGCAAGGAAAGTTTTAGTAAAAACCTATGAAAATTTACAAAAAAATGGCCTAGATAAAATTTTATTAAATATTTTGCTTAATTATTTAACTCCTGGAATATTCTAGGAATTGATTAAGGAAAGTATTTTTTAATAAATGAAAGATCATTTTAGCCATTTATTTAAATTGAAAAATCCTTTTAATCCTTCCCGAAGCCAATGGGCCGAATCCGGCCCATCTCTTTTCCCTTCCCCGCACGCAGCCTCGCGCTGGCCTGCCCTTCCTTGCGCGCGCTCAGCCCAGCCAGCCCATCTATCGCCCGCGCTACCGTGTCGGCCTGCTGGCTTGCCCGCGCCCTTGCTCCTGCTGATAGGTGAGGCCCACCAGTCAGTATCGTCCCCGACCTCTAGACGGGGAGTCCTGTTCCTCTATGACTCGGCGGCCACCAAAATCTCTCCAATTCCATTCGAGTCAATCGTGGATTTCCAAAATTGGTTAGCGGAAACCTTCCTTATCTTCTCCTCCGAATCCCAAGAAACAAAGGCAAATCCCGTATGCACCGGACATGGACTCGAGCTTGTTTGGAAACCACCGTTGCGCTAGCCGTGCCGCCGCAATCCCGCCATATCCGGGATGGTTCTTCCCCCCATGGGCTATAAATAGCGAACCACTACCTTCTTCTACCTAACCCTAGCCGCCCCAAGCTTGCCATGCCGTTTCTCGCCGTTGCCATCGAATTTCTAGCGCCGCCGCTGTGTCCAGCGGTTGCTCGCTGTCTCTCGGAGCATTGCCAAGCCTCGTCATCGTCGCCTTTTGTCGATGTTTTGTATCGGCAATAAGAATATGGGCCTACTCGTGAGACCTAAACTTGATGGATTGCAAAGGAACAAGAAACAATTTATACTAGTTCAGGCCCTCAAAATGACGTAATACCCTACATCCAGTTGTGGTGTATTGCCTTTGAGGTTTCTCTAGTGAGATTGTTCTTCTCTACCCTCAGAGGCGCCCTGCCTCCTCTTATATACCGGGGGATAGGGTTATAGAGTAGGAATCTCAGTCGGACTCCGACCAAGGGATTTTCTTCTAGGAATACAACGTGCCCAACTAGGACTATATCCTTTCCTTGTCGTACAAGGTTATGTATGCCCAGTCCTATTATATCCCTAATTACAAGGTTAGACCCATCCTCTGTCTAAGTGGCCCAAATGCTTCTCATGAGGTACCCGGGGCCCATGGCCTCCACAGCAGCCCCTGAGACCTTCATAGTTGAGTCACAGCTGATGCCGAGTGCTCATCCTCCATGGTGAAGAATTCCCGAGTGCATTGCTCCCAAGTACTCTTTGTCTGAGTGCTTCTCCTCCCGAGTCCTGCTTCTTGTCAGCTGGCAGCGAGGCTATGAAGGGCTTCATATAAAAAATATGAATAGCGTGCACCGAATAGGCGCACCTATTAGATGTAGCCCCCGACTTTGTGCTTAATTGTGAAACAATTAAACAAAAGTCAAAGATCTTTAACCTTTTAGTCTTTTCCGAGTAGTATACTACAAGGTATGTAGACTCTTCAGCATCATGTCAGCTGGAATAATTCATGGCAGTTGGTGGCTAAGCATATAAGCCGAGTACCACTTCTTGGATTTTAACCCAATGTGTGGTCAGGTGTACTTGAGAGATACCTGCATCCCTAATTTTAATGGAGACTAGCTGTCGATCCTTATAAGGATGTATCCTCAATACCTGGCAAATAATACAGATATCTGAACACATGTGTCTAGCAATTAGGCTTTCATGAAGCATATCTGATTATTTAATCAGTTTCTGTAAATAGCATCTGCACTATGATTTTAACACAGCTAGCAGTCGGCTCTATAGCGCATGCCATTTAGAAACTCATATCTTGGGGCCCAGTACTGAATCAGCCGGCCCAAGCCCACTTATTAGCACGGGCTCTATAAAAGATTCCCTCATCTTCTCCAATCCGCCAATCGTTTCGTCTTCTAGTTTCCGCGCTAAAATTTCGCGCTTTGCCTTGCTAGGGTTTGCCATAGCTAGCATCTCCCGCTCGAAACTTGTGTGATTCTGCTCCGCCGCATTCATCCCAAGCCTTCAATAGCATTTTCCCCAAATCTTCTTACTCCCAGTAATGCCAAGAGCTTCACTCGAGATCCCGAAGATGTCCGCAGAAGCTTTTCCGGTTTCGGACTGTGGTTCGACGAAGCTGAAGTACTTGGAGAAACAACTGATGCTACAGCGACAAGAAGTCATCCATTGGCACACCGCTGAAGGGGAATCTATGCCGGCACCCCGATCTGGTGAGACCGTCACCTTCACCTCTTTCTTTCATCATGGTCTTGCCCTTCCCTCTTTGGATTTCTTCCACCAACTTCTATCCTTCTATTAATTAGAGTTGGTGAATCTGAATCCCAAATCCATCCTACAAATCTCCATCTTCATCACATTGTGCGAAGCTTTTCTGGGGGTGAAGCCCCATTTAAATCTCTTCTGATATTTGTTCCATATCAAGCCCCAGCCATCCAAAAATAAAGTCCAAGTGATTGGGGGAGCCAGTCTCCAACTCAGGAACGAAATGAAAAAGATATATCTTCATGTTCCTTTGAAAACCTCCCTCAAGGGCTAACATAGAGAATGGTTCTACTGTTTCAATCTCAAACCTTCTCTGCCCCCTTTCACTGGTTCTCCACCAGTGGTTCTGCCTAGCTGGTCTTCTGTGCCAAGCTAAGAAGAGATGGACCAAGTATACCAGTTGGTGGAGAAGATAGATGTGTTGAGGAGCTCGGGGTTGACTGGTCCCTGGGTAGCGAGATGTTTCTTGAACCGCAGCACCAGGCCTTTGAAGCTGAGAAGCCACTTCAGTTGGGATTATTAGGGCAAAAATGATCTCAGCCAAGAATACCCGGACTTAACCGATAAGAACAAGGTGACCGATACCTTGCTCGGTTTATTCGTCAACGGGGTAGTGGAGACAGAAGACGCAGAGCGCGCCACCACAGCCTATAGCCAGAAAAGGCATTGGCCACAGGTAATCCTGAAAAACTGATGTTGAATTGCTATCCATCTGTGATAAATGTTTGTGGATATTCATCTCGGATTTCTCTGCAATGTATGATGTGTGTTGTTGAAACATTTGTAGGACTGTGAGGAGTTTGATGATGACTCCCAAACCCTGTCGGCCACCAAAATGAAGAAGAGGCCGGCCAGCCCTTCTACCCCCACCCAGCTCCAAGAGGGCTGGGAAGAAACCCATTGAAGATCTAGGCAAGAAAAGAGCAAGCAAGCCGAGCGTAACACCGGGGAGTTTGAAGATCAAATACCCTGCTAGTTTAGTCCCTAGGCCGCCAAGCCCGAGACCATCTTCTCCAAGTCCGAGACCAGCAATATCGAGCCCAGTGCCAACACCACCGAGCTCAGCAACATCGAGTCCAGCAACATCGAGGCCAAGGCCGACCCCGCCGAGTACGAGATCAGCAACATCGAGCCCAAGGGCGGCGCCGCCGAGTACCTCGATGCCCCAGTCAGCTGCACCAAAAGCAGAACCAACTGGGGGTAAATTGCCACCGCTGACTGCCGCGCCGGCTAGCCCGACAGCTAGCAACTCTCCACCGCCGATATCTTCTGGAGCCCCCTGGTGGAAGTTTGAGACTTCCAAGAGGTAAGCAATCTTCAATATTCCAAGAATCTTGAATGAAGAGATAGTGCCTTGATATTTGTCATATTGTGCAGGAAACGAGTTGACATAGATCCCAAGGGGACTATGCTAGCTACTCCTGTCACCAAGCCGACCTCAGCCGAGCCAGCACTGACGAGTTCATCTGCTGAGCCAGAGGCTATCCCAGCTGCAGAAGCTGAAGTAGTCTCGATAGCAGGATCACTAGCGCCGACCGACTAAGGGGCGAGTGCTGAAGTCGTTGCTCCAGCCCCCGAGAAAGCCACCGAACCCCCTATAGCTGCAAGTTTGGAGTCGGGACGTCATCTCCAACAATTTCTTCGTCATCTTCTGATGAAGCAGACCTCCCTAAGCTTGAAGCCCCTCCGCACAACTTCCCAAGAACATTTCATTGGGTCACCCCCGAGGGAGTCGCGGAGAGCTATGAGCACGATGAACAAGCAGCATCGAGGGAGCATGAAGTCCTTCAACATGCTGCAATTGCCGCGTCCAGGGGAGTCCAGGTATGTAGCAAGTCTTGCCGCGTTGAGTTTTGGACAGTTCCCATTTGACCTGGTACTCTGCCTTTTGACTCTATTTTGCTCTGAGCAGAAGATTGTCGATCGTTCAGAGAAAATGAACAAGGTCCTGACCCAGCTTGCCCCCCATCTCCAACGACTGAGCCAGCTCCAAGTTGCCAAGGATGACCTGGAGCGGACTAGCCAGGAGAAGGAAACATGGCTGAGGGGAGCAGTTGACAAGCTCAGGAATGAAAAATGGGCTCTAGCCGAAAAGATCAGAAGTAAGTCTTCTGTGTTATCTTTCCGAGTAAATCCTAAGTATATCTCTCTAGCTTTGTTGATTCCCGACTGCCTTGTTGAGTTATGGCTGCAATCTCTTGTTCTTGACTGTTCTGATTCACAGCCCTCGAAGCCGAGTTAAAGGCCTAGGCAGAGGAGAAAAACAACAAGAGAACAAGCTGAAAGAGATGGACAAGGCCAAAGCCAAATTGGAGAAAGCCAAAGCCAAGGTGGAGGCCAACTATGCTAGTAAGTCTCCTGCCTGACAATAACCTTAATCCATTTTCTTGTCGCTCCGACTGCATGTTTTGGCTAACATGTGTACTTGTTGATGCATCTGAACAACTTCAAAAGCCAATCGCAGATCCAATTTAATGCCTTTGCAGAGGAGATCAAAGTTGTCAAGGAGTCACGGGAAATCCTCGTCGGATCTATGAAAGGGCTCCTTGATATTATGGAGCGTCACCATGTTGGAACCAGCTCCAGTATTGTCTCCCAGGTGCACGCACGCCTAAGTGAAGCCCCGAGCATCTTGAAAAAGTACTCGGATGAGTGTGTCATTGTCGGTGTTGCCCAAACCCTGGCCATGACCTAATCAATCTACCCTAGGGTAAAAATTGAGGCCATCGGGGAAGGTTTTGCCGAAGAGACAACTCCCGAAGAAGCACTGGAGTTGATCGGCCAGGTGAGGCCAACTACGGAGGCCATAGCAAAGGACCTGGGTATGTAAGAACAAACAATTATGTAGTCGGTGTATATAGCTTTTGTAAGGACATTTGTAGATATCTATACGATGCTGCCGAGTACTTGCTTTTTCTCAGTCATCATTAGCTTTACCCGACTACATAGTCTGCGCCCAGTAGATTGATAGGAACTGGAAAAATCATTCACTTCTAAAAGCTATACTTGGGCAAACGTAGCATAATAGTTGTAAAACTTCATAACTTAGATAAAGCATGCTCATATTTTATTGACAAGGCACATAATACATGCAGCCCCCGACTCACTACTCGGTTGAAACAAGCGATGTAGTGAGTCAGAGAAAAAATCTATATACATATGTATAAAGAAAATACAAGACTCAGGTATAGAAAGGACGTAGTTGTTTTATATTTCATGAGTTACTGACTAGGGCACCGTCTTCAGTCTTCAGTCGGTAGGCGCCCAGACGTGTCATCTCAACGATAATAAACGGCCCTTCCCACAAAGGGGATAGTTTATGCCTGTCTTTAGTGGTTTGTATTTTTCTCAAGACAAGATCACCCACCAAAAAGGCGCGGCCACAAACATTTCGACTGTGATAACAACGCAAGCCTTGAAGATACCTTGCCGACTGGATAGTTGCAATATCCCTAGCTTCTTCCAACTGATTGAGTTTGACCAATTGGGCTTCGTTTGATTTGTCTTCTGAGTGGGCCCAAACTCGCGGAGAGCCGAACTCTAACTCAGTTGGCAACATAGCCTCAGCACCATAGACTAGGAAGAAAGGGGATTGCCCTATTGTCCGACTAACCGTGGTTCTTAAAGACCAGAGAACGGATGGGAGTTCTTGTACCCACCACCCTGCATATGGTTGTAGTCGGTCGAACACCCTAGCCTTGATACCATGTAGAACCATGCCATTAGCACACTTGACTTGTCCATTACTTTGTGGGTGTGCTACATAAGCATAATAGATCTTGATGCCAAAATCCTCACAAAAATCTTAAAATACACCGCTCGTAAACTGAGTACCGCTGTCCGTTATGATGCGGTTAGGAACCCCAAATTGGTATAAAATACTCATGATAAAGTCCTTTGCTCGTACCGCTATTATGGTAGCAACGGGTTTTGCCTCATTCCACTTTGTGAATTTATCCACTGCGACAAACAAGTGTGTGAACCCCCCCGGCACTTTTTTAAATGGCCCGACCATGTCGAGCCCCTAAACTACAAAGGGCCAAGAGATTGGAATTGTTTGAAGTTCTTGAGCTGGAAGATGTGTTGGTCTTGCATAGAATTGGCATCCCTCTCATGTGCAAACTATATCTTTAGCATCTATTATAGCAATCGGTCAGAAAAAACCCTGCCTGTAAGCCTTTCCGACTAACGTCCTGGACGCGGCATGGTTGCCACAGATACCCGAGTAGATCGATTGCAGAATCTGCTTGCCCTCCTCGGGTGTGACACAGTGCATGAGGACCCCGGATGCGCTTCTGTGGTACAGGTCTTCTCCGACTGGAAGGAATCATTTGCTTCGATGCTTGATCCATTCGGCTTCACTGCGTTTTACTGGGAGTTCGTTGTCCAAGATGAATTTGAGAACTGGAGTCCACCAATCTTGAGAGATGATTAGTACTTCATTTGTTGCCGGGGTAGGTTCAGCCCCCGACTGTTCAAGCACTGATTTCTTCTTGACTGATAGCTCCAGCAGTTGTTAAACAAAAATCCCTGTCGGGACCACTTCTCGTTTGGATCCCATGTTGGCCAATTCGTCTACAGCATCGTTGTAATGTCGTAATACATGAGTTATCTCTAGCTCGTCGAATTTGTTTTCCAGCTTTCTGACCTCTGACAATACACCGCCATAGTATCATCAAGACATGTCCAGTCTTTCATGACTTGGCTGACCACGAGTTGAGAATCCCCGCACACAACCAATCGGCGGATGCCGAGTGATATGGCAATGCGGACACCGTGGATGAGTGCTTTGTACTCGGCGACATTGTGGGAAGTCGGAAAGTGAATCTGGAGGACATACTTGAGTTTTTGCCAGTGAGTGACGTCAACACGACGCCAGCCCCCGTGCCGCCGATCTGTAGAGAACCGTCGAAGTACATCGTCCAGTATTCTAGCTTGTCCGTGTTTGTAGTCGTCTGAACTTCTATCCACTCGGCCACAAAGTCAGCTAGAGCTTGAGATTTGATAGCTATCCATGCTTAAAAAATGATGTCAAACGCCCTCAACTCGAGCGCCCATTTAGTGATTCTGCCAGTGGCCTCGTGATTGTGTAGGACGTCCCCAAGTGGATACGATGTGACAACGGTGACTTGATACGACTAAAAATAGTGCACCAACTTCTGGACAGTGATGAGTAGGCCATATAACAGCTTCTGGACTTGAGGATATCTCATCTTGGAGTCGGCTAGGACCTCGTTGATGAAGTAGACTGGCCTTTGTATTTTCTGTATATGACTCGGCTCTGATCACTCGACTACTAGCACCGTGTTGACTACCTGAGTAGTTGCCGCCAGATATAACATTAGTGGTTCCTAGGGCATAGGTGATGCCAACACTGGTGGTGATGTGAGAAATCTTTTCAAGTCTTCAAAGGATTGCTGAGCTTCGGGTGTCCATTGAAAATATTCCGCTTTCTTCAATAGTTTGAAAAAGGGCATGCCCCGTTCACCAAGTCGGGAGATGAATCGGTTGAGTGCCACCATGCAGCCTGTCAACTTTTGGACGTCCTTCTAGCTAGTTGGGGGTGCCATATTCATGATAGCATTGATTTTTTTCTAGATTGGCCTCGATGCCTCGATGTGATACGATGAAGCCAAGTAGCTTTCCGGACGGTACACCGAAAGCACACTTTTCCGGATTCAACTTCATCTTGAATCTCCGAAGGTTTTGGAAAGTTTCTTCCAAGTCGGCGATGAGGTCTTCCCTAGACTTTGTCTTGATCACCACGTCATCGACATATGCCTCCACGTTGCACCTGAGTTGAGTGTGTAAACACCACTGAATTGCTCGTTGATATGTTGCTCCAGCGTTTTTCAACCCGAACGGCATAGTAATATAACAGTATGCTCCAAACGGCGTGATGAAAGAAGTCTTTAGGCAATCCTCCTCCTTCAAGCTGATTTGGTGATATCCCGAGTAACAGTCGAGAAAGCTGAGAAGTTCGTACCCCGCAGTTGAATCCACCACTTGATCTATTCTAGGTAGACCAAATGGATCTTTGGGGCACGCCTTGTTTAAATCGGTGTAGTCGACGCACACGCACCATTTACCGTTCTTCTTCCAAACTAAGACTGGGTTTGCCAGTCAATCTGGGTGGTAGACCTCTTTGATGAACCCGACTGCAAAGAGCTTAGATCTCCTTCCGAATAGCATCTTTGCGGTCTTGTGCGAAGCGCCGTAACCGTTGTTTGATTGGCTTGGCGTCTGGCCTGATGTTGAGGAAATGCTCGATCACCTCCCTTGGTACACCAGGCATGTCGGAAGGTTTCCAAGCAAATATATCCCTGTTCACCTAGAGGAAGGTGACGAGCACGTCTTCCTATTTGTGGTCGAGTCCGGTCCCGACTAGAGCAGTTTTGGAGGGGTCGAAAGGGTCCAAGTGGATCTTCTTGGTTTCAAAATCTGCTAAAATTTTTGACTTGGCTGCTTTTTTGGCCGGAACCTGATCGTCCTCGCATGCGGTTGTAGCGGCTAGCCAAATGCTGTTGCACCCGACTGCCACTTCTTGAGATTGAGCCAACTCACAGCTCTCCTTGTCACAGGTGAAGGGTTGCTTGACATCGCTGCGAAGAGAAAGAACTCCGGCTGGCCCTAGCATCTTGAGCATCATGTAGGTATAATGTGGCACTGCCATGAACTTGGCTAGCGCCAGCCGTCCGAGTATCACGTGATACGCGGTCTCGAAGTCGGCAAAGTCGAAGCAGATATTCTCAGTGTGAAAATTATCCCACGTGCCAAAAGTAACTGGCAGAGTTATCCATACGAGTGGAGTAGAAGACAGACCGGGGATTACCCAGTGGAAGGGCGCTGTACTCGGCCGTAGCTCTGAACGAGGAATCTTCATCTCGTCCAGCGTCTTGGCTAATAGAATGTTGAGAGCACTACCTCCATCAATGAGAACCTTCTTCAGTTTGATGCTCCTGATGACCGGGTCCAGGATGAGTGGATAGCATCCTGGATGAGTAACCTGATTGGGATGATCTGTGCGATCAAACGTGATTGGCGTTTCTGACCAGCACAAGTATTGGGGGGCGTCTGCTGTAGAGACCGAGTTGACTTCGCGTGCTGTAAGCTTCTGCTTCCTCTTGGACTCATATGCAGACAGCCCTTCAAAGATGTGGTTGAGCTCAGCCTAGGGATCTTGGTAATCGCCGGCTATGCCAGATGTTGAAGCCTGCTCGGAAGCAAACTTCTTAAGCAAGAAGCAATCCTTAGCCGCGTGCTTGCCCTTTGGATGAAAGGGGCATGGCCCGTTCATCACTTTTTGTTATTCGTTATTCCTCGGGGGTCGCGGCCGAGTACGCTCCACGGTAACCACCACGTTATCCGACTTCCGTTTGCGGTTGCCAGATTTGTTCTGTGTTGGCTCGTCATTGTCTTTCTTGTCCTTCTGCCGGGGCTCTTTTTTGTCGTCAAAAGCCTGAGCGACCGCATCGGCCGAGTCGGCGTACTTGTTCACCATATCAAAAAGAGCCTTGACAGAAGCGGGAGGTTTCCGAGTGAACTTGGCAATGAACAGGACATCTTTGACTCCCTTGCGGAAGGCGGTGATTACGACCTTGTCCTTGATCATTGGGATCGAATTCCGCTTCTCAAAAAACCTCTTTATAAACTCGCGAAGAGACTCGTTCTTCCTTTGGTGCAATTGATAGAGATCGTGCTCAGAAGATGGCCTCTCGTAAGTTCCCTGGAAGTTGGCGATAAAGCGTTCCCGGAGTTCTCCCCAAGAGCCGATTGACCTCTTTGGGAGTCCTGTTAGCCATGTCCTTGCCGAGTTGGCTAGAGCGACTAGGAGGTAGGTAGCCATGGCCTTGTGATCTCCTCCAGCTACTTGGATCACTAGAGTGTAGACCGTGAGCCAAGACTCAAGATTGGTCTTCTCGTCGTACTTCTTGATTCCAGTCGGCTTAAAACCTAATGGCCAGTCGACCTGTTGCAGGTCCTGGGTGAAGGCTGGTGCACCTTCATCTGCATGAGGACTCCGACTCCAACTACAGCGGTGAAACCGCTCGTGGTGGAGGCCGAAGTGCTCATTCTCGTCTTCCAGTCGGTGCTACTCATCTTCCTCGTGTTCGCGGCGCCGTGCGTTGATGTCTTGCCGGAGATCACACCATAGTCGGCCTCAAAGATCCTGGTTGTCCCGATGGTCATTTTGATGTCAACTCCGCCAGTCGTTGTTGGGGTTGCCGAGTGACGTCTGGCGTGACTCTGTGTGCAGTTGACTGTAGCCGGCCGCTCGGCGTCACATCGAGGCGGATGAGACCGCCGTTGGAGAAGCCGACCGGTTGGTCAGTATGAGGGTATCGCCCGACTGTTGGTGCTGCTGACATGCAGCAGCGGTAATCATGGCTTTTATCCTTGCTATAGTCAGGGTGGCCTAGTGATCAGGCCCAAACTAGAGCGTGTCCAGTAGAGTTGCAACGGCTACGATGTTTTGCTAAGGCGTTACGAAGACGTCGTGGTCGCCGACTCAGGTTTGGAGGATTTGTTGTTGAGCAGTGCACCCAGCCCTGCGTAGATCGTTGTTGTGGGTGCCGTGCTCAGTGTGCAGGCGTCTTGCTTCTTCCTTCTGTTGTTCTCGCAGTCGGTGGGCCTCCTCCTCTTGCTGCTCGCTTAGTCGGTGTGCCTCCTAAGTGGGAGTAGAGCCCTTAGATGCCATGAAGACTTCGTGGGGTGGGGAGAAGCTTCCCGAACTGCTGTCCGACTTGGAGTCCGAGTCAGAGTAGTTGATGGGGGTGATTACAACTCTGACCTCCCTAGATCCAATCTCGAGCGGCTCTGGGCCGTATCCGAGTCGAACTCCTGGGAATCGGGTTTGCCACGTCAAATGCCGAGTTCGAATGGGGGATTGACTTCTTCCTCCTCTCTTAGCCCGATCTCAGATGGCTCGAGGCCGAGTCCAAGTCGAACACCAAAAGAAAGAGTTGTCCCGAGACCCGAGCATGTTGAAGATTGCCACAGCATGTCGACGAGGGTTGCTGCGGCGTTACGTAGGCCGACTGGCGCGGAGTCGGCTTGGTCCCTGGCCGATCGGATCGGGTCTGAATAGGACAGGGTGAGGTTGCCGAATTTGTCGACGATGAAGTCGAGGCTCTCAAAGGTGATTGTTTGCCTGGGGAAGAAGTTGATGCCTCGACTCCAATGGTTGAATCCATCAGGCTTGTCGAAGATGGTCTCACCGATGCCCCTACCTGGCGCGTCAATTGTCGATGTTTTGTATTGGCAATAAGAATATGAGGCTACTCGTGAGACCTAAACTTGATGGATTGCAAAGGAACACGAAACAATTTATACTGGTTTAGGCCTTCAAGATGACGTAATACCTTCCAGTTGTGGTATATTGCCTTTGAGGTTTCTCTGGTGAGATTGTTCTTCTCTACCCTCAGGGGCGCCCTGCCTCCCCTTATATACCGGGGGACAGGGTTACAGAGTAGGAATCCCTGTCGGACTCCGACCAAAGAATTTCCTTCCAGGAATACAACGTGCCCGACTAGGACTATATCCTTTCCTTGTCGTACAAGGTTATGTATGCCCAGTCCTATTATATTCCTAATTACAAGGTTAGACCCATCCTCTGTCCAAGTGGCCCAAATGCTTCTCATGAGGTACCCGGGGCCCATGGCCTCCACACCTTCAGGATCGCAAGGAGGAGACGCACCTCGGCCGCCTCTTCCCCACCGCCGAGGACCGTAGGAGCACCACCGTCGGCGCCGACCCGAAGCCGTCGCCGCCTGCAGCTCATTACCAGTCGTTGTCTATCACCATTGCCTCGGCAAGGATCGCCACAATCTCCTCTACCATCCAGTGCCCGCCGCTTGCGTCGCCGTGCCGTAGAACACCGGCAACCCTTGGACCCGTGCCGCCTCGCCGCCGGCCGGTCCATGTGGTAGCTCAGTCAGCGCCATGACATCCTTTCATCTGCCGTGGCTGCTTCATCAGAGCCGCGTGGCAACCCTAGCCCTCTGATTTGATCGGGATCAATCTTGGTCGTTGATTTCAAGAAGTTTCATTAGAGGGCCTTTTCGAAACCTTGCCTTTTGCATATCTGACGTCCATTATTCTCTGCACTAGTGCATCCGACGGCTCCTGTTATTTTGGATGACAAGGCCCAATACGATTGTGGTTAAACACTCTGCTGTCACTACTTTAGATTATCATCAAATTTAGTTATCGTTGACCTTTTTTGGGTCACATAACGAGAATCACTTAAAACTTTATGGTGTAGGGAGTCATCAACCACCTCAACCTATGTCGGCCCCCGATTTTGGAAATTGGTAACCTTCTGCGTTTATCAATACCAATCCCTAGATTAAAAGCTGGTACACACATACATCATTGATTCACAACATATCACGAATGAAATAAGGCTAGAAAGATATTTACTTACAATAAAGCCAGTTAGACCAGCACCTATCAGAGAACTGCAACAGGAACAAAGATAATAATAGGTCTGGTTGACATTCCACGAGCAGCCAACTAGGGAACGAGACTTAGATACGGGCTGCACTCCGATCATCCTATTAAGTATGCAAGCGTACCAACAAGGCCTTCTCTTCAATCACTCTGCTAAAATATATAGGGAGCAGTAATGAGTACAAAAGTACTCAATAAGCCACCTCATAATATGCAGTAACGCACAGGGTATATCAAGGAGTGGTAGGGTTTCTTTGCATAAAGCTAACTTTATAAATAGTTTTCAAAAGCCTATGACCTAGCATCAACTGATCAAGTTTAAGTTCCATAGTTCATTAATTAGGGGAAGTTCTATCCACCACCCTGATTATTAGGGATAGTTTCCCACCACTGCCTCGTTCTGATTTTCTGGGGTCTACCCCTTCTCTCCTCTCGAGAAGTTGATCCACCAGCTCAAAACCAAATGCAGTACCCAATACCCATTAAGTTTAAGAATTAGAACTCTAGCCAAGTGTATCACATATCCTGGTGCTTCTTTAAACGTGAGCAAGACTATTCAAATGGATTGGTTTACTCACATAGTAGTGGATGTACGCTTTACCCATACTTCGTGATTTTGCCCAACGAATGAGCCTAGTCCCAACGAATGAGACGCGTCACAACAAAGCATTTCGTTAACCTCGCTTTGGTTGTACCCGTTCCATGAACTTTGGCCCTCATGCACTCTAGGCGTACGTGGTTCCCGAGGGGGAGAGGTGCATTCTTTATCTTTAAGTTTATTCTAGTTGCCAAGGTCGACAGATTAAGTCCGTTGTCTTTGTCTTCTTCTCTTCCAAGAATCCACCACAGCTTGGGTACCGCCTCCGCTTAGCTAACTACTTTGCTAGGTTTATACCCATGCGAGAAGTACGGTCGTACTCTGTTCATTTCATCCATGTCATCCACCATGGCTCGGTCCTTAATTGACTAGGTTGCACTAACCTTTCCCAGAAACCTTCCAATCCAACCAGCCGCCCTAGTCCAAAACATTTAGTTTAGTTTTATTTCACAAATCATTTCCATCAATGACATAGCAATATGGTGCTCATGTCTCCACATGCCGAATTTCAACCACCTTCTCTAAGATAATTGCCCAAGCATATAGCATTTGATAAATCATGAGAGTAGCATGCATTTAATAAAGCATAACTAAGCATTTGTCATAATAACTAGGGACTCATACTTACAAAAGGGTACGAGGGAATATGGTCATCAACTTTCAAAGGAAGGCATAATAACAAGTAGGACATTCCACTATAGCAAGCAATTTTATTTGTAAACGAAACAGTTTTGCAATTGGCATCAACATGTTCAAAGTGAAGGGATGATGATTTGCCTACTCAGGATAATCCTTATTCTTGATATAGGATCTTAATCAACCTTCACCTCCTGTAAGCTGCACATGTTGCCTCGCGACTAACCAAAACGTGGATACTAAAAGATGCAAGAAAACTAGTATTCAAATAACAACGAAATACAATCAGACAATATAAATGGATGGGAAGCAAACCTATGGTTGCTCACGCTCTATAGCGTCCAGAAAACACACAACCGTTTCCATTCGCAAGTGCATTAATCCTTGTCCTAGGAGGCGAGGTACACAATACAAAGTTGTTTAATACCAAAGTACATAAGCGAAAGCGATAACATAGTATAAATTATTACATGGGCGACCAAAGGCCTAGCACAGCAAAGATAAACAAATAAAAGTTCATCAACTAGAAGAGCTGGGGAGCAGGCCCATAGGCACTTGATGGCAAGAGTACTCATCATCTAGATAGGAAAAAAATTAAGCAAGATTGAGTACCACCAATGTACTCAACAAATCATACCTAGAAATGCATAGTTAATTATATAAGGTGTACAAGGGGGTTTTAAGGGCTATTTTGCATCAAACAGCATTTTAAATCTATTTTTAATGTTTAAGGCATTTTTGGAAATCGGAGCTATATCTATTATCAGATTTATCACCAGAGCTGCGAAAACCATGCTATCGTGCCTAAACCCAGGCCAACCAGATCCAAACCGGTCAACCAACAAGTTTTATCCATTTTAGCCATGGTTCCATTTTTAATAGAAGAAACCTCTAACTTGGGTACATTGCTAGGCTTGCCCATAACAGAGGGCACGGCTATTCGAATAGATTATACTCTGGCCAGAGATGTATATCTTTATCCACAAGACACAACTTCCTCACGTGTTCCCACGTGCCCCATACCACCAAAGTATTTGGATCGAAAGTCGTGACATAACCCTTCACTCAGCTCAACTCTAGACAAAAGAACCAACACCGACCCCCGTCTACGGCCAGAACCCTGGGACAGATAGACATGGTTCATGCCCTCGGCATCTCGACACCCTAGTGGCCTTCATTTGCCAAAGACGTTAGTCCACAACCAGACTTCATCCGCCTCTATCCGTGTTCCTTTGTCTAAGGCTGATCCAAGCTATGGGTTAAGCCTTACTCATTAGACCGGTCCTTATGACAGCCGAGGTATGACTAGCAAAACCATGTACCCCGAGTCCAACCAAAAACAGGTTTGGGAATTTTGAATAGATGAGATCCAAGCTCAGGCAAAACCAGCCATTCTTATAATTATCCTTAGTGACAGTGTTTATTCCCAAAATTAATTCATAAAAAGTCTAAATTGTTGCTAACATAAGCAGTGCTAAGCATAACCTATAGTAGCTAGATTGCATCATATACACAACACAAATACTAGCTGGTTTTTGGTTACCTAGGGTTATTAAGGAATTATATCAATAATACGGCTATAACAAGAGTATAAGATAAAGCTAAAATAAAACAATATTATCGCAGGAATTTTCATAAAGTAATATGCAATAATTTAAATAAAAATAACTTTATAACACATGGGTATTCAACATGAACAAGGATTTGGGTATGACTTGCCTTGCTCGCAACCAAACTCTTTAGCGACATCCTCAACGAACCGCGGAGAATCAGGAGCTGCGGCGTCTACACAACATACATAAAGGGAAAAGGGCTTTACACTATGAAAATGCAAATAAATAGTGGAAATAAAGCACATAAATGGGTTCTATACATTTTAAGAAAAATTTAGAGACTTGAACGGGTCAATTCTGAGTTAAAACGGCCAAGTTATAGCCATTTGAAGTTTTAATGTAATTTAAATAGAGATTTCACATTTTCTAGATTTGTTTTTATTTAGAAAATCAGTTTATTGCATCAGTGTTGGGGAGAGAGGGGTCGGCGCCGACAGGAGGGTCCCACCAATCAGTCTCTAGAGGCGACTGATAGACGGGCCCCATGGCACAGCCGCGGGCGCACGTGCGGACGCGGAAGCCACTTCGGCACGGCTCGCGGTCGGCTGGCCGGGCGGTGGCCGTGCCTCGATGGTTACCACCAGCACCATCGCGCGGATGGAGAGGGTCAGGAAGGGGTGCAACAGCGAGAGGGCGAGGTGGAGATCCTCACCCCTGCGAAGAACGGTGACGGGTGGCTACGGAGATGGCTGGCGACGAGCTTCAGCTAGACGATGACAGCGGTGTTCCGGCGGGTTTCGGTGGGTGGGAGACGGTGGCCGAGGTCAGGGAGGTTGTCATGGTGCCGAAGGTGCAAACGGCGAGGACATACGGCGCTCCAGTGCGATGGGAATGGCGGTCAGAGAGCTTGGCAGCGGTGGAGCTAAAGCGGAGATGAGGCGACAGCGATGGGGATAGCGAGGTGCTCGGGCAATGATTGCAAAAGAGAGAGAGAACTCGGGGCTCCATTTTTATAACCAAGGGAGGATGCAGAGAGGCGAGGAGAGCTCGGTAGCGGGTGTTAATGGCAGCAGTAGAAATAGCCGAGGTTAATCCTTCAATCGAAGATAATTTAGTGTGAAATTGAAGGAGATTTCAAAGGGGAATTGAAGAGGAGGGAATGGGATTTAATTCCCCTCATTCAATTTGGGAATTGATGGAACGAGGAGAGCGAATTTGGAGGAATGGCCACTAGGGTTTCAGGAGGGGAGAGAGACGGGCGCTGGCGGGAGGTACGGACAACCCTGACAGCGGGCCCCGCTATCAGTGGGCGGAGACGAGGGGCAAGGACGGGCCGAGCAGCTTGTGGGCGCGAGCGATGCTGGGCCAGCCTAGGTAGCGGCGTGGGGAGGCGGGGGCGAAGCAGGCCGAGCGGGCCGCGCACGGGAGAGGAACTGGCCCAGTTAAGGAAAAAGACTTTTCTTTTAGTTTTCTTTTTTGAAAACTCTAAGAATTGTTTTTATTGCTTAAAAATTAGTATTTGTGCTCTGAAAATTCTAGTAAAAATTGAGAGTGAATTTTAGGACATGGGATTTAAGAAAATACCCACAAGCCAAATTGAATTTTATTCTTAAGGATCTTTAATTGATTAAAGGCTTTTTTCATGTTTTAAAATTTCTAAAAATTGAGTTAAAGCATAACAAACTTTAGGGTGATTTCAGAGTGTTACACGCTCTCTTGCCCGCTAGAGGATTCCAAGGGCCAAGGGGTTGCAACTACGGGGTTCGATTCCTTATATAGGCAAGGGAACATGGGTTGTGTTAGCCTCTAAGTAACTTACCATGCAAGCAACTTAAAAGGCAAGGAAGCTTAGGGGCTATGGTTCCTTAGTTGTTAAATAACTTAGGAAGGAAGGAAACTTAGGATCTAAGGCTTATTTTTATTTGTCATAGTGGCTATTTAGGATCTAGCTATTATTATGAACATACTTATCTTGATAATCTTAGGTTTTGCTTTAGCTATTGTCCGTAGGATGATTATGACTAAACTGGCTTCCATCTAAATAAAAGGTCATGTGCTATAGGTTTTGCAATGGCTCAAAGGATAATCTAATCATAATGTTTCCAATGGGAAAACTAGGCATATATGTGGCAACTAAAAGGTGATGGCGTGGATCTAATAGGAAGGTTTACGATCAAACAAAGCATTTACAAAATACTTGGGCGATTTATCGTTAGGGGATTTAAATAACTTATGTTATTATCAACCGAATTATTCTTTATGATGTGAAACTTCACTGGATATTATAGGAGGTCAAATAAATTATCATGCTCTGAACATTAACTTACCAATTTGCTTATTCTAGTTCAAGTATTATCACATGGTGTGATTAAATGAATGGTCTCAAATTAATAATTGGTCCAAAATTATATGATGCCATGGTTTATTAGCATTTACCCTAATTTCTATGTTTGTCAAATAAATTTATTTTACAACTAGAAATAGGTGTACTGTATACACATGAGTTGAGGAATATATATTAAGGATTGATTATTTAATGTGCATTAGGAATTTGTATGGTTACTGTATTCAATGGGACATTGTACTAATCTTTTAGTTAAGTGATCCAATTACAATAGCTCTATAATGATTTTATTCTAATAAGCAAAGCTAAGCATGTTCTATGTGTATTCAGATTTTATTAGCAATATTATAAAGCCAAAACTTTATTTGAATAATTTTTAAGCCATGGATTAATTATATATAGATATAGGTTAATATGGTGCATGTCCTTTCTTATGCTTGAATTAATTTGAAGTCACACTTTCTTTTAGTTTACATGGTTTCGATTATGATAAATCATGCTAGAGACCTATATGTATATCTAGTTACTGTACATGTATGATTTATTTATTAAAACATTATGGAATCACATATTATTTAACCATGAGATGATTATTTAATTTATTAATACAAAATATATGTGATTAAATTATGAATTATATACCATTGGAAAAGCCTTGAATTTAGATGAATTTAGGTCCAAGTTTCACTCGATTTGAAATTAGGATGACCGAGATATAGCCCAACAAAGATTCAAATTTGAATAAAATCAAATAATTGTAAAATGTCACTATTCATTGGCCCGCTGGAGGTTGTCTTCAACCTCCTGCCAGGGTGCAAGGCAGCGAGCGGGCGCAGCCGGGACAGGGCGAGGGCGGCACGACGGCCGCTGCGGGAGGGCGACGAAACTCTGGCGACCTCCGGCCAGCGGCGACACATGGGCTGGCGACGCGACGAGGCAGCATGTCTGGTGCTTGCATTGGAATGGAGGAAGCTGGCCACGGCTCGAAATTGGACAAGAAGAACCGCGGGGGAGTAACTGAGGATTCTTGGGAGTCAATTTCCAGCGATGGATGGATGGGAGCTGCGCCGGGATGGCATGTCCACGGAGAGCTCGATGCTGGAGCAAGGGCGCTCGGATCGGCTCGGCTACGGTGTCCAATCGATGCAATTGGGGAGGAAAAAGCTACTAGGGGACTAGACGAGAGTGCCGGTGCGAGGGCTTACCAAGATGGCTCGAGACGACGGAGTTAGACGGCTCGCCGCGGCAGCGGGGTGAAGCAGAGCACGGCGATGGGGTTGATGCAGGGTACACGACGCCGGCGCGCACATGAGCTGCTCGATGAAATGATTGGCTTCGATATGGCATCTTGTTGTCCCTTCTTGACGTCCTCGGGCTTCTGGACGCCGGAGACACGGGCCTCGGTGTTTTACTCCAGCTGCGGTGGCTTCTAGCGGAGGCGCGGAGGATGCCCCGCAGGAGTTTGATCACCCACGGCACGGCGGCACGGAGAACACGAACTCGTTTTCATGGAATGGAGGAGAATTGGATGCAGTGGCGGCAAACTCTCTAGAGCCCTATATATATGTGAGGCTTGGCTTGGGCTGGAGGCCATGGATGGCGAGCGGATAAGCGAGAACGCGGTGCCCGGCGCAGGCTAGAAGACGTTGATTAACACGGGGTCATGATCGATCTTATTTTGCTGTTGAGATGGATTTTGCTGTTGTTCTGTGTGTTACTAAAGACATAACTGAACCTCAGAGAGGCAGCCTTGTATCACAAATTATCCCCAGTTTTATCAGGACTTTACAGAAGACAGACTGTGTAAATTGTTGTTCAACAATTCATTCAATTTAGTGTACTCAATCCAAGTAATTTTGTGAATTCAGAAATTCAGAGATGTGTGCCTCAAGGTTTTAGTGTCTCGAGTGAATGAGTTGTTGCCAAAATCTAAGAAGGATATTATTGCACTTTGCCTTAAATATATTTGATATATGACCTAAATCGAATTAAAGCTTAATTAGACTGATTCTAGAAAAATCAATTTAACTAACATAGCACCGCACTGTTAGCACGTACATATTACTTAGGGGCAAAATTGCCACCGGTGATTGGTGGACGGCGAGGAGCTGTCACCGCCACATCGCCATCCTCCAGATCTGCCGCCATCAACCACATGACGGCGAGGAGCTGTCGACAGAGCGAGCCTGAATGAGCCACGGTCACACTAGATTCGGGCATTTCTATGGCGGCTCTCGACGCAGCTGTGCCCGATCCAGCAAGTCCTCCATCGGCACTCTTGGATCTGGGGCTCATCGTCAACAGAGACGGGCGGATAAAGCAACCACTGGACGCACCACCCGGCGCCACCTCCTGTTGGTTGATCTCCTAGCCGAACGAGCCAGAAAGAGGTGCGTCGGGCTTGGTCCACCCCAAGCCCACGCCCTCCTAACGACGACGCCGAGTCTTTAGGCTCGTGCGCTTGATTCTCTCCCTTGCGCGATGATTGGACGCGCTGTTCACCCCTGTGAACTCGCCCCCGATCTCCTTTGTGCCTATATAAAGGGGACATCAATCCCGTATATGGTAACGACCTAAGTACGGACTAGCTACCCCAAACCCTAAGAACACCGATCCTAACGTGCATAGAAGGGGACCGAAGGACGAGCTTCGTCAACTAGGGTTCTACAATTGGCATCTATGGCTTCATCTTCAACCGGTCAGTATTCACTTTAATTCCGCATAAGCAAAATTAGGTGATTATGCATAGCTTAAGTTTATGTCATGAGGATTAGCTCCAATATTGTGGTATTAGAGCTATCTTAGGCACTTGCATATTCCATCACTCCGGTGATGAAGCCCTAAGCCGCATCAAGATTCCTAGCGTCGGCTTGTTGAGTTTTAAGGGTTTATGTGTTCTATTAATGTTTCAATTCAGTTTATCTTTTCATGTTTTATGTTAGATCAAAATTAGGGCTAAGTCTCATGTTTATATTGCTATCCCTAATCAATTTCACGGGCTTAGGTAGCAATCAGAAGGAGGGGACTCATATCGGGTTGAGATTAAGAAATCCCTCAATTTTTCCCCAAGTTCGAAACCCTAATTTCAAAATCTCAAAATTCCCAAAACCCAAAACCCTGATTTGAGAAATCCCATATGATTAAGAACCCTAAATTACCAAATTAAGCAAATCCCGAACTCGGCAAATCCCCAATTAATGAGAACCCTAAGTTTGGGGCTAACGCTTACCGGATCGTGGAGTTGGGTCGCCGGACTTGGCCGCGCATGGCATGAGCTTAGCCCGCGTGTGCCACCGCCCTTCCGCCGCCTCGGACCGGCCTGTGCCCGCATCAGACCGCTGCACAAGGTCGAGGCTGGCCTGTTGTGGCTTCACGCCACACCGGGAGGAGAACCGAGGTGAGGGAGAAGCGCTTGCACCGCCGGACTCAGTCCCCGGAGGACGCCGCGCACTGGCGCGTCGCATCTTCACCATCCACCGCCGGTTCGCTCGGCATCGCTGCCCTGAGTACCGCCAGTCGCCGCGGCATTAGGACGCCGCGCACAGGGCGCGACGCCGCCACTCCCGGCGGATCCGCCGCCGTGCGCCATGGGCGCCCCGCAGCCAACGCTCCGCCGCCGCCTTGGACTGACCTCGCGCCTGCCTCTGTTGGCCGCGTGGGGTTGAGGCTCGCCCGCGCGGTCATAAGCTGCGCCGAGGAGGAGAACCGGGGATGGGGGGGAGCTGACGGGCACACCGACGCCGAGCGAAGGGTTTCCGGCCGCGCGGTTTTGTTGTGATCGCTTCAATGGTGAGCCGTCGGATCAGTAATCGACGGCCGTCCTCGCTCCCGCGTCACGCCGATCAATCCCGGCCGTCGGATTAGATCAAACGGCGATGGCTAATGGGCCTGCAGGATATTGGCCGCTGCTGGCCGCGCGCGCCGGGGGGGCACAGTAATTGGCCAAGGGAATACTGGGCCACCAGGCCCAAAATAATGTTTTCCATTTACAATAATGATCTTTATTCAGTTTTAGGCCATTTTTTGATGCTATAAATTGCATAAATTTCCTTATGTATTTTAAGATTATCCTCTAGCTAAATGGAACCAACGAGAAAATTTGGTCTAGAACATTTATTTTATTTCCTTCATCGTTTCGACCCAACGGAAGTTGCGATTTAGGATTTTTCATTATTCGGATAATAATGTTATTTTGCTTCATTTTGGCCCAACAGTATTATGAAGTAAAATTTTATGGTTTTTATGATTTTTGATGACATCCTGACGCCTTAGATTTATTTTCTTGCCTATGGTCAGATTCACGTGTTAATGCGCATTAAATTGTCACCTAATAGAGATTTGTAAATTTCCTTCTATTTACCTTATGGTAAATTATAAAGAAATTAATTATTATTTTTATGTGCTAACTAATTATATTATTCTAAATCATGTTATTTTACTCTATTTTGGCCAACGGCATTATAGAGTGAAACCTCATATTTATGCACATTAGCCTTTTGACCTTTTACTTCATTTACGCCTGAGTGGTGTTATGGAGTTAAAGCATCATTTATTTTGTGTACAATTAATGCACTTCGCCTTATAATGATGGTGTTATTTTACTTCATTTAAGTTTCTTCATGGAGTAAACCGTTTATGTGTATAATTAACCAGACCAATGTAGGGTTAATTGTCCACATTTATTATTGTCTATTAATGTCATTTGTCATCAAATTTCAGCTCCAAATGATATCATGGCTCAAATAAGCAACATTGAGCAATTTAATGGCACTAACTTCTCAAAATGGAAGGAGAAGGTGCAAATCATTCTTAGGCTACTCAATTATGATATTGCCATGCGTGAGGACTCTCCTGTTGCTCCGCCTATTGATGTAACCCATGATGTTAGAAGGGTTTATAAGGAAAGGGCGAAAACATGGGAGAAGGCCAATTGCATGAGCCTAATGATAATTAAGAACTCTATCTCTCCTAGCATTAGAGGGGGCATTCCTGATGCTGCAATTGCTAGGGGATATATGACTAATGTGGAGCAAGACTTTAAGCGCTCCTCTAACACTTAAGCAAGTGTTCTCATCATGAGGTTGCTCACATCCCGCTATGATGGTAAAAGTGGTGTGAGAGCACACATAATGTCATTGACCAACATGGCTGAGCGACTAAGGGGTATGGACATGACTATTTCTGATGATTTTCTTGTCCATCTTATTATGAATTCATTGCCGCCTAACTACGATTCCTTCAAAGACAACTATAATGCTTAGGAGAATAAGTGGTCAATTGCTGAGCTCATAAGTCACTCTGTTAAGGAGGAAGAGCACCAAAGGGCCGAAAAGCAGAATGAGCAGGTTCGCCTTGCTGAATCTGAAAAGGCTGATGCGAACCATACTAATGAGCCCAGTGAGAAGCCTGAGACTTCCTCAATCAGATCTCAGGGGAAGGAGAAAGGACATGCTACATCCATTCCTAAGTCTAGCGCCATAGTCATCTGCAAGTTCTGCCATAAGCCTGGGCATGTGCAGAAGAAGTGTGAAGGCTTCAAGAAATGGCTTTCTAAGAAGGGTAATGGCATTAGTTGGAATGTTACTCGTAATAATGATGCATTTATGTAATCTTATGATCTTCATTCTTGGTGAATTGACTTAGGTGCAATTATGCACTGCACTTATTCAACACAGGAATTGCTTTCTGCAAGGATCATGGCAAAAGGGGAGCAAAGCCAGCTAAACAAGAATGAGCTTAATGAGGAGGCAGTCGCTCATCTTCCCTTAGTCTAGGAAGAACCTTATTTATTGCTTCATTATGTCATGCTCTTTATATTTAAGAACCTTGTCTCCATAAGTATGGCTACAATATTGGATTTGATAAGAAGGGATAATGTATTGAATTCAATAATAAAGTCGTGAGGCTCGTCTTCGAGCAAGATATAATTTGTTTGCTCTCTATGTATGTTTCTGTGTTGAATGCCCTTTGGTGATGTGTATTAAATTATAATAAGACCTTATCGAAATTGTGACATCATTGCTAAAGCCACATTTCGAAGGGGAGAATGATACATGAAGATTGCAAACTTATGAAATTCGTCTATGGATTTAACAAGTGTCTAAACATAATGGTACCCCCAAATCCAATTAAGTTATTCGGGTTCAAGGTGAATGAGGTGGATGATTATATAAGGGTGGAAATTGACCTTGCTAGTACTCTACATGCCTAATGACCCATTAGCTGGCACATAAGTATGTGGTGCATCAAATGAGGGGATTTTGTTCTAAAGGAGTACTAGACTTATTATTAATTTCACATAAGTCAATATTTAAAACTTATTCTGTCATACCTACTCTATTAAGTTAAGGGGGTCAATTAGTGTAAGATAATACAGATGATTCCCTATGCTTCAGCTGTCAGAAGCCTTATAAGTGCTAAGTCTAGATGCGTACAGATTTAGCATTATGTACTGAAATTTTGGCAGATTTAAGTTCAAAATTAGAATCACTGTAAGCTCATTAAAATGTCTTGCATCATTGTAGGACAGCTACGATAACACATTTACATTTAAGAAGTATGATAAGTTAAGTTATTCAGACGTTAATTTTCAAGGATGTGTGGATGATATCCACATTATGTTGTGTTCTCATCCTTGCATTAGGAGCAACACCATGGTAAATGGCTCCAAATATTACTCTATTGCATAGTCAACGATGCAAACTAAGATTGTGACATGTGATAAGATATTTGAGCGGGCGTATGACCAATGAATAATTTTTGGTACTAAGAGTGGTAGACAGCTCTTTAAAACCACTCATCCACTGCAATAATGAATTGCGCAATACTAAGACTGCAGTTTCCTATTCGAGTAACAACGTCATGTGTTTCTGCCAAACGTAACGACATTATGCTGTGAAAGATAGGTCCCAGGATCAATTTGTTTGAGCATATTAGTATTAAGTTATTGCTCGTGGATCCAAAAATCAAAGGCTTATGACTTAGTTTAAAGTAAGAATTATGTTGCTGGCCAGCACAAGTGTAAGTAATATGCCTTTAAATGAGATCCTGGGTATAGGGGCAAAAGAATCAATCAACACCCAATAAAGAGTAAGTTGTTTCCTGTCAAGGTATTATGGTGGCTATAGGTACTGTTGTCATAGTGGTGTTCTAAACTATTGTGACATATTACTTTGGTTCTCTATTCTACTAAGATTGGACTCGTTAGCCTTATGATCAAGTGGGAGAATGTTGGTTGATCTCCTGGCCGAACGAGCCAGAAAGAGGTGCGTCGGGCTTGGTCCACCCCAAGCCCACGCCCTCCTAACGACGACGCCGAGTCTTTAGGCTCGTGCACTCGATTCTCTCCCTTGCGCGATGATCGGACGTGCTGTTCACCCCTGTGAACTCGCCCCCGATCTCCTCTGTGCCTATATAAAGGGGACATCAATCCCGTACGTGATGACGACCTAAGTATGGACTAGCTACCCCAAACCCTAAGAACATCGATCCTAACGTGCACAGAAGGGGACCGAAGGACGAGCTTCGTCAACTAGTGTTCTACAATTGGCATCTATGGCTTCATCTTCAACCGGTCAGTATTCACTTTAATTCCGTATAAGCAAAATTAGGTGATTATGCATAGCCTAAGTTTATGTCATGAGGATTAGCTCCAATACCTCCTACTAGGAGGCGCTGCACTGGAACACGTGCCCATCCCACCGCCGACGAGAGCCCCTGACAGCGAGGCCAGCCGACCCCAGCTCTGCCCTCGCTGGCGAGCAAGGGCTGGAGAAGGGGAGAGCTCGGAGGATGGGACGACCTCATCACTGGCCGGGGAAGGCAGAAGACCAGGGGTGACACGGCTTAGAGACGTTGGTGGTGCGATCGCCCACAAGTGCATCGCCTCGACCCAAGCAAGGCGAAGGCACGGGAGAGGCGTCGGGGCCGGTGGCCAGGGTGTTGTTGGATCAAGCAATCCATGAAATCCTCGCTGTTGGTTGATTATTTCGGGTAACTATCGAGATAAATTAGAGCAGGTAAATATCCAACGGTTTCCTTTCCGTACAAGTAAAAAAAATAAGAGATAAATATTTGTTATGATTGGTAACAAACAAATTAGAGATAAAATTGGTTTAACCCCCGAGCCCCACCAGCACCTATATAAGAGAAGAAACGATGGGAGAAAGGGACTCCTAATTTCTCCTGTCCCTAGTTCTAAAATCCTAAGAGCCTGATCGATCTCAGTACTAGTAGGGGTTCGTAGTGCTAAACTCTAAGCCGACGTCCTCAAGCCAGAACAAGAAGCAAGAAGACGATGGCATCTGAATCAACTGGTCCGTTTTAATTTCCGTATTAGGGTGATTGTGTATGGCCAGACAAATTCGGTGTATGTAAACTTAAGAGATTCAACATTGTGGTATCAGAGCAAGTGCATAGCCACATAATCCCATCATCCTAGCTATGATGCCACTGATTTTGAGAAGAACTCAGAAGGGAATTGGATAAAACAGAATGAAATTCCAAGAATCCCTAAACTCTAAGGCTTCGGCAAGAACTTAGAAAAGAGAAAATTAGGGATAAACTAGATTGAAATTCCCCAAATTCTCCTTAAATCAGAAACCCTAAGATGAAAATCCCCAAATTTGTTTCAAACTAAGTGCAAATAAAGCTCGGCACATTTTCAAATCGGAAAAATTACTTACCCGATTGAAGCGTCGCCGTCCTTAGGGCACCGCGCGGGATCGACCCACATGGGAGTTTTGTCGTCAGGCCTCGTGCGGCATGCAAGGGGAGCCTAGGGTCGCCCTTGGCCGTGTCGGAATTGATCCGTGCGCCGGCGTCGTGGCTAATCAGCTCCATCTTGGCACCTCAGCTTACCCTCCATCATCCTCTTTGTGGCGGCACTGGAAGAACCAGAGCCGCCAGGGCTTCGACCCATGCGGACACAGGGTGGTTCGTCCTCACAGCACCTATAGAGACCGCGTGACGATGGATATCGCCGCGTGCTGCTCCGCTCCCATCGCCGTCACCGATCGCCCACTCACACTCGACTCGCCGACCGCCGGAGAGAAAAGGGGATCGGGATGGAAGAAAGAAAAATTAGGGTTAGGGTTCGCTCTGGCCATTGTCGACTTAATCGATTCGGAGTGAATCCTAGCCGTCCAACTCAGATTCAACGGAGATTGCGCGGACCGATTCAGGATCACTCCTACCCGTCGGATTCAGCTCTTGCGATCTCCGCTAGAGGAATCCATCCAGTAGTCCTTAGATCGGACGGGTGATTCGCTTTCCGTGTTGGGCCATCGTTGCCATCGGGCTGGTTACTGTGCTGCTGCTGTCACCACGCTTCAGGCCACCTAATCTAGGCCGGCGTATGCACACCTGCCTACTAGGCCAAGCATGGCACTGTGCTAATGCTGCTGTTGCACTCCTAGGCTAGGCCAACTAGGCCAAACAGTAACGAGCTCTCTTAGGATCTTGGGCCAAATTTCAGTTTCTAAGAATTCAGTGGTTTTAATTAGTTCTTTCAATTTCAAAAATTAATTTTAGTACCTCTTTGGCTATTTAAAATTGTAGAAAATTAATTGATGGGCATTATTTCTGCAAAATAAAATTATTTCTAGATGAATGGAACCAACAGGAAATTTATCTAGAATATCTCAGTGATATAAATTTATTTTTTAACCAATGTTAACTATAAATTCATGTCAAAATTATTATGGAAATTAGTTCCTTGATTATTATCTACCCAACGGTGATGTAATTAAGGAAAATTCAGGAAAATTACTAGTGTCAAATTAGATTATTTCTATATCATTTTTGCCCAATGGTGAATTGATTTAGAAGCTTAATTATTAGAATATAATTAATTATGCCAATGTAAATTAATTACATTGCTGATGCTTATTTAAATTATTTTCAGCTATTGGGCAACTCAGGCAGTTGAGCCACTTGATGGAACAAATTTCACTGAGTGGAAGAATGTGGTACTTCTAAACTTAGGAATGCTGCACTACGATCTGGAAAACAGAGAGGAAGCTCCTGTAGCGCCTTCAGAAGACTCAGAAAATTATAAAGATCTCAAATGGGCCTATGAAGAAAAGAAAGACGCCTGTGACAAATCAAATCAGATGTCGCTCATGTGTGTCAAAAGCAACATTTCTCCATCTATCATCGGAGGGATTAAAGAATCTCATAATGTCATGAAGTACTTAGATAACATCGAGGAAAATTTTAAGTCTTCATCTAAGACCTATGCCAGTACTCTGATCATGAAAATAGTTTCAAGTCAGTACGATGGCAAGAAAGGTATCAGGAAGCACATTCTGGAGATAAACCACATGGCATATTTGTTAAAAACAGATGGATATGTCCATATCAGATGGTTTCCTTATCCACTTTATCATGAATTCTTTTAACTTGGATTTTGATCCGTTTAAGATCCACTACAACACTTAGAAGCACAAGTAGACCATGCAGGAGTTGATCTTCTACTCAGTTGAGGAAGAAGAGCATCAGAAGGCTGAGAAATAAAAACATAAGAATCAGCTCAACCTGCTCAATTCCGCTAAGGGTAAGGGTAAGAGAAAGTTCTACCAGGGAGAAGGCTCAAACTCCAAGAAGGGCAAGCCAAACAACCCTCAACAGCAAGAAGGGTCTAAGGGCAGCGCTTCAATGTCTCAGGATCAAGCCTCGACTGGTGCCTATGAGCTAGGAAACAACATTTGAAAATTTTGCAAAAGGGATGAACACTGGCAGAAAGATTGCACTAAGTTTAAGGTGCGGTTAGCCAAGCACGGTATGCATGAAATCGACATTATATCAAATATTGATGAATCTCTTTATGTTGAATTTCCCCATGATACTTGGTGGATTGACTCAGGTGCTACTGTGCATGTTGCAAACTCATTGCAGAGTTTCAAGACCGTCCGGATGCTAAGAAGGGGAGAGCAAACCCTAAGAGTAGCTAATGGAGTAGTGATCGAAGTTAAAGCCATTGGACAAATCACGCTCAAACTTCCAAGCGGCTTCAACCTCCTCCTATTAGATGTTTTATTTGCTCCCTCTGTTAAGAGGAACCTTATTTCAGTTAATGTATTTACAACCACTCGTTATGACTGTCACTTTAGTAAAAGAACATGTTATATTTAGTTTAATAATAAGGTTATTGGTCTGGCCTTCGTGCAAGACAAGCTTTATCGATTATCTCTGGATGATTCTGTGATGAATATTGTGAATGCATGAAATTATAAGATAGAGACATCGTCAAAATTGTAGCATTGTCATTTAGGCCATATTTCTAAGGGAAGAATGGAACGTCTCATTAAGGAAGATATACTCCTCTCCTTAGATTTCTCATATTCATATTAGTGTTTACACTGTATTAAGGGGAAATTCGCTAAGACAATTAAGAAGAGAGCTACTAGGAGTTTAGGTCTTTTAGAACTCATTCACACTGATATTTGTGGACCATTCCCAGTGACATCAGTGGATGGTTTTGACTCGTTCATTACATTCACAGATGATTTTCCCATTATGGTTATGTTTACCTCATAAGCGATCGTTCCGAATCACTTGAGAAATTTAAGATATTTAAGGCTAAAGTAGAAAATCAGCACAATGCAAAAATTAAGGTTGTGAGGTCGGATTGTGATAGTGAATACTATGGAAAACATGCTCCATTTGGGCAAATACCTAGTCCGTTTGCCTAATATCTTCAGCAACATGGGATAGTAGCCCAATATTCCATGCCTGGAAAACCTCAGCAGAATGGAGTGGTAGAGCAACACAACCGCATACTTATGGATATAGTGCGGAGCATGCTTAGTCACTCTACTCTGACAAATAAGTCGTGGATTGAAGCACTTAAAACAGCTGCCCATATAATTAACAGAGTTCCTAGCAAATCAATGCCTAAGACACCTTATGAATTATGGACCGGAAGAAAGCCAACTCTGAACTACTTACGTGTATGGGGCTGTCGTGCAGAAGCCAGAATTTTCAACCCACATTTGAAGAAATTAGATCCTAAGACTGTGAGCTGTCACTTCATCGGATATCCAGAAATATCTAAGGGATACCGATTTTATTGTCCAAACTATGTCACTAAGTTTGTGGAAACAAGACATGCTGTCTTCTTAGAAAATCAAGATCAGGGGAGCTCATAGGAAAGAGAAATTAATCTTAAGGAGATTCGGGCAAATGTTGCATTACTGGAAATCCAAGAGACCAATGCTCCCAATATTCAAACTGTGCCTCAGAATGCAGCACCATCATGTGGTAATTCTGGACCTGTTGGAACTGCACCTGTTGTTGAGGAAACTGATAATGAGTCTCAACAAACTTCAGTAGCACAGAATGAAGAAGCTCCTCAAACGCAAGTGGTCAATAATGAAACTCAGCAATTAAGAAGATCACAGCGGAAGAGGAGGTCTGCCATCCCTGATTATTATGAGGTTTACATGAGTGAAGACATTGGGAAGGTAGATGATCCCACCTCGTTTAAGGAAGCTATGACGAGTAAGCATTCGTCCAAGTAGCTTCAAACCATGGAAGATGAGCTCAAATCTATGAGTTATAACAGTGTCTGGGATCTAGTAGAAATTCCTAATGGAGTCAAAATAGTAGGCTGTAAATAGGTCTACAAAACTAAGCTGGACTCTAAAGGGAATGTCAAACAGTTTAAGGCAAGACTTGTAGCAAAGGGTTTTTCATAAAGAGAAGGAATTGATTATAATAATACATTCTCTCCTATCTCTAAGAAAGATTTATTTAGAATTGCCATGGCCTTAGTTGCACATTATGACTTAGAGCTCCATCAGATGGATGTAAAAACAGTTTTCTTAAATGGTGATTTAAATGAAAATGTTTACATGGCTCAACTGGAAGGTTATGTTGTCAAAGAAAAGGAGCATTTAGCGTGCAAACTTAAGAAATCCATTTATAGACTTAAGCAAGTTTCTAGACAATGGAATCTGAAATTTGATGAAATCATCAAGAAGTTCGGATTTAAGAAAAACGAGGTAGACAACTGCATTTATGTTAAGATTAAGGATGGAAAGTTTATAATACTAGTACTCTATGTAGATGACATTTTGTTAGCTAGCAGTGATAAGAATCTACTACGAGAAACTAAGGAATTTTTGTCATCCAAATTCGATATGGAAGATCTCGATGATGCATCTTATCTTTTAAGCATCGAAATATACCGAGATAGGTCAAAAGGAGTACTGGGATTATCTCAGAATGCATAAATCAGCAGAGTGTTAGAAAGATATAACATGAGCAAATGCTCTGTATCGCCTGCTTCAATAATGAAGGTTGATCAGTTTGGATCATTCCAAAGCCCGAAGAATCAATTAGAATCAGATATCATGAAAATGGTATCATATGCTTCAGCTGTCGGAAGTTTAATGTACGCTCAAGTCTGTACGCGACTAGACTTAGCATTTGTTACTGATATGCTTGGCAGATATCTGTCTAATCCATGATTAGACCACTGAAAGGCAGTTAAGAAAGTCATATGTTATTTGCAAGGAACTAAGGATTATATGCTCACATACATATGGTCTGAAAAGCTTGAAATTTTAGGTTATTCAGATGCAGATTTTGCAGGGTGTGTAGATACTAAGAAATCCACCTCAAGTTATATCTTCACCCTGGCAGGAGGAGCAATTTCATGGAAAAGCTCCAAACAGACTTTGACTGCATCGTCGACAATGCAGTCAGAATTTTTGGCATGTTATCACGCTACAGGGCAGACGGTATGGCTCAAAAATTTTATCCCGAGATTGAAAGTGGTACACAGCATTAATAAACCACTTATAATATATTGTGGCAATTGTCACGCCCAGAAATTCACCAGAATTTCCAAAGCTAATTTGTGCAATAAATCCTCGTCCAGGAATCAGCCGAGGTACACAAATTGACAATTTAAAAAACAAAACAAAACGATAAACGAGAAATATTTACAGAAAAGGCACTTAGTCCTCGTACAGAAGAAAACAGCAGCGGAACGGCAACTAGCAAAGCAGCACCAAGCCGCAACTCAACTGGGGTATAAGCCAAACACCAAACTTCTCCTCCTCAGTAAGCTTCACTCTGATGACTGTAGTAATGCAAGACTGAGTGCCACCCACCGAACTCAACAAGCCACACAGGGAATGCAAAATAATGCAGTAGGATACCAAAGGAAAGGCATAGTATGGCTCATTTGCATAAAACAACATTTAAAACATTTGGATTTAAAAGCATTAAAAATAGTGTAGTTTAATTATTATCAGCATTGAACCAATCTTTGAACAACGCTCCAACGCAGTTCAGGCCCATAACCATAACCCTCCAAACTGAAGCTATCAAGTTCCATCATTTATCACCATTATGGAATAGTGTGGAACTAATCACAGAAAACAGTGCTAGGCCCACCCATTAACCGCAGGCACGGTTATTCGAATAGTTTTACTCTGGCCAGAAGTGTACCAATTTACCCACAAGACAAAACTCTACAACACATCACTGTGCGCCTTAATACTACCACAGTATCTCGGAAAGGAATTGTGACAAGACCCTCCATGTAACCCGCACAACAAGAGTGCCATCCGTTGGACCACCAGTCTCCGGTAGGGTTGATCAGATTCCTCGACAAGGAGACGATCCAACACCCAAGACATGGACTTATTGACGCGGCCATGGTGGTCTTATTGACACAGCCACAACACACCGTGGGGCCTCCGGTTGAACGAACTATACTTTGGTTTCCGCTAGAATCCATTACCCATTCTAGCTTGTAGTTAGCACAGGTATTGCTTCGCAACAAGTAGTCTGCAAACCAGTCCTTAAATGTCATGAGCACCGCTAGCAACATTCACAATCCTGGCGCTCACGACCCACCATTCAGTCAAGTTTTAGTTGACACAATTAATTATCTAGCCACGACCAACTGTCGTAAAAATATAGCCTTTAAACATTAATTATCCATAAGTGAATCATAAATTATCCCACATAAAAGGACGCTAAAGTTTCTAGACATGGCTAAGCAAAATCCTAAATAATCTAGCCAGATAAATAATTAAACATCCAGCTAGTCAACATTAATCACCTAGGGTATCAAAGTATAGATATAAACATCAAAATGGCCATAATTATCAATGGATATTGGATAATAAATAAATACCCATATAATGTCATTTCAAAAT
This sequence comes from Oryza meyeriana var. granulata, assembly GCA_003991445.1. Lineage (NCBI taxonomy): Eukaryota > Viridiplantae > Streptophyta > Magnoliopsida > Poales > Poaceae > Oryza > Oryza meyeriana. Next base: position 150,956 of record RYFJ01000160.1, read on the forward strand.
ATTTCATGCAATAATGTTAAAACGAAATAATTTTTACAAACGGAACCAACATACTCAAGGAGATTGTCATGTGACTTGCCTTACAACCAAAAACGTCTTCAATTGCTCATCCGAACTCTTCTGTAGACTCTGCGAACTTCCGAAACAGCAAAATATACGTAACTACACGGAAAAGACAAAAACCCTAAGAAACTTCAAATAAACAGTACATAAAAGTGCATAAATAAGTATATTATGATTTTAGATGAATTTAGGAAGAAGGTCAAATCGGAGTTCGAACAAAAAAGTTACGGCCTCCAGAAGATTGAATTCAGAATAAATCTGAAAAGAAAAAGAAAAGGAATATTCCCTAGAATATTCTCTCGAAATTTAATTAATAAGGGAATTATTTAAAAAAAAAGAAGTGAGACCCGCTGTCATAGGCTAGGCTTATATGGACTAGGTTCACAGACCAAGGGTAAGATGGAGTGGTGGTCCGGAGATTATGTGGACTACCTGTTGATGCCGAAAACAGCCGGGTGTGCCAAAAAGCTTGCTGACGATCTGGTTCAGCGCCTAGAGACACGCGAAGGCCTGGGAGTTCTGCTTAGCTCCAGTGCAGGTCCTAAAATATTTGAGGTTCGCAGGCGTGCCAGTCAATTTGACTCCGCAATTGACAAGGAGAAAAAAATTAGATCAGTAAACCGATCGGCCAGTGATAGTCCTGTCAGCCGATAGCCAGTAGTAACTTGCACATTGGCTAGAAGCCGATGATGATATAAATAAATAGTAAACCAGCCGATTGCCGAAGTGATAATCGGCCGGTGATAAAATAAACAGGCATCCGTGCCCGGGCCCCTGCTCGTGCCCGCGCCCGGACCCTTGGTCGTGCCCGCGTCCGGGTACTCTCTATGCTCGTGCCCGGGTCCTTGGTCGTGCCCACGCCCGGGTCCTCGCTCATGCCCGTTCCCGGGTACTTGCCCGTCTACCAGTAGCACTTGCACATCGGCCAGGAAGCCGATGGTAGCATGGATGATACTATAAACAGATAATAAACCAGCCATCGGCTAAGGAGCCGATAATAGAGTAGATGATAATATAAACAAACAATAAGCTAGCCGACTGCCAATAATAACACATGGACATTGGCTAGGAGCCGATGATAAAATAGATAAGCAAAATAATAATCAATAGATAATGCAGTCGGCTTTAAAAGATAACTTATCGGCTAAGCACTCCGATAAAACATCACATAAAAACTATCGACTCAGCAAGGATAAATCTATCACTATCAATCTAGTAGTTCAAACTTAACTGATGCAGCACAGATTAATAATGATAAAAGAACCTCGATGAGCCGATAGATCTAATGCAATCGTGATGTATATGATAACTTACCGGCTATACATTCCGATAAGACGCTTGCACAGAAACCATCGACCTAGCAGGAACAACTTATCGCTTAGTTTAGTAGGTCGGACCCAACCGATACAGCACAAACTGACGATAAACTATACCCAGTAACCCGATGAAAACTATGCACGCGTGATGTGGTATACCGACTCAGCCTAAGAGATCAAACTGAACTGATGCAGCCGTAGACAAAGTAGATACACCTGGGTAAGGGGTGACGAGTCTTACCCTCTCGCAGGAGTTCGAACCTAACCAATGCAGCCCGGCTCGAGAAGCAAGAACCCGTCGAAAAGGGTGGCGATGCGCCAAATTTGATTGATCGAGAGATGATTTACAATGTATCCAGGCGCACATATTTATAGCCCGGGTGGATAGAGTCCTGATCGGCTACGGAACAGGACTTTCCTAATTAAAAAAGAAAAACTAACAGACCCGATCAGACAAGAGATCAGGTTTCTAAAAAATAAAACTATCTAATAGATAAGATAAATAACTGCCATAACGTGGTCTTCACGATTCCTTCTCAAATCCGGCTTCTTCTGGATTAATTTCCTCCGGCTTCTTCTGGATTAATTTCCTCCAGTTGATGTAGCTTCTTTCTTTACCGAATCTGATATGAGCCGTACTAAATTTTGGCGTTAACACTACCACGTAGACAAAAGAGCCGAGGTGACGGATGAGATGGATGCCAACGTGGCGATTAGAGCTGAGGTGGCATTAAAGTGGATTAATGAAATCCAATGTTTTGGTTTTGATCTGGATGGATTAAACAGATGGAATTGCTTCGGGCTTTGAGGGACATCTAACCGCATGGATTGATCTGGAGGAGACCCGACGGCCTAGGTGGAGTAGTGGGGGGTATGTGCGGGGCCCGTCTGTCATTTACTGAAGGGGCAAGCCAGGGGCCCACATGGCATAGAGGACAGGGCACGGATAGCGGGGTCCACCGGCAGTCACAGGAGGGGACGGGGCCCTGTTTGTCATCCTGCCCAGGGGCGGGTGTGCTTGCCCGAGCACCCATGGCGAGCAGAGGGGATGCTCGACGGCGTGTCGCCATCAGCGACGGTGACCGCCAGGCGGGCGGCGGTAGCACACGACGACGCCGAGACGGCGCGGCTAGACAACCCCGCCATCGGTGCAGCGGCCAACCGGCGACGCACGGCGAGCAGAAAAGAAAGACACAGGCGTCGGTGTAGATGACGACGAGATGCCGACGACGAAGGCAACGCCGTGGGGGAAACAGCAGGGGCTGGAGCCAGCTAGAGGACGCCGACGACGATGAATCGAGGGAGGAATAGACAGGGGCGCCGGTAGGGCTTGGAGCTCACCCGTGGCGAAGAGGCGATGACGGCGACGGCTGCCCGACGGCGGCAGCGCTAGACAGCTGCGGCGGGCTTGCAGGCAGCGGCGCAGGAGAAAGGGCGGCACTGGCTGAGGAGGAGTGGTGGCGCGGCACAGGGACGTGAGCAGCCTGGAGCTGCGAATGGCTCGCGTGGGGAGGCGGTGGGGCAGGAGCGGCGGCCGGCGATGACTTGCTACAACACGGCGGTAGGCGTGGGGCTGCACTACTAGGGCGGCGGGGTATAGGGCACGGCGGGGCAGGCGACCTTTATAGAGGCAGATGCCCTAGGGCTCCGGCGGCGCAGGAGTCCAGCGCCGGCACGTTTGGCGGCACGGCTGGGCCAAGCTGGGTGGGCGCGGTGGCGGGGCGGGCCAAAGGGCGCGGCGGCGGTGGGCCGAGCCCAGGGGATGGTGGCGTGAGCCGAGGGGCGGCGCAATCGGGGCTGGAGCGGCGCGGTGGACTGGGCTGGAGCAGGGGCAGGAGTAGGCCGGCTCGGGGCTGGCCATCCGAGAGAGAGAGAAGCAGAGAAGGAAGATGAACAGGAGAAAAAGAGGGAGAAAAGGAAAAGGAAAATAAAAGAAAAGATGGGCAAAAAAAGAAAGGAAAAGAGAGGGGTTTTTTTTGGAAAAACCCAAAATTCGCAAAATTGGAAGTTAGGAATTTAAGGAATATTTCCGAATTGAAAATTGTAGAAATATTCAGAATTTTTGGGATATTCTGATATTCGGATTATATATATATATATATATATATATATATATATATATATATATATATGGGATTCAAAAAAAGGAATGGGCACATTCAGGGTTTCGGGGGAATATTTCTGGAGCATCAGTAACTGTGAAAATACTCGGAATTTTGGAATATTGGAATTTAGGGAAACATTTGGAATATTTGAATATTTCGAATATTTTGGTATTGTTTTCGGGAATGGAAATCTCAGGAATATTTTATGGGATCCAAGAATTGGTAAAACTCCGAAGTATTTGAGGATTTTGGATTTTTGTGGAGACTAAGGACATTTAAATAAAAAGAAAATATGGATATTCAATAAAGGAATTGAATATATTCAAGTCTGTTGAAGTTGGAACTTCGGGGAATTTTTCCGGAGTCGGACTTTTCAGAGAATTAGGATTCTAGGATGACAACCCGAGTCCTGCAAAATGGATAAGATGAAAGGGGTCTGGGCAAAGAACGACCCGAGATTGGGGAAAAGAATTTATTTAAATAATTGCTGAACTGATCTTTGTAATATTAAAATTAATTCAATAGCTCCGAAAAATCCGAGAAAATTTTAGAGAGTGTAATTACACACAAATAATTTATTAAAATAATTTCAACCATGATTTATTAAAGAAATTTTATTTCCCATTTTACTTTACTTAACTGATTTGCTTTACAATTTAATATAAATTCTGGAAAATCAATTACTAATTAATAATTTAGTTCCCGAAAAATCGGGCTGTGACAACAATGAGGCCGCAGTTTTCTATACGAGTAACAGCATATCAAGTGAAGCTGCCAAACATATTAACATTAAGTATCATGTTATGAAAGATAGAGTCCAGGATGAGACTATTCAGATTAAGTATATCAGTATTAAGTTTATGCTTGCAGATCCACTTACTAAAGGCTTACCTCTCAATTTATTTAAGGATCATGTTGCTATCATGGGAATAAGTAATTGCCTTGATTAAGATCCTAGATATAAGAGGGCATAAGGTTCAATCAATACTCGCTAAGATAAGTCAGGAGTTTATCTGAGTACCGCAGTAAACTATAAGTCTTATTGTCTCAATGAAGTTCAATGTCGTTGTGACACATTGCTTTGGGGAGCTGTTTTACTTAGTGAACTTATCAGTTAACCTCACAATCAAGGGGAGAATGTTGGTTGATTGTTTTGGCTAACTACCGAGATAAATTACGGGAGGTAAATATCCACCAGTTTCCCTCCTGTACAAGAAAGAAAAATAAGAGATAAATGTTTGTTGTGATCGGTAACAAACAAATTAGAGATAAAATTGGTTTAGCCCCCGAGCCCTACTAGCGCCTATATAAGAGAAGGAACGATTGGAGAAGAGGATGCCCAATTTCTCCTGTCGCTAGTTCTAAAACCCTAAGAGCCTGATCGATTTTAGCACTGGTAGGGGTTCGTAGTGCTAAACTCTAGGTAGAACAAGAAGCAAGAAGACAATGGCATCATAATCAACTGGTCAGTTTCAATTTCCGCATTAGGGTGATTGTGTATGGCTAGACAAATTTAGTGTATCAGTGTATGTAAACTTAAAAGATTCAACACTCGACACCGAATGGCAAGCCCAACCATCTAGCATTGTGATCTCACCTCCTCGCCACTACATTCTGACCTGCAGCCACCCGACTCCAACCTCCACTACCTGTGCTCTGCTTCTCCACCCCGAGGAGGGCCGGCAGATGGACCTCCTCACCGTCACATGGGGACTTGCCTCCATCGGATCCCGGTGAGCCTAGCTCTCACGCACTTCCCAATCTGCAACCACGGGGCTCCACCCAATCTGCTTCCACTGTTAGAGCATGTGGTGGGGGTGGATCCCAAGGTGTTGCTAGCGTTGGCCAGACCTCGAGGTGTTGCTCGCCGCCTCCTCTCCCATTGCCGCTCTCGCTCGATGTAGTTTCGTCATTGATCTCCAGATCCGTAAAAATAGGAGGATGTGGAATGAGATGGTTATTTGTAATATATACAGGTGGAGCTAGATAGGGTGGTAAAAAAATTTTAGTCCGGATGGCCAACGTAGGAGAGGTCGTGGGTAGGGTTCACAATGCCGATGGAGCTCCCGATGCCGGATAGGGGTGGTTTGTCGGTTTTCATGAAAACCGATAATTTTTGGACAAATTTCACAAACCAAAGTTCAAATTTAAATTCCTGGGCTCAATTGTTTTGTCACCAAAGATATCAAAATTTCAAACGGTTTTACCGAGATTTTGATCAGAAGAATTGAAATTTCGACCGGTAATTAAACGGTAAAACAACGGCGAAGCCGGTTGGAATTTAACGAAAACCGATGAATATTGTCAAGAAACTGATTGAAATTTACCGACAACTTTTCTTTGCTAAGAAATGTGGAAAGTAGAGAAAAAATGCTAGGAAAATGGGAAAAATTATGTCAAGGTGGGGGAAATTTTTGGCATGCACTTCCAGATAAATTTTATAACCTAATACGCAATATGCAATATATGTTACATTCCAGCTTCTGGCATATGGAAGTAGGGATACGTTAATGGAGGAAATGGACTAGCTGGGCTAAAGTTATGGACACATTGACTATGGGATGGTGGGATTTTGGCCCAGAAAATCTTTTATTACTTCAATTAAGCATTTTTCCATTATTTCAAGCATGTCCAGTTCAAAAAATACACTAGAATTCAATGATATTTTGGAATCTTTTATCCCAATATGTTCTACAAATATCATACTATTTATAGGATTTTTTTGAATTTTTTGTTATTTATCAATTCAAATTTAAATTTGGATAAAACCCACCAAAATTTCAGCCGAGTTCTTACTACCGAGCCACGTCGAAACCTTAGAATTTCACAAAAACCGACTTATTTCCGTCAGTATTGTGAACCTTGGTTGTGGGATCAAGGGATCGTAAGGTGTTGACCGCTGTGAGATGCTATAATAGCGCGCTACGTGTTAGGTAGTAGTTCATATATAGCTTAATTTCAATGTGGGTGTGACAACTGCACGCGCAATATACGCCACACTGAAAGTTGGATAAACATGCACTTGCGAGTTGTGATATGATCACGTCGCCTCACCCCCAGTTGTTGTTGCCTTTACCTTCACATTCCAACTCCCTTTCTTTCACCATTATCTGCATATTGCGTTCTATCCAGGAGGAAGCTAGCTAGGCTAAGGCTGCAGGCCCATTCAGAGCAGGGGAATTGCCTCCACGTCCATAAACTGCCAAGAATTAATGCTGTTAACGCTAACGTGACTCGATTAGTTTCCGTGGGGTTGCATTCGTGATGTGTGACCGAATATCTTCTAAAATGACATACTAATTACTACCAGTAAGGCCCGTTTAAATGTGCTGTAGAATAAAGATTATCATTGGCTCGTAAAATAAAACGAGTTATTAGATATGATTAATTAAGTATTAACTAGCATGAATTTAAAAATAGATTTATTTGATTTTAAAAAAAACTTTATATATAAATATTTTTTTACGAATCGTACTGTTTAACAGTTTGAAATATATGCTAACAGAAAACAAGCGAGAAACCATAAGTAGCAACACATTCGAACTCAATCATAGCCTTAAGTAGTGTAGCATATATAAAATATTTTTAGGCTTTGTTTGAATCATCGGATTTTCAAAGGAAGTTTAGAGGTTTCAAATCCTCCAAGGAAGATTCACTGTAGATGCGTTTGGATCAAAGGAATTGTAGCAAACCAAAAACAAAGGAAAATTTTTCTTCCCTACGTTCCATAGGCAAATAATAGGAAAATAAAAATCCGCTGAAAGCTCTTCTTTTGTTTTCTGCGCCCTCTTGCTGCTGCCGACCATGATATCAATGGAGCTCGCACTGCCACCCGAGGCCACGTTGCCGCCGGCGTTCGCTTCACGCCGCCACCACTTGAACTCTCACTGCTAGAGAGCTCGCACAGTGTCATCGTTGCTTAGCCCACGCAGCATCACGCGCTCCTCATGCTGCAACAGCGCGGGGCTCCGACAGTGCGACAGTAGCGCCGCCGCCATAGCTGCGCCGTCCCCGGCGACACGCAACTCTTGCTGTGGATCCGACCAAGCTGATGCTAGATCTGCTGCTCGAGCTCCGCACGCGTTGCGACAGTTGAGAGAGAGAGAGTGTGGTTGAGTGAGTGGAGAAGACAACGTGCTGTACTCTGCCGTGATAAGATAAGGTTAAGGTAAAGAAAGGGATCAGGTGTTACAGTAATCAGTAGAGAATTCATGTGTTCCTAACACCCCAATGTCTATATTTCTTATTTCTTATATTTTTCAATCCTCTATTCTAGGTTTTTTTATGTTTTATTTTCCCACGTTTCAAACAGGCTAGCGAGAGGAACAAAGTCAAACGTGCGGCGGTTATAGTTTTTAGAGTGAATTTCAGTATGGATCACTGTTGTTAGTTCTTACTGAGGTTTCACTTTGGCTGCTTTAGTATATATTTTTGTTTTGGATATAATTCCCTTACAATTTTTTCACTTTAACCCTCATCTTACTTTTATCCTCAAATTTAGTTTCAGTGTACCACCAGAGGTCGATGCTCTTCGCCTACCTAGAGATAACAGTGGTATTTTTGAAAATGGGATCCAAAGTAAGGGGTAAAAGGTGTCCAAAGCAAAAATATGTGTTGTAGGGGGTTTAACGTGAAATCTCGATAAGAAAAAAGGTACAATCTAAAATTGACTCTAGCGGAGAAACATTATTTTATTGCTTTACCTCTTATAAATTGTACTGGCACAAATCCGTTTTTCTTATCTAACATAAAAGAGAGTTATCTTTATTCCATCCCTCCATCCCCCACTTCTACGTGGAAACCTTTTTTCTCGTGTAAAAACCTTTAGGGTAAAAAAACCGACTTCTCAAAAAATCGACCATAATATAAAAAAAACCAACCATAATATAAAAAGCCGATCATAATTTAACTAAAACCAACCATAATATAAAAAACTGAACAGTCCGCTTAAATAAAAAGGCTGGTAGAGCGCACAGGCCTATAACTAGTTAAAGTACAAGTGAACAGGTGGATGTAGGTATATAGTGCAGCTACGTGCACCTTGATAGTGCTGCAAAGATAGATAGGGTGACACCTTACAATAAGACAGGTTACCACTTATCAGCACAATTCTATATCTCAAAAATTAATCAAAAGTATTTTCCTAATAGAAGCGAGATTTCAAAAATTGTAGAAATTTTAGAACGAAGAAAGTTGAAATTTGAACATTTTTGTTTAATTAGAATAAAATTTACTTAATTCAAAAATTTTGAATTTTCCAGCCGAAAGAATATCCTATCAGGGGGGACCAAAATTTCATTTCTAAATGTGGAACCCGTACTTTTCTATGTAGTTCTATATAAATCTAAGTATAACTTTTTTTAGAATAAGCATTTAAAAAGTTATGGGTGGTCGAAGTTCAAAAGTTTAATTAAATTTTGTGCTAAACATTAAATGTCAAATGACCAAAGGAAAAATATAGCTTCCCACGAGCTTGCAGGATGTCGGCACTGTAATTTTTTTTAATTACCTTAGGTACTAGCTAGCTAGCTGTACAGTTGTTGGCTTGCTTATACATACGTTAATCTGCAGACAGATGGATCCAAGAAGAAATCACGAGAGACGGCAGAAAGAGCTAGACTGTGTGCTCGTGTTTCTGAACTACTGGAACCTATGGAGATCGGCAAGAAGCTTAAGGAGGCTGCTGCACTGTCGTCGCCTCTTCTTCTTCCTGCAGCTCGGAAGGCGCTCGTTGTCCCCTTGCTCTTGCTGCTGCTCATCGGCTCGCTAGCTCGACCCGCTGCATCCGGTGAGTAGACATCGATCCATGGAAGAAATATGTCATGCTCATTTTGGGGTCCTATCTTATTCTTGCCCGACAAAAAAGAACAATAAAATTGCTGTTGCATCCATGCATGCAGATGGAGTGCGCTACGACTACAGAGCTTACACCGAGGTACTAAGCATGCAGCACGGTCTAATCTCTGTTCGTTTCTCTCTCGTTCGCTCACCGTACGTGTTTGTGTCTGAAATCTGTGAACACTTGTTCTTCTTCAGTGCAAATCACATCCTGAACCTGCACTGTACAATGGTGGCATCCTGCGTTGGGCGAACAAAGTGACGGACGTCAGAACAGAGGACGACGGCAACTATTCGCCAGCATTTGTGCTGTATAATATGTCTGCGGCAACCGTATACAGCTTCTCTTGTGAGTAACTCGCTCCATACGTATCGTACTTGAATAGTTGATATGAAATTTTTATATATAGCTGGTGCAACTTTACAATATATTGGGGTTATTATCCACGAATATATGCAGAGTCTGTTGCTACTTTGTAGCGTTGGAACGGAAACAAATGCTAGCTTTGATAGATTTGGATGAATGAATGAATGGTTAATCCAACTGAATAGAGTACGTATGAATTTTAGAAATAATTGAATAACGACAAATTAAAGGACAAACATATCTTTGGCGAATGATTGCCTGAACCGTATTATAGGAGATTCTGAAACAGAAACTCTGTTTGAGAGGGAAAAGAAGTATTATATGTCGCAAATTTGCTCAATTTGCACCTAGTTGTTCACCCAACCGCACACTTTGTTGTTCTCTTCTTTAAGAAACAATGAGATCCTTCAAGACTCAAGCGGCACTACGTAATCATCTCCAGAACCAAACCAAACTGCTTGTCTTCACTTGACTTCTTAAACCATTCTGGAAATGGCAGCTTTGGCTTGACAGGTGGAACTGAAGTCAAACTAATTGATGATGGATCATTAGGAGCTATAGCAGGTAATGTAGAAAAACTAGGCTGTCCAGTAACAGCAGCAGTGGACTGCTGAAGTACCTGCTGGTCCTATATAGAGAAGCCATTGGCTGGCTATGCCGGAAGGCAGGTGTTACATACAATGGTGGCGTTGGGAGAACCTTTGAAAGAGGTTTTAACGCCTCTCATATAGAGGAGAAATTAAATTGCATGTACTTATTATTTGACTTTTCCTGCAACTGAAAAGAACTTGATAAACAAAACAACCTTGACCCACAAGAAAGATATTAGTCAACTTCAAGCAGTAGTAACTCAACAAAAAGTTAGGTAGTGTTTGCTTGTACTTAAGGCTTAAACTTATTATCTCGTTTTTCATAAGCATATTTCTTAAAACATTAAACGAAACTTTTTTTAAAAAAAATTCTATATAGAAATTTCTTTTAAAAAAGGAAATAAATTATTTTTTAAGTTTATAATAGCTAATACTTAATTAATTATATACTAACGATCTTTCTCGTTTTACATATGACTTATAAGCCACTACATTCGGCACAACCGAACACTCCCTTGGTCTAATAATTTGTAGGGTTGGCCTTTTGTCATATGGCTAAGTGTGAGGATATGCATACAGATGCATACATGTTCGCACACAATGCTCTAGAGCAGGCTGGTCACTCATATGCGAAAATCCGGTCTACTCGTATATAAAAATCGATTCTGTAGTAGTGTTTTTTTTTCCTAGAGCAGCCATCATGTAATCTAGTTATATTTTCTGATAGAAAATACTTATTTTAAGAAAAAAGTATCATAAAATTGTTACTTAAGCACAACCCTGATTAATTAACTTGCCAACTAAATCCATACAGATACCTATTGTTTACTCGTACATAACATTCAGTTGAATTGTTACCAATCATTTAAAACTGTCATGTCCTCCCGTGAAAAACACAGTAGACCTCTATCCTAAAATATAGCTATCTTGGTACTCCATTCGTTTTAAATTACTTGTTATTTTAGTTTTACTCTAAGTCAAACATTTTTATCTTTGACCATTAATTTCTAAAAATTCGTGTAGTTTAACATCATAAAATTTATGTTTTATGATTCACTATAAAAAGTACTTTCATAATATATAATCTATATGTTGTTAAACTACAGGACTTTTTAGAAAATAATGGTCAAAGATATAAATATTTAACTTAGGTCAAATCTAGAACGACAAGTAATTTGAAATAGAGTGAGTATTTAAAATTGAAAAAGTCTATTTTACTCGCTCAAATTATTTCCTAGGAGCATGAACCCCTAAAAAACGATTCAATTTATTCCATAACAATATTTTTTTTCTTTTTGTTTTTCCCTATATAAGTCGTATTTTGCACAAAATTTTGTTAGGACGATGGTAGATGTAGTACAACTTATACTGTTTACTCCTAAAATTGATTTAAACATCAAGAGTTTAAACTTGAAGCAAACAATCATGAAAAATTAGAAAATATTGTTGAAATTTGATAATGGTATCATCATGGCTCTATAAAATTGCAGCTTAAAATACAACTTATATAAAGAGAAACAAAAATGAGAAATGTGATTAGGGAGTAAAGTGAACCATTTTAAATAGTTTAGGGGTAAAATAAATCAAATAATAGTTTGGAAGGTTAAGTGATCTAATAAAATAGTTCGAGAGGATATTTTTTTCTTCAAAATCTGTCCTAAAATATAGATACTTCTTCACCCACTCTCTTATCTCAACCAATCAGAATATCCCCATTTAATTTCTCCTTATATTTTCTCATCTAAATCAATCACAATATTCCCTATTTAATTTTACTCCCCTTAATTCTCTTAGAAAAATCTAAAGATACCTATATTTTGAGACAGAGAGAGTATTAGGTAGTCCTAAAGCATGAGTTTTGCAATCAATTCTCTTCCTTTCTTTTTCTTTCTTCGTCCTCATTGAAGGCTCTTTTAGAAACCACCACTTTAATTCTAGGAGTATACAAGCTTAAAAAATCCTAAGTTTATTTAGAAAAAAAAAAAGAGAAAACATTGGCGGTATAATCTTCCCCGGCGATTCATCTCTTAGATCGATTAATTAATACTCCTAGATCATATGAACAGGAAATAAGTGTTCGTTTACATGTAAAAAAGGATGAGGCATGCTTGCATTGTTATCTGGACTCGTGCATGAGTCTCGAGGCTTGCGAGGGACGTCTCCTGCCCATGAGTGTATCCTATAACAGACGCTTAAAGAGGAGTACGTCCAGTGACAAGCATATAACTCCACTAAAAAGGCAACTAAAAATAATTTTAGGATAAGACTTTTACACACAGAAAATAAAACAATGGAAAAACCGTAAAATCAATTCTAATTAAACCTACATAAAAGTAAACCAAAAATACCAAAAAAATAATCTTGAGCCTGTGCAGCCTTACAGGTTGATGACTATGAATTTCAAAAGTAGTGCAGCATCCAAAAACATGAAGAAAACCCAAAGTAGTTGTCAAACCTAATTAACTTGAACCTACTACACAATAAAAAGAATAAAAAACACCCAAAAAAAATTCTCAGCCTGTGCTGCCCCACGAGCGGATTGATGACCAGCGCCGAACAGTTAGTTTTTCACTCTAATTTGTTTTACTTCATTGATCTTAAAATATAAAAACATAATACTAAATATGATATATCATAATATTACGAATCTAAATAGATCGGATGTGTCATATTCAGTATTGAATTCTTATATTTTGAGACGGCATCTTCCAGCTAGAGGAGTGAGCAGGCCCTGCATTAGAAAAGAAGAAACCAAGAAGAGCTAAATGACACGGGGGAAGGGCGACGATCAGATAGCCGGATCTCACCTCACCGGAATCGGCATGCCAAGCGCATGTTGGCGTAGGGGCCAAAGATTCGCGCGGGGTGCCCGCGTCCAAACGAAAACGGAGGGAGGCGCGCACCCAAACGGCAGGGCAGGCAGATCGACCGATCAATCTAGAGCAGAACGTGCTGGGCAGATGCAGAGGCAGAGGTAGAGGCAGATGAGGCGCGTCCACCCACCAGCAAGCGAACGAACGCTAGTAGCGGCTTGTCTTTTCGGCAGCTTTTGCACCAGAGATATGCACGCGTATTGGACATCCATAGCATGCGTTATTGCCCAGTACTCGTACTAGTGTGCTACTGCTACCTGCTTCTTGCAACTTGGTGTACAACATACATCATGCCCTGTTTTCTACTGTTTTGGCACGCACATTTTCTTGGCATGGTACTGGTAAATAAGATATAAAATGGGCATTAGCTATATTATTCTTAACCTACTTGGATCAAATTATATAGATAGGACCCCATATATTGCAACAGTTTGAAGTTTGAACGTTGAATCATCCGTCGATGTGGAATCGATCTACCTGAAAGGTATATAAACTAGCTTTGGTCGGAGGGATTAGTGCATACTCAGCTTTTTTGACCTAACCGTGTTTTAACATTCTTAACCCATGATATAAGATAAAATCAACGGGAAACTAAAACCGGCATATATATTTTGGCTTAGGCACCCAATATCATCCGCCAAACAATTTTTTTATTTTTAAACCTTTTTAATTTCTATGCTAAAAATAAACCCTCTAATAGATTTGCATATTTCTTTTAACGGAAAACCTAAATATTTTGGTCACACCATAAATATTGGTGCTGTAACATGCCACGATGTTTTCGGTAATATTGCTTGTCACATATGATATGTGACCAAAAGGTCCGTTTACAAAATAAATTTATGGATTAAATTGTCATCTCCTAGGGGTAATTAAATCTAATTTTGTGGAATGGTTGCTTGCTTTCTCTAGGCTGGGTGAAAATCGATGGGCCAACAACTGCTCATGTGAAAGCAAAGATATTAACGCTGTCAAACGCTGCATCTCAATGCCTTGGCACCGCTCTGGTGCGAAACGACTGTTGGTCCTTTCTCAAGGGTGGTTTCACCCTCAACTCCGCTTCAGAAACCTCGGTCCTCTATTTCCAGGTGATACTTAATACCTCAAATGTGTGAATTATTTCATTCATTTGGTGTAGAATTTTATGAACAAACAGGAAAAATATTCTTGTGCACATTTAATTACTCAAGTAAACCAAGTCTAAAAATATTAGTTGGGCAAGTCACAGAGGGCACAATAATATTGGCAAATTTAGTTGAACCTAGTTTGGATTTTTGACTCGAGGAATTAATTAATCATGTAGCTTGTATTTGTTTTCTAAAGACTGCAAGCCCAAATGCTTCCACAATTTCGATCAGAAGTGCCTCTTTGCAACCATTTTCACCTGAACAATGGGATCAGCACAGGGAGGACCGCATTCAACTGGTAAAATACTGTTACGAAATTTCATCATATACACCCCTCAAAATTAAATATTGGTACTTAATTGTGAAGTGTGGAACAACTGATAATGTCAACATGCAATTCTTTTCCACGTCAGAACCGGAAGCGCTTTGTCAACGTCCACGTGGCGGACAGCAACGGGAGTCGCGTGGTTGGTGCTAAGGTCACGGTGCATCAGATCACCAGAGATTTTCCATTCGGCTCTGCCATCAGCAAGACGATCCTTGAGAACAGGCCTTATCAGGTTATTATTATATATACTTAGTGCCTCCATTCTTTCTTACATGGCGTTGTTAGTTCAAAGAACTAACAAAACTCATGTAAAAACAAAATGGAGGAAATACTTTTATTTTTTCATGATTTTATTCCTTAATTTTTTTGCAATATAGTACGGAGTATAATTTATTTATTTTGATTGACTAGAGCAAAATATCCGTACGTTACAACGGACAAAAGCAATTTTAATTATCTACAAAAGAAAAAATCTTTTAATTATACACATATTGTGTACATGTGTGGGCAATATTGTTACAGTAGAATGATCTATATCTTCAGATGAGGGTAGGGAATGGCATAGTGAATCATGCAAAGTCCATCAGGCTGCCGTCTTCCATTGTCGATACTCTGCAACCTGCCCCCGCCAACAAGGACAGACTGAAGCTGCATCTTGTTTGTTACTACTTTAGTTCTTTGAGCGACTACAATAAAAGCGAATTTTTTTACTGTTTAACCCTTTTCTAAGACTAATTTCAGAAATAGACCGAGACAAAAAACTTGTTTCAAAAATAAACCGAGATCTCAGCGCCAACCCTAATGATGCTGAGATCCTAGAGCTCAGTGCTAGACGATCTGGCGCTGACCTCTTTGCTACCATGGTTGGTGTGGGAGGTGGCGATCCGACGTGGTGAGGCTCAGCTCAGCGCCAGTTGAACTGGCGCTGAGCCCCCTAGCTCAGCGCCAAAGGGACTGGCGCTGAGCTAGGGGCCTTAAGCGCTCGGCCCGGCCTGAGCCGCCCCCTCCCCTCCTGCTTCCTTCTTTGTTCTTCCTCCCAAAGGCGCGCAACACATTTCTCTCTCCATCCCTCCTCAAATCCCCTCAAATCCTCGCCAAATTGAAGCTTTTTGTAGGGGATTTCGCGGGGACAAGCTCTTGCAAGATATCCTCTCCCAAATCCTTTGTTTTTTGCTGTTATATCTTCATTATTTTGGTGGATTTAGCTCAAATCCTAGTTTATATACTTGTGCCAAAATATTGCAATGTAGTTTGTGGAATGTATTTACCTATTGATATGGAGGGAATGTAGCTTGAATATGGTTTGAATATAGTTGGATATTGCAATGTCTCCAAAATTTTTGGGTGTATCTCAAACCCTAGTTTTTTTTAGTTTTTTTTACCTAGTTTTGGGTACCATGGGGGGAATGTATTTCCATAGCTTGATATTTTTGGTGTATGTACCTAGTTTTTTTAGTTACTCAAGTATTAAATATGTATAGTAGGTTCTAGCAATATGTTGTATTTTGAGTACCATGTCCTATTTTTAAGTACTTTATATTTATTTTCAATTATGTGGTAAACGTACTAACCGGTTGTGTCTAAATTTTTTTTTGTCGTACCCTATAGATGGATAGAGTGGTCCGTATGTATTATGGTGGTAGTGTAACCGAGCTAAGTAACGGTGGTAGCTATTTTGAGGGATGATTATTAAGCCGTAGGTATTTCTTGCTAGATCTTTCTTTGAAGAGCTTATGTCCCGTATAAAGGAGGTATTGGGATGGAGAGACCAGTCGTTAGCTCTGTAAGGTAGATACGATGTCGAAGCCGTGCTTATGTCACATAAGCACATGTTAGAGTTAAATGGGGAGATTGAATGGACAACATATATTAAGATGATGATGGGGTCACAATTCAAGTCACTAAAAGTAGTCACGTGGAAAGTACATGAGACGGAGTACAAGGAGTCCCTAGACCTAAACCAATCTCCGACTGTGGTTTCCCCTCTCTTATATCATGAACCGATGAACATACCGGTTGAGGATGAAAGTGAGATGAAGAGTTTGTCTGTAAGGCTGATGGCAACCGAGGCAATTTTCCCGGATAGTCAATCTAGGGGTGATCCTATAGTGAATACGGCGGATGAGGAGAATGAGGCGAAGCGAGATAATGATTGGGTTAAGCACATTAAATAAGAAGCTGAGCAAGAGCCTTTGACAGATAGTCAGGTAGCATCCGGCATACGACACTTACTGTGAGAGGGTGTTTATACACGAAGTGAGTGTAAACAACATTGTTTGCATTATACGACATGAGCTAAACAAACTGCATTAATTTCCAAACAAATGACATGACCTTATAGCTTTAGTTTTACATGCCATAAGGAATAGATAAACGAACGCCACGACATATATTGTTCCGAACATTGCATGACACATTACTTGTCTGATAATAGGCATGATACATTGAGTTTTTACATGTCGTTAGGGAAATGCAAATTTGCCTCCAACGAGCACCACCACCCTACTGGGTGCAGCGGGGATACTTCCACTTTCTCACAGCCTCCGGCCCGGCTTCCTTCTCATGTTATGCCCTCTGCCGCTTCCTCTCCCTCTTGGCCTCACGCTCTTCTTTCTCCTTGCGCTCTTTCTCCTCCCTTCTCTTCTGCTCTTCCTCGGCCCTGCATTCAACCTCGTAGCGTCGTTCAAAATCCTGCCTTGCCCACTGCTGACACATGCGAAGATACCGTGTGTCGTTAGGATGGATTTCCGTATCTATCCACTCCACAAAGTCACATAGAGGGAGTGGTGGCTTAGGTACCTACATGTATGAGAAAAAGTTAGTGCCTAGGGATGAAATAATTCAACTTGGATACAAAAGACTTTTACCTCCACTGGCTTCTTCGACTTTCTTTTCTTTCCTTGAGGCTTGGGCTTTTCCGGGGAGTATGCATAGTTACGGCACATCCAATACCTTCAGTGATACGTGAAACCCACCTCGCTAATCGCCATCTTGCACTCATCACCGCACCAACACATGGGGCGAGGGACGCCCGCCGGAGGTTGTCAACGAGAGGTATAACCACTTGCATCCATCCTTCTAAACACAATACAGGGGAAATATAAAACATATACCAACTAACAAATCAATATTACAAAAATGCATTCACAAATAACCAATTTATAATAAAAGGTCATAATACCCCTCCTATACAATATCCCGTAAATCAAATGGAACAATGTAAGAATATTATTTTCAAATATTTCACCATCTCCTATTTTCAATTAGGGTTGTCTATCCATATAGTACATACTTACATAGGGTTCATTTCATTAGAGGATTAGGGTTGATTTTCCTCTAGGTCAATCAATAACCCAATCCCTACACCTAATCAATAATTAAAAAAAGGTATACACGCAACAATCCCCACCACAAATTTGTCAAAACAAACAAATTTGATTACATCTATCCACCCAAATACCCCTCCTAGGGTTTGCCCTAACCCCAAAAAAATCTTGATAAAAACAACAAATGGATAGAGAAATCAGAGGAGATTACTTTGCACTCCGTGACACACGAATAATCCCCTCCAAAAACCATCAATTTGGGTGAGATTTCGAGTGATTTTGAGAGGAGAGGAAAGAGAAGTTGCGGGAGCAACTGTTCTGTGCAAGGTGAGTAGAAGAAATAAGGAATGGGCATGGGGAGGCCGGGGGAGAGAGGGGATAAGACACCTAGCTCAGTGCCAGTCCCGTTGGTGCTGAGATAGGTGGCTCAGCGCCAGCCAAACTGGGGCTGAGTATAGCCACGTCGGCTGGCCACGTCCCCCCACCAACCACGGTGGCAGGGATATTAGCTCCAGCCAGGTTGGTGTTGAGCCGTAGAAGCTTAGCGCCATCGGGGTTGGCGCTGAGCTCACGATTCGTATTTGGAAATAGTTTTTGCCACGGTCTATTTTCAAAATTAGTCAACAAAAGGGTTAAACAGTAAAAATTTTGGCAATAAGAGCATGTTCACTTGTGCTTACTACTTATTGCTTCTTAATTGGTTTCCGTTAGCACACTTCCCAAAACGTACAACGGTGTGTTTATTAAAAAACTTTCTATATGAAAGTATCTCTAAAAAAATCAAATAGATCTATTTTTCAAGTTTTTAATAATTAATACTTAATTAATCACGTGCTAATAACGTTTCTCATTTTTTGCGTGCGGCTTATAAGCCAATACAATAAGCCAATTCAAACACCTCAAGTGATAGAAATATAAGCATATATAGATTTAATTTATTCTATAAATAAATCAAGATGTTAAATACATAAGCTAACAAAACCATCTCATACGATCTAGATATCTATACAACGGAGCAACACATGAATATATCAAATACGTAAAACATGATGAATACATACCAACGGTTCTATTCAAGAGGAGTGTTTGGAGCAGCAGTGCGCACCACACGTAACGTGCGGTGCAGGATGTTGACGACGTCGCGCAGCGCCCGAACATACAAGAAGACGAGCCGTGGTGGACAAACAACGAGCAGTCGCGTGGAGCACTTCCTAAAAACCTTATTCACCCTCTGCCGGTGCAGGACTTCATGAGGACGATGGTTCCGGAGACCTGCTCTCCCGATCGCTGGTACACGCCGGCGGGCGGGACAGAGTAGACGACGTATGGCAGCGCATTACAGAGGAAAGGCAAAACGCTAGATTGTTTTTGCGTGGAGGTGGTAGTTCGGTATTTATAGGACGTGTGATTAGGATTCTTCCCGTAACTCATAACTAAACTGGATAATTTGTGTGTAGTCCAATGCACCGAACAATCCGGTGAGTTCCAAAAATCCGGATGCGACAAAGCAAAACTACAAAAGGAAGCCGTGTCTGCGCAACCATGACGAGCAAATTTTGGTGGACCATTCACGTGCATGTCGCGTGCACGCCGCCCCGGCCCCAGCCTGTGCCCATGCCCGGCAAGGCAAGGCGAGAGAGTGCACGCTTGTGTTTCTCTAGTTCTCTCCATCACACATTACTCAAGTGGCTAGGAGAGCACTCACCCTTTTAAGATAGTCTCCCTCTCCTAGAATAAGCAAAGTGGTACTAAAATTCACATGCACGTCTCCCATAAGGTGGGCTTTTGAGATTTTCCTAGGAATTATTCTCCCTATAGGCTTATCGGTGAAATGGGAACCATGGCTCCCATCACTTGTGGCTTGGGCGGCCTAGCGCCAGTCATCAAGTTGTTAAGGGTTGTGCATGAAACTCATGGCTCCTACGAATCTATACCTAGAATTTCCCAGGTACAGGAAGGATGGCCCCGAGCTCATGCCCCCATAGGAGGAGCTTGGGGCGCCTCTCGAGCTCAACTCCCTCAGGCAGCTCGTGGAGCTCAGGGAGGTAGGAGCATTAATGACGATACGATGGAGCCTATTGTCTCATCTCGGTCTCCCCGTGTCTCCCCAATTAAAGGCAACGGGACGTATATCTACCCGGCGTGTGGCGTGGGGGAGAAGACGGCTCTGCACCCCTCACCGTAGGCCATAATTACCCTTTTTTTGACAAGGGGCATGGGCTGGCAGGCAGCGTGGTTGACTACCGTGCCACCTACTCTGGCTCAATGCGCCCCTATTACTTCGGCGAGAGGCTAACGGGTGGGTCCCATGGCCAGCGGGGCAAGCCTAGGCTTCCTTTGCAAGCTCTCGACGGCCATGCCCAGATGTGTGGTGAGCGACCATTACTCCTCTCCTCACCTACTCCAAGAGGGGTCCCCTGGAGGACAGGTTGCCAGGCCCACCGGTCAGCATAAGATGTGACTTACATATCTAATTCTCTAACTCCCACCATGCAGCCACCGTGGTATTCCCCCAAGAATTATAAGGGGAGAACCAAGGCCACAAGGGGGAGAACCCGAAATCAAACCTAGAAAACCAAACTCTTACGGCTTAAGTCTTGTAAGCTTTTCTGAGGAGGCAATCTCCAAAGAATGAAGGACAAAACAGGAGTAAGGTATTACCCCTTCGGGTGGCCTAAACCTATATAATCCCTTTGGTCTCATTAACTTGAACATCTACCTACGCCGAATCGAACACATTCAAAGGGGGTCCGTCCGGATCCCTGCTATAGGTGTACCCACATCGACAAGGCCCTAGGCCCACTAATAATTCCAACAATCCCTCACCAATCTCAAAGTTACAGACAAATTTGCCTTTTTTCCAATGTATTGTATATACTAGTGTTTCAATGGAGACCAGTTAAGATTAAACATCCATCTAAATCTCCAAGCTACACTTACTTACAACTCTAACAATAGACTATGCCTTAAATTGCAAGTTTTGTGCGAGCAAGTTTCACTCAAAAACTTAACTAATACTTGGCCGGCAGTCGGCTACCTCTTCGTTGGAGCGTATAAATCATACTCCTTGGCCTCTTCATGAGTTTTCTAGGAGATTCACCCAAAATCTCCATAGACTGCGACTAACAGTCGGGCTTATATAGGTGTGTTCTTTCAAAAATACTCTGCAGGACAACGTCTTCACTATTTAAAGCCAACAGAACACATTAAGGCATAACCAACTTGCTATGCATAAGTTAGGATTAAAGGTACTCTCCTCTAGTTAACTAATGGCTTGTTCTTCCTAGGTCCTAATTCACGGGATCTCCGATCACATAGGTTAGGTTACCACCATAGTATAACTCACATAGATCTCATACCCATCTCGTTCGATGCATTGTCTATCACATTTCGTAATAGTCCCTTTGTAAAGGGATCTGCCAGGTTTTTAGATGTTTGGATGTAATCCAACATTATTCTAAAGTTCCTCGATTTCCTGACGGACTTCAATCATCTCTTCACATTTCTAGACGATTTCATGTTATACTTAGAACTGTTCACCTTAGCAATGACAATTTGATTGTCACAGTTTATAAGGATGGCCAACACAGGTTTCTGAACCATAGGCAGATCCATTAATAGATCACATAGCCATTCTGCCTCAACAATAGCAGTGTCTAGTGCCGTAAGCTCAGCTCCCATGGTTGACCTCGTCAAGATGGTCTGTTTGTAAGACCTACATGAAACAGCACCACCACCTAGTGTGAAATCATATCCACTAGTGGTTTTGATCTCATCAATATCAGATATCCAGTTGGAATCACTATTACCCTATAGTACCGATGGGTACCCAGTACAGCGAGTCCAAGTTTCATAGTACCCTTCAGATAGCGCATAACTCATTCAAACGCACATCAATGATCATCTCCCGGGTTAGAAATAAATTGGCTCAATTTGCTCACAACAAAGGAGATGTCATGTCTAGTCACGCTATCTAGGTACACAAGAGAGCCAATGATCTGGGAGTACTTCAATTGATTCCTAACTATTCTCTTGTTCTTGCGAAGCAACAATCTAGGATCATAAGGTATTGGTGAAGGCTTGTTATCAATCTAACCAAAACAGTTGAAGACCTTTTCCACGTAATGGGACTACATGAGTGTAATCCTATTCTCACCTCATTAACTTGATGTTCAAGATAATATCAGCTACTCCCAAATCCTTCAAATCAAAATTCTGAGACAAGAATAATTTGACCTCATTTATCACATCAGTGTTTGTTCCGAAAATCAGTATGTCATCGATAAACAACCACAGAACAACTCTCTCACCCCCACCATAGCGATAGTATACACATTTATCTGTCTCATTGACTGTAAAGCCTATAGATGTTAGAGTTCTATCAAAATTTTCATGTCACTGCTTAGGAGCTTATTTCAGACTATACAAAGATTTTAACAACTTTAGCACCTTGCCTTTTTGACCTTTTACTACAAACCCATCAGGCTTATCCATGTGAATTTCCTCGTCTAGACCTCCATTAAAAAAGTTGTCTTAACATCCATCTGATGAACGAGAAGACCATGTGAGACAGCCAAAGAGAGTAGTACACCAATTGCGGTCAGTCTAGCAATAGGTGAGTAAGTGTCAAAGAAATATTTGCCTTCTTTCTGAGTATAGCCCTTGGCTACAAGCCGAGCCTTGTACTTTCAATAGTACCATTAGACCTAAACTTTTTCTTGAACACCCACTTGCATCCCACAGGTTTGCACCCATAAAATTGCTTTGTCACCTCGCAAGTCTTGTTAGCGATAATGGAATCCATTTCACTACCGATAGCCTCCTTCCAGTAGTCTGCATCAGGAGATGCATAAACTTCTGAAATAGACTTAGGAATATCATTCACGAGATACACAGTGAAATCATCACCAAAGTACATAACTATCCTTTGTCTCTTGCTCCTCGTAGGAGCTTTCCTCACTAATAGGTTCATATGAGTGTTCAGATTATTCAGGTGGTGTGATTAAGCTGAAAATTATTTTAGAAGGTTAAGTATAAGTGTAATGCGTATCCTTCATTGGAAAATACACTCAGAATGTAGCATCATGAGACTCCATAATTATACCAACATGCATGTCAGGTACCTCAAATTTAGCTATTAAAAATTTATATGCAATGCTATGGTGAGCATATCCCAGAAAGACACAGTCCACGATCTTAGGTCCAAACTTGCACTTCTTTGTTATTGGTACATTGACTTTCGCCAAGCACCCCCATGTGCGCAACTAAGAGAGTGATGGTTTTCTCTCAATCCATACCTCGTATGGAGTTTTGTTCTTATTTCTGTTAGGAACTCTATTCAATACATGATTCGAGGTCAGCAAGGCCTCACCCACCATACCTTAGGTAATCCCGCAATATCTAACATGGTATTCACAAAGTTAGTCAGCGTGCAATTTTTTCTTTCGGCAATCCTAGTAGACTCGGGAGAATAAGGAGGTGTCCTCTTATGTATAATTTCATATTCCTAATAGAATAAGTCAAAATTATTTGAGAAAAACTCTCCACCATGATTTGACCTAAGTCTTTTTTATCTTTTTGTCAATGTGGTTTTCAACTTTTGCCTTATAAATTTTAAAATAGTTTAAAGTCTCATATTTTGTTTTCAACAAAGACACATAGAAAAATCTAGTAGTATCGTCGATCAAAGTCTTGAAATATTGTTTTCTACCCTTCGTCAACATGATGTGCCACAGGGTGTGATGAGAGGGGTGGCTCTATTTTTCAGTGAGTTGAAGATAACTATGATTTGGGAAAAATGTTGACGACCCGAATACAACAATACGAGACGTTGTGTTGTTACGTCTTAATGATCGATACAGCTCCCCAAGGGTTGTTGATCTTGCCGGTGCAGATCAACCTTATTCCTGCAAGCAAATCGAAGAAACAAGCAAGAATAAGATAAAAGCAATCTGATATTGTAAATAGGAATTGAATACAAATGATAAGGTGGGGTTTCATAATGGGAAAATGGCAATCTAACCTATCACGGCTTTACCCAGAAAAGTAGCAATGGCTAAACTTTAATCTAAATGAAACCCGAGAAACCCTAAATGGGTAACTAGCTATTTAAGGAGTTGGGAGGACAACCAAGGGGTCCCTAGGGTCGTGCTTCACCAGGTTGGCGTGCAATCAACTTGGGCCCCACTTGGGCCGGGGTCCTAAATGAAGTTACAAGCTCATAGGCTCATTATAGGTGACGCAACACATTGTTTCTATGATTGCCACCAATTTAGATGAAATTGCAAGGTGAGGCTGGATTTACTAGAACTCCGACATCTTTCCATCAAGTACTCATGGGCCCAAAACGGAGCTCGTATGCAAATTTGGCGACCGTTTGAACTCAGCACTTTGTCGGAAGACCGAATTGGATTCTAGAAATTCGGTGGCTTGATCTATATGTTTTTGTGTTGACATATGATGTGAGCAATGGTTGTATCCACACGTGTTATGGTCACATCATCTTCTCCTTCTTTCTGGAAAACCGTCCTTGGTTTTTCCATTTATAGCTTCTC
The DNA here is from genome assembly GCA_003991445.1 of Oryza meyeriana var. granulata. NCBI lineage: Eukaryota > Viridiplantae > Streptophyta > Magnoliopsida > Poales > Poaceae > Oryza > Oryza meyeriana. The sequence continues at coordinate 175,443 of RYFJ01000160.1, forward strand.
TCGTAGCGCATAGTCTTGGCCATATATTTGAACATATAAAAACAACGCAATAAACTTTTGTCACATAATATCATTAGTTCTTTAGTAAATAAAATTAATCTCCAACAAAATGAATGTACCTGGTAATGAGGATGCACAACAAAGATTAGGGGCAAACAATATGTAATCTTCTTTGGTGGCTTATCTTGCTCCCCTTGTTCAAAATCCAAGCAATCACGTGGTGCATTTATAATGGTGTATGGTAACAACATTAAGCAATCCGATCGCTCCCCTTCTTCAGAACCAACCTATTCATTTAACTCAAAACAAGACAAACTCGAGATAACATTATTAGTCGTTATACTACTCTCTAATTCGTTATTTTCTTGCATAATAATTTGAGGTTCTAAATCTGAACAGATATAAACTCTATGCACCAAATATATTCCTCGATCATTGTGTGTGCGAAATATATGAAAAACAACACTAGCAGTACATGGCATCTCAGATCTAGCAAATAATTTCTTCTTCAAATCATTGAGCTCACAAAGTTCATTGAACTGAACATAACACAAAGTATTTAAATAAGCTAGTAATTCACGTTCCTCGTTCTCATTACCATGATATACAACATGCTTAAAATCAAGACATAAAGAATCAACAACAGAAATAGCATGTTCAATCACAAGTTGTGGTATGGATATAAGTGAAGCATTATCACACAACTCATCTTTTTCACAAGCAATAGCAAGCAAATCAATTTATGACAAAGTCAAATCTGCAGTGGGTTCCACTATTGGTTACTTTATCATAGCATGAAAAGTGGACATGTGTAATTTAGTTTGAGAATACTCACCTTGATTAATTTCAGCATCACTTAGCTTACCTTCCAAACTCTCCACATATAAAGTTGGTGCTTCATACTCCTCATCTTCTTTCTCAAGCAATGCCACTGGCATCTCAACTATTTTGTTCTCCTCCTTTTGGTGAATGCGCTAAACTTCCTACAAAACGTTAGTAATGGGAGACACAAACATAGCGTGTTTCTCCCTCATGTTCTTAATTTGACTTTCAGCTTCCCATGCAAGCTCTAATAAATGGAAGAGAGAATTATAAGTTTTGTGCACAAGAATATCATGAATTTCTTTGTTAATCCCACATAAGAACCTCATCTCTGTAGCTTCCTCGCATTCATCTAAACCACAACGCAACAAATAAGTATGTAAATCATGATACTATAATGTTACGATTTTGCTACCTTGTTTCAAATATTGTATTTTGTTGAATAGAATATTAGCATAATACATGGGAACATAAACATCTCTCAAATATCGTTTCAGATCTTTCCAAGATTGAGGTATGTTATCATGTCTACAAAGATGTTTCCAATGATATGAAGCATTTTTAACTAGAACACTAGAGGCAAACATAACCTTTTGTTTCTCAGACAAATTATGTTGTTCAAATTCTTTATCTACTGCTATCTCCCATTCAATGTATGCATAAGGATCATAGTTTCCTTCAAAATAAGGTAGTGCACATATCTTATATGCATCATGTTGATCACTCCTCTTATCTCAACGAAGATATCGAAGTTGAGCACATTCATCTCTAATCGCCTTGCGTACTCCTGCTATGGTTAGTAGAAAACAAGAACATACAAAAATATGCATGCTCCTATAAACTACTAGGTAGTGGAAGCACAAAAGTCACACACTCAAGCTTTATACTAAGCTCTTACAAGTTCTTACCAATGCAAGCCAAATGGTGACCACACCGACTTAACCAAGACCAAATGGAGGTTGGATTTATCGATGCCTTGACAAACACTTTTCTGTACGGCTGCAATCCAAATCTGTGGAGCTCTAGGTAGGCTTAATTATGTAGCAAAAGATAGCAAATGCTCAAATCAGAAAATACAAAACTGAATAATCGTTCAAAGCTAGTATCGTGCTGGTCCTAGGCTAGAACGTACTAGAGACGCGAGCCTACGCACCAACGATATCACAGCACGATTCCACAAAAGATGTCAAACAAAACAAAGGGAGTCACTCATTTGAACAAAGGAGATGATGCACAAATTCTCCTATCTTTTTTTTCACTTCTGATTTTTTTTTGCCTCTTTTTTTGTGTTTTTTCTCTTTTTCTTATTGGTGCAACTTTTATCTCCCTTTTTCTAAGCACCTTTCTACCTTTTCTATTTTTTATTTGCCTTTTTTTGAATTTTTTAACAAAAGGAAAAAGGACCAAATTGCAAAAATTATAGGGAAATAAATGTAAATATAAAAAATTACAGGGACTCAAACGTAAAAGTTCAAATCCAAAATTGGAACTATATGAAAATGGAATGCTGAGATTATGCCGGTTCCATTTTTGCAAACAGAATTCAATTCCAATACCGAAAATTTTTTCATTGACACTATGGAAAACTTACATGTGGGAGAGAGGACTGGGACTTGTGGTGGAGAGGACACTGGCTTGGGAGAAAAGCTTGGCCACAACGTGGATGTGGAGGAGGGAAGGAAAACGGTCACATAAGATCAAAAAATGGATTGAGGCTTACTTGTTATTTTGATCTTTCTATTCCAATTTGGCCTCAAAAATAGAAACCGATCCAAATAGAAACCGAACCAATCTACCTTCTTCTTCCTCACAGAAACACGGCTATGACAGAAACCCTACCAACTTGACAACTCCAAAACTGACTGATAGAAACTTCTGAAAACTACAAAAACAAAACTCTGGTGGCGACACAATTCCGTTTTCGAAGGTCCCGGCGACAACAGACAGTGGCGACGGCGGTGATGAAGGTGGTACTAAACATGATAAGAACTCGAAACTCTAAACGACTAGACGCTAAAACCAGTAACTCGATACAACGATGCAACTGAAAACTCAAGAAAGCAAAATCCAAAAAGAACAATGCAACGGCTCAAAGATGTCTAGGTAATGGATGTAACTTTTTTGTATGACTTTTTCTGGTTATGGGTAGATGAATACTCACCGAGCAACGAAAGCTCTGATACCACTTGATGAGAGCAAGGGTGGTCTGATCTTTCGGTCAGTTGAAGATAACTACGATTTGGGAAAAACGTTGATGACCCGACTACAACCGTACGAGACATTGTGTTGTTACACCTTAGCGATCGATACATCTCTCTGAGGGTTGTTGATCTTGCCAGTGCAGATCAACCTTATTCCTGCAAGCAAATCGAAGAAACGAGCAAGAACAAGGTAAAAACAATCTGATATAGCAAATAGGAATTGAATACAAACGATAAGGTGGGGTTCCATAACAGAAAAACAGCAATCTAACCGATCATGGTTTTACCCGGAAAAGTAGCAATGGCTAAACTTTAATCTATACAAAACCCGAGAAACCCTAAAGGGGTAACTAGCTATTTAAGGAGTTAGGAGGATGACCAAGGGATCCCTAGGGTCATGCTCCACCAGGTTGGGGTGCAATCAACTTGGGCCCCACTTGGGCTAGGGTTCTAGATGAAGTTACAAATCCATAGGCCCATTATAGGTGGTGCAGCACCTTGTTTCTGTGATTGCCGCCAATTCAGATGGAATTGCAAGGTGAGATGGATCCACTAGAAAGAGGACTCCGACATCTTTCCATCAAGTACTCATGGGCCCAAAACGGAGCTCATATGCAAATTTGGCAACCATTTGAACTCAGCACTTTGTCGGAAGGCCGAATAGGATTCCAGAAATTCGGCGGCTTGATCGCTATGTCTTTGTGTTGACATATGATGTGAGCAATGGTTGTATCCACATATGTCATGGTCACATCAGGGTGTTGCTTTGATTGGCCCAATCTTTCGATGAGGGATAACTATTGTTTTGAGGCACGGTATGACATTGACGATCCGGCTACAAACCCGAGGTCAGCACCCACAATCACTACGCCATGCCCTTGTCGTTATCAACCATGGCGCACCCCGCTGACCTATTCACGAAGAACATTTCCTACAACGCAAATGAAGAACGTAGCAAGAAATAGATTGAAGCAACTCAGATTGCTTGATAGGAAATTGCACATAAATATGAAGAGAGCAAACTTGTATTTGCTAGGTAATAAAGTGGCGAACTGATAGCAAAGAGGTTAAAAATAGAAATGGCGTTCTAATTGATGATAGCCAATATCCGGGTGTAGCTAAAGAGCAAAACACAATCTAAACAAAACCTGAGGAAAAACTAAGCAGCGTCTAAGTATTTATATGTGTAAGAGACCTAGGGAAAACCCCGTGGTCGTGGAGCAGAACCCTAACTCATACAAGGCCCATAGGCTCAAGTAGAGATGATGCGGCACTGTTGGACTTGTTTTCAGGGATAGACCGATACTATTTTATCAATTGCAGCCAACTCCGGATGAATTTGGAGGTGATGTCAGATCTGTTGGAAAGAAGACTCTGAGGGCTTTCCATGAACTACTCACGGGCCCAAAACGGAACTCGTATGGAAATTTGGCGGCTGATGGAAGTCAACGCTGTCTCAAGAGGTCGAATTGGATTCCACAACTTGGGTAGCTTGATCTCTGTGTCTTCCTGTTGATATATGATGTGAGTAATGGTTGCATCCAAGGTGGCCATGGTCACATCACAACACCCCCATTTATTTCACAATGATCTGAATGTAGGAGTTCTTGTGGTGCCAAGTTTCTCTCCTTGGTAAGCTTGTGCGGCTTACGAGGTTGTTTTGATTACACATAACTATGGCACTTAGAACCTTTGATAATGAAAAAACTTGAAATTAAATTCAAACTAGAAAGCTGAGACATCATACCAAAATTAATATGACATAAACGTGCGTGCCAAACATTAGCCTCATCATCCACACTGCCACAAATATGGTTCAGAGACTTATTGTAGAAATAAGAAAGGAAAAAACGGAACAAGCCTCCACATTTATAGCCTTTACCAATAAAATATCAATATTAAGACATGGCTACTTTATTAGACTCAAACACCAACTTAAACACGTCTCTACATAAACGAGAACCATTGACAAGATTCTCGTCGATAGTAGGGACATGGTGCACGCTTCTCAGCTACACAAACTTTCTCTAAGGAAACTTCAGACCTACCGTACCAACATCATGAACAGTAGCAGGCGACTCATTCCTCATTAGGATGGAGGAATCTCGAGTGACTTGATAAGAAGTAAACAACGAGATGTCAGGACAAACATGTACATCAGCCCCTGTATCAACCCACCAATTAGTAGACAAATTGACTGAAAGACTAGTAGGTAAATTACCATACCATGTTTCATTTTCAGTATTTCCAATGGCCACGTTGATAGACGTAGAAGTCTGTTCTGCAGGTGCCTTCATTCTTTTGCGTTGTGGACACTTCTTAGCCAAGTGACTAGGCAAGCCACACACATAGCAAGTTCTCTCCTCTTAGTTGTTGTTGTTGTTGTTCTTCTTCTTCTTCTTCTTAAAGTTGGTGGTCTAAAGGGCTTTAACAAATTTTCCTTTGCTCTTGCACGACGGCTTCTACACCACATTGGTACTAGACTGCCCACCATCGCCCTTAGATGCAGTGTCCTTTTCCCAAGCTTTCTTCATAACATTAAAAGAAGCTATGAGACCCTGAACGGAGTACTGGAGACTCTTGTGTTTGAGTGCAGTACCGAAACTCCTCCATGAAGGGGATAGTTTTGCAATAATGCACATAATCGCAAACTTATCGTGTAATGCACACTTCAGAAGTTCGAGTTCTTTAGTGACCGTCTGATTGTCACAAGCCTAATCGACCACAAAACGGTTGTTAACCATCCTGTAATCGTGGAACTACTTCATGACGTATAGATCATTGCTAGCATCAGTACCACCAAATTTGATATTCAGTGCATGCCATAACTCTTTCACATCTATCATGTGCGCATACACCTCGACCAAACGATCACCAAGAACGCTAAGAATACATTCCACAAAGATAGTAGCGACTTCCTCAAATTCCTTTTGCTTTTTAGCAAAAAGAACTCCTTTAGGTCTGCCAGTATTAACCTAGAATACTTTCATAGCGGTCAGCCACAGAGTAACCTTAATTTGCCATCCACTCGGTGCATCGGCAAATCCAGCCATAGTAAAATCATAGTGCCTATAATAAGTTTTTTGGATTGTTAAAAATATAAGCACATGTAGATTTAATTTATTTTATAAATAAATCATGACATTAAATGCATAAGGTAACAAAACCATCTCATATGATCTAAACATGTATACAACGAAACAACACATAAATAGGTCGAATTCATAAAATATAATGAATACGTATCGGCGGTTCTGTTCAAGAGGAGGGTTCGGAGCAGCAGTGTGCACCGCATGTACGACATGTTGTACAGGATGTTGACGATATCGCGCAGCACCCGAACTTACAGGAAGACAAGCCTATGGTGTACAAACAACGACCAATCACACAGAGGGCTTCCCAAAAATCTTATTCGCCCTATCTCGGTGCAGGACTTCACGAGGACGATGGTTCTAGAGACCTGCTCTCCTGACCACCGCTGCACGCCGGTGGGAGGGATGAAGTAAATGACATGTGGCAGCGCAGTATAGAGGAGAGGCAAAACCCTATATTGTTTTCGTGCATGTTGCGTGGAGGTGGCAGTTTGGTATTTATAGGACATCTGATCAGGACGTCTTCCATAACTTATAACAGAATTGAATAAATTGTGCGTAGTCCAACGCACTAAACAATCCGATGAGTTCCAAAAACAAACACCGAAAGTATCCGTTGGATGCAGCAAAACATAACTACAAAAGAAAACCGTGTCTGCACAAACATGAGAAGCCAATTTTAACGGATGATTCACACGCATGTCATGTGTGCATCCCCCGACCCTGCCCGGTGAGGCGAGACGAGCGAGCGACGTGTGTGTTTTTCTAGTTCTCCATCACACATTGGTTAAGTGGCTAGGAGAGCACTCACCCTTTTAAGGTGGTCTCCTTCTCCTAAAAGAAGATGATATTAAAGTTCACATGTATGTCTCCCATAAAGTAAGTTTTTGAGTTTTTTTGGAAATTATTCTCCCTATGGGGATGTAGGCCCACTAATAATTCCAACAATAAGATGATGTGAGCGATTTATAAGAATTGTCACATTAGATTTGTGCTTAGATAAAGGACAGGGGAGAGAAGAGAGAAAAAGGCAAGCTATAGATTTGTAGTAACACGGACTCTAATAAGCTGTGTAAGAGAGAGGGTTGAGCCAGCTATTAATAGTGTAATATATATCAACTATTATATCGATGGGATTTTAGATTGCTATAGATAATACGTTAATTTTTATAACTAGTAGTTGGCTATATTATTGACCTTCTATTATAACACTCAATTGAACCTGTTGCGGGAAATCCTGTACAGAAAACTTAAAAAGAAGAAAATAAATGAAATTTATCATACAGAGATTTCAGGACCCGACAAGGGATTCCTAACGAAATTCAGCAGCGGCCAAAAAAACCCGACCACCGTGATTCCGTTTTGATACATGTGAGAAAAAAGGTACAAAATAGGCGGCGACCTCGGGGAAGGCTGATCGGCGCACGGGCGCCGCCAGCGCCGCCATCGGCCTCTGCCTCTTTGAGGCGGCAGACCAGCAGATGGCATATGCACATGGTGCCGGCGACCTTGGAGAAGGCAGCGGCAGCGCACGGGGCGATAACAACAATCTCTCTTCCGGCTAAATCTGGACTTGTGAGCACCTCTCCTCTCCCTCTGTCAGCTTCGATTTTGGGAAGCGGCGCTGGTGGGCCGGTGGCTAGGTCGATCTGACGAGGGGGTACCTGCGGAGACGAGGATGTGGCGCCGTCGATTTGGGAGGTGGTGGCCGACGGCTATCTAGGGAGACTACGTGATTTTGGGAGAGAAAAGAGGTGGATTTTTGGGAGACAAAAGAGACAAATCTCTGTCACGGGAAAAATGCGTCGCCTGGAGACAGACGATGTACGAAGCGCGGCGGTGACGATCGGAAAAATCCAAAATTTTGAAGTATTATTACTTACTCCGTTTAAAAATATAAAATATATTAGATTTTAATATGGTCTTTAATATTATATTTTAACTGTTAGTTTTTTTATAATATATTATCAACAACTATAAAATTAACATCATTTAAAAATATTTTTAAATATGAATATAGTGATACTATAAGTATGATACTGAATATATATTTTTAATTTAATTATTAATCAAAATTTTTATATATTGATTTTGTAGAAAATATGGACATAGTGTATAAGATTTATGCGATAATCAGTAGTGAGTGCTATAACAATATTATGCATTTAATTATTTTGTAGGAATGGTTCAACAAGAGGTTCAATGCGGCGGTGTTCGAGAACGAGCTCAAGTGGTACGCGACGGAGCCGTACCCGGGGAAGGAGGACTACACAGTGGCGGACCAGCTGCTGCAGCTCGTGCAGGCCAACGACGCGGTGGCGCGCGGGCACAACATCTTCTGGGAGGACCCCAAGTACACGCCGGGGTGGGTGAAGAACCTGACGGGGTCGCAGCTGCGCGCCGCCGTGTCCGGCCGCATCGAGAGCCTCCTGTCCCGGTACAAGGGTGACTTCGTGCACTGGGACGTCAGCAACGAGATGCTGCACTTCGACTTCTACGAGAACCGCCTCGGCGGCAACGCCACCATCGAGTTTTTCAACACGGCCAAGCGTGCCGACCCGCTGGCCACGCTCTTCCTCAACGACTTCAACGTCGTCGAGGTGTGCGACGACCTCAGCTCCAGCGCCGACTCCTACGTCTCCCGCCTCCGCCAGCTCGCCGAAGGCGGCGTCACCTTCGAGGGCATCGGTCTCGAGGGACACTTTGGCAAGCCCAACATCCCCTACGTCCGCGCCGTGCTCGATAAGCTCGGCACCCTGCGCCTCCCCATCTGGCTCACCGAGATCGACATCAGCAACTCCTTCGATCCCAAGACCCAGGTATATATGTACACATGTGCTTTTTTCTTATTTGTTATCAGTCGCCTAAACTTATAGTACAAGACGTAATTCTATCTCATTAACATTAATATGTACATGCATGATGATCTTGTAGGCTGCATACTTGGAGGAGGTGCTCCGAGAAGGGTTTGCCCATCCATCCGTGGATGGCATAATGCTGTGGACCGCAATGGACGCCAAGGCTAGCTGCTACCAGATGTGCCTGACGAACCAGAACTTCACCAACCTTCCTGCAGGAGACGTGGTGGACAAGCTGCTGGGAGAGTGGCAAACCAAGGAGGCCCTGGGAACGACCAACGACCGCGGCTCCTTCAACTTCAGCGCCTTCTTGGGAGAATACAAGCTTTCAGTGAATTATCTCAACCTGACAGCCGAGGGCACCTTCTCGCTGGCTCGCAGCGACGACACTAAGCATATCAACATCCGCTTACCACCGTCACCTTGAATTGATTCGTGTGTTAGAGGGTGCTAAAACATGGTGGATCTTAATTACACAGAATCCGTACGTATCTGTTTATATATACAATGGATTCATATTCCTTGTATTTGTAGAAGGCATATATATGCGTACCTATATCAGGATTGAGGATTTCTAGCCATCATGTCTTTCAAGTATGGTTTTATTTGTGTTTTCTAGATAGTACCTTTTGCCTATATATGTTATTCAGATTTGCTATCGATCAAACGTTTGATTTTTTAGATTCTTTTAAACAACAACGCTGGCCATTGGATGGAACTTTGAGATTCGGAACGGAGAAACGAGTTCCAAGTTGCACTTCCAACTTGTTGCCTACAATTTCCCTGAGAAATCCAGACGTCGCCTCCATCCTGAGCGTTGCATGCTGTCGGGCCAGTCACCGAAAGCCATGGTGGGCGCCTAAGAGCCACTGCAAGGCCTTAGAGACCGTCGCTGAGCTCCTTCCCACAATGACGCAGCCTGCATCACCCACCCGAGCTTTGACTGTGCCCAACAAACCCACACCCCCCCCCCCCCACGAATTCGGACCTCGCCGCACCGAGCTCTAACACCGCCGTGGGCCCCAAGCTTGGTGGCTGCTGCACCGAGCTCTGACAGCGCCCCCCGATCTCGGCGGCTGTTGGCCCTGGTTTTAAAGACCGAAAACCTCTCATGTATTCAATAACATATCCCTGGATCAGTAGTTTGGTACATACATCACATTGTTGATATCATTGCATAAAATGTCATAAGGTCTTACAACATTTAGTCATGACAAAAGGGATTGCCCAATGGGACCCAAATAGACTTATCTAACTGTCTTACAATAAACTAAAAAAAGAGATAAGGTGAGATAGCGGAAGCTTAAGCGGCAGTAGCCCTACATTTATCCATAGAAACTCGACTAGCAACTTGGATCCTATGACAGCTCCTTTGGTTCCTCCTCCTCCGGTAGTGCTCGTATGGGTCACCTTCGGCGTCTACATCTAAAAAGAGGGATTAAGCAACGGTTACTACTTAGAGTACTTGCAAGCCACCACTACAACATGATTAATGCTCATAGGGTTCAAGGGAGGCTTAGGATTATTTGCACAATGCTATTTTTTTACAAATCATTTCACAAGCCTAAGACCTAGTTATTTTATAGAAAAACATACACTATTGTTCAGGTAGTTTAACCATTCATAAAGGTTGTGTCCACCTCGCCAAGTCCGACTTGGTTCAGCTTACCCTCATGTCCATTTCTCCACCATAGTCCATTTCCACTTTTCCGCATTCCGGGATAGTTCCTATAATCACCCATTTTCCATCCTAGTCAAGTTTAAATATTTAGTCTAGTCAAGACTAGTACAAATCCAGTGCTACTTTAACCACGAGCACGGCTATTTGAATAGATTGGTTTACTCACACTGTAGTGGATGTACACTTTACCCACACTCTATGGCACACCCAACATATGAGACTTGCCACGGCCCAATTTTTCGGATCTTCTAGCATTGCAGCACCCGCTCCAAAGACTATGAGCACCCATGCACTCCCTGGCACTCCACCTTACCTTACCAGTGGTGTGAGAAGTCTTGGATACGGAGGTATCAAGGAGAGGGAAGTAAATGTTCAATTTATTCCACATGTCAATTAAGACCACACTCTATCCTCTTTCTTCCAACACAACATGTAACCGTGATCAGAACCAGCCATGACTAGGGTGCCACCCTAGTAGAATCACTTAATCCACTTAGTCTTAGCCCACACGAGAAATGTGGTCATACTTTGTTTGTTTCCTACATGTTTTCTTGACTTGGTCCTTAATTCCCCAGGGTTGGCGCTAACCTTTTCTAGGAACTACCCAAATCAATTAGTCGAAAATGATTTTGTTTATTAATTTTGGTTTTCACAAACAGTTTTGCATGTGTCTCGCAAAGTGGCATTTCATGTCTCCACTTACTCATTGACGATCGCTTCCTACCCGAAGCGATCATCCCTGTTCCATCCATTGTCACATGTGTATAACATGTCTAGTAAGCAATACTAACATTGTCATAATATTAATAACTAGAGACATAAAGTAGCATATGGCATCAAGGGACATGACATCAATATCAAAGGAGGCTTAAATGGAATTTAGGTATGCAATTTAATATAGCATGCAATTTATTTGTAAAGAAGACATTTCGCAATAGGTAGAACATGTTTCAAGGAGCAGGGTGTGTTGACTTGCCTTGCTCAGTTACAATAACTTCCTCCTCCATGTCAATAGGTTCACTGTCGCAAACGTAAACTAGTTTAGCGAAATGACTATTTAAACTCATGCTCTAACACTAACTAATAAGAAATAAATAGAAATAAAAACAGGAAAAATACCAAACCAGTTTCATTGGATAGATATTGCTTTTAGATAAATTTTGGTGATAGTATGAGTGAGATATTAGCTTTCAAAGATTCAAATTTGAATTAATTTGATTCAAATTAATTGCAAAAGCTATTGTTTATCCTTTTTCTCTCACTGATAGATTGGGCCATTATTTTAGAAAATCCAGTGAATTAATTTTATAAGAGAAACCATCAGTGCCACTGACAGATAGGGCCAGGCCAAAGTTGACTCAGTCAGCTGAGTCGGTCAAAGGCCTAGGGCCCACATATCAATGTCACAGGCATAGATTAAGTTTTAGGTATGTTTTTTACCCGTGGGGCTTACTTGTCAGCGAGACATATATTTAAACCAATTTGAATTAGATTTCCTTACTATGGCCCACATGTCATGGGGAACATTAATGGTGTCATTAACTTAATGTGGGTCATTAGTTCTTAACTAATAATGTGTCTATGCTAACGCTATGATGAAAATTGATATTGCAAATAAAACACTAAAAAGACATTGGTACCATATATGTTTTGGCAATCGAGCATACAATGAGATGGTTATAAGGTTCAAGCAACCACTAGAATTTATCCGCAAAATAGCAAAAGTAGCTAGCATAGCGGTACAAGTGAAAATATGAAACATGCGGTTTTTCTAAAAAAAAAAAGTCTGCACACGGTCCCAAGGATGAGAAGAAGTGTAATTGTTAACAATCTGTATGATTTACAGTGTTAGAACAAAGCGTTGTTAGTCACTCCTCACTGGATCCAAAGAATAAAATACCTCTCAGTCGGCTTCTCGGTCGAAACAACGGCTTCTCCTCGGTCAATTTGTTTCCTTCGAAACCAGCAAAGTTTTCTGTTTGCTGCAGGTACTTGAAAGGTAATTTCTTGAGGTTTCACAAGATCTAACTAAATTTACATGTCATTGTATCGCTCAGATCAAAACTCAAGCTGCTACTGATTTGCCTCAATAGTTGGATTAAACTGAATTGATCTGCAACAAGATGAATTTCATGAGCATAAAGGGTAAAATTACGAGCCACTCTTTCATCCAAAGGTCAAGCACCACTGATAGAATTGAGGCAACAGGTTAAAACCTATGCACAGGTGTGGACGCCTAGATAAACAGGACACACATCTAAAAGACAAATGACAGTGACTTAATCAACATAAACATGGCTTGCAAACGAGACCACGAAAGGTTTCCATTAGCATAACAACTTCGAAAGTAACTTTTAGATCTGCCATAGCAAATAACAATCAGATCGAGTCAATGGCCATTAACTGGAATAAACCTATAATGCCCTTGTCAATTGTTTGATAAACATATATTGCATTGTAATTTACAGATAAGAAAGGGACAAAAATATATACTTGGAACAGAACCACATATATGTAGTAACTGCTCTTGATTAGTTCAAAACTGAAAAGCTAAAGTTATCTTATAATAAACTGGTCTCTAGCTACCATGGATTGCCCCTACGCAGAAATTGATAATCTGATTTGAATTTCAGTCCCACACCTTCATAGACTATCAATATTCTAGCTAGTTAGCAGGGACAAAAATTGAATACTGGCCATGATCAACCTTAATTAGCATAGTATCAGCATTATTACATTGATTTATTATTCCCCCATACATGCACACTGAAAAGTACAGGACAATTTCATACAAAGAGTACAAGCCGTGCATTCATTGGTTTGCAACAGCTACAAACAATTAAACGTCTAACTGGGCAAGCACTTGAACAGCCCCCCCTTCTGTTGGTTCCAATACCTCCTTTGATTACCACCTGGTTTAACTGGAAAAAAAGATTTTCCACATCAAAACCGAAGCTGACAATCAATCGCAAGAATCTCAAAAAAATAGAGAACATAATAACAGTGGGGATACAGTAAATAGATTTGTGGTAGGTTTGATTTCCTGATCCCATGTTTGCCCATTTGACACATCAATAAAAACTTAAATTTGATTCCTTAATTTTATTTCCTATAACCAATTTGTTGTATATAAATAGTTAGGTTCTGGCCTATACACAAATTGTTGATCATAAATAAGAAATTTAGAAAAAAAAACCAAATAATACAATCCTCTGTTCCAAAATACTAGTGTGCTAGGTCCAGAACACATTAGTTTCAGATCATGATTAAAATTTAAAGCTGTCACTGGAACACAACAGGTAAATGGGTACAGTTTGCAAGCAGCACCATGGCACTCATTCTAACCTAATGATAGAGTAGGCCAAACAGACATGCTTTCAGCCATGCCTCGTTTCCATATATATTTTACATATGTTTGACTGAACTATATCATTTTTGACTGAACAACAGAACTGAGAAAGTTCAGTTATTGGTGAAATTATCTCCATATATCCTTATGAATAATAAAGAATCACAGTAGAATTCCATGTCCATGGGGGCATTTACATTTTGGCAACTTGAAATATAAGAATCAAAAGCAAAAGGCTTGATTGACACTGTATTACGACAAAATGTTGTTAGCTCATATTTTTCATGAACTTGATATGTCATAGATAGTAATTTGTTTGTACTGAACTGTATATCAGATTAGAAATGTTGTTAGCTCATTTTCAGAAAAGGGATTATGAACTTGATTTTGTCGCAGTACCTCCACCAATTTGGAGCAAGATGCAGAAAAAGGAAACATGTGGATGCAGTACATGCAAAATACACTATTTGCAATATTAGTTGTTTTTTGATAGGACAGAACAAATTAAAACTATATTTGCATGCTTGTAGATGTGCACTTAGTAATTATACCTCAATTAGCAGAACCAGATTGCAAAAGAGAAGGCAAGTATAAGTCCTTAAAAACATGATGTCGCATGAGCAGATCTAGTATGTCCACCATTAACCATTCCAGCCTTCTTTGAAACGGCTATACCAGTATCACCTCCCGTAAAACTACATGGCACAAGTGTTTACTGTTTAGGCTGTGTCTCATTGAATCTGCGGATGCCAGAATTAGGAGCAGGTGATACCTTATGCAGTTGACTCCAGGATGCATTGTAAGAAAATCACCAATTTCAGAACCTTTCCCAGTGACACAATTGATCAAGCCTTTTGGGAAACCAGCAAGGTGGAAGCAGTGCACCATATGTAGTGCAGCCACCGCTCCCTGGTTGAACAGTAGCACATCATTTAAGTATTCTCTTTACTTGGAGATGTATCCAATCAATATATATATATATATAGAGAGAGAGAGACACACACACACACACACACAAACACACACACAGACACACCCCTGAGTTGGAGGCTTGAGAACAAGAGCATTGCCAGCAATTAGTGCTGGGCCAATCTTAGAGACCACTAAGTTGACAGGATAGCTAAATGGTGGGATTGCCAAAACTACTCCAAGAGGTATCTACATGAATAGTACAAGCTGTATTAGATACAAAAGGAAATATAATGATGGATCAGCAATTTCAGGATTTCAAGTACAATTCAACAGAGCATTGACAGTCAATGTATCTCAACAACAATATTCATTTTAGTACTTAAAAAAAATTGCTTGAACATACATTCTAGAACATGCAATAGAGTACAGGATACTTCATTTCAACAATTAGGTATATTCTTAAGATTAAAAAAATGATTGAAAAACCACAATATTTGGAATTGAGTTTCACTTTCATTACCATTCAAACTGAGAATGAGAGTCAAAAGAAAAGGAGTTATATTTTACAGGTATTACTCCAAAAAGAGAACTAAAAAATCAAGTTTCACTTTCATTACCATTCAACCTGAGAATGAGAGTAACTCTAAATGTGCGATAAAATCCTCCAGAGCTAAGACCAAGCCTCTGGCAGCGTCTGATAATGTCAACCTGATATGTGCGATAAAAGAGATTAGCTACATGCTTTCAAAATTAAATAAACATTGTTGATTTTTTAATACAACCTAAATAGATTAGAAAATTTAGAAAATGCATGTTAATGTGAGGAATTCTGAATGAGACAGTAGTGACATAAAACTTCAAATCAAGCGATAAGAAGAGCAAAATGAATGGAAAACAACCTATGACACTACTTTTGAAACAAATGTTGATGCCGGCTGAAACTGTAGTAAAATTGAGAAACGTGTTTGATATAGACATACCTAATCATCATGCTTTAAGAATTTTTTCAACAGAACCATCCATTGTACAAAACCAGATTTAAAAATCCACCTCTCAGCTTCTAGTTTAACAATGTGGTCCAGCATGTTATGAGCTAGGCCTAGCTTTGTTCTAGAATATACATGTTTAAGGTGCCTTTTCAAAATAATAAATCCAATATGTTGACCGGTGAATGCCCCAAGTAGTGCAGGTGAACCAAATAATCCACTACTAACCATGGATGTTCAACATATGCCACAGGAAAGGAGCAAATATGTGGAAGAGTAAATGCAACCACAACTGATAAGATAACGGAAGAAGTTAACATAAGAACAATGCTCAAACATGATATTCCGAAGGACACAAGGCCAGGCCGTCCACCCATAAGCAATGAAGTTCCCCAGATAAGAAGAGACTGAAATATTATTGAGTTGTGAAACATGGTTGCATGTCTCTGTGGATAGACTACCATGTACTTTCCCTGCAAAGTGCAAAGTTGTAAAATACATGTGAAAACCGTAAGCAAAAGAAAATTTAGTTATATTTTTATCAGATGCCAACATTGATTATGTATCAATGATGTTTTCCAGAGCACAAACATATGGGACATTGCATGGCCTAATAATAATCTGTGATGAAACCAAATGAATAGAATTCATTTATACCAGACTGTTGAAAAAAACAGCTTTGTTCTGCTCTGAACCCTCTTGCTTTGCTTGTATTGTATCTTTCATAAATTTTGGTGATGCGGCAGCATGAAGTAGGAAAGTGAGCATATTTTATCCAATATGCTGAAGGGATCCTGGTTTCAGATGCTTCATTTTGTCATTCTGCACAAATAAAACAAAAGGAATACCGTGAGTAACAAAATATTTATGATCAGAGAAAAAAAAGAAGTGGGAATCAGGGGAATGTCGATTGTCTCACCTGGCATTTGGTTCATCGAAGCAATCGCATCATGCAGTTACGTTTTTCTGATAGTTTCATTGAAAGGGAGAGAATTTACATGGTATTTTTTATTTATTTGATTTCACTCTAGTTTCTAGAAGGGGTTAGAGGACATAAGAAGGGTAATTTCTGACTGATGATGTGCCGGGTTGAAATATTCCTTCAGAGTTCAGAGAAACCTAGGATAGATTCAAATCTTGGTAAAACAATTGTGTTTTGTATTTTGCACAAACTACTTGCCCAACAAATTATGTGACCATAGGACCAAACCCAATGGAAAGAACTTGGAGCTAAATTTGCATTGGCAGTTGGGAGTTGGGACCATGCAGTTGAACACATAGTCCTTGGTCTTCAGATTAATTAAGTCTTTGGAAAATTTCGTGCCATAGCTTGCTTTCATTGCTTAGGACATTCAGCTCTACTCCCTCTGTTTTCTAATGCAAAACTAAATCTCATGTTAATATTGGGTAGTTTAAATCTCCTATATTACAATACTGACTCGGCTAATACCATCACAAGTGCCGTCAGTCCTAGCACCATGTTCTGATTTCACTGTGTTAGTTGGTTCTAAATCAACCACCAGGAGGTCAATTTCAAGGAAGTTGAAAATTCCCGATGGTCAGCAAGACAGTGGACATTTTTTGAGTGCTAACCTTTCGCCACGCCGGTGGCCTGGAGGGCGCGGAGAGGGCGCCGAGGCGCGGCCGGGAGGGGCCACCCCGGCGCAGTGCGGCGGCGCCGCGGGAAGCCTCCCAGCGCGGAGGGGAGGCCTCCCGGCGCAGAGGGGATGGGACGGCCGGCGCAGTCCGGTGGCGCGGCGGTTCCCGGCGCGGAGGGGAGGCCGTGGAGACGTCGGCGCGGCGCTTCCCGGCACGGAGGGTAGGCCATGGAGACGCGGAGGGGAGGGGAGGAAGCCTGCTGGTGCTCGCGCGACAGAGCGGGGCGGTGGAAGCCTGCTGGTGCTCGCGGTGGTTGCGGAGTGGTGGCGGCGTCGGCCTTGGTGCGCGGCGTGCGGGGGAGCGCGATTGGAACAATCGCGGTGTGCGGGGGAGCGCGGTTGGAACGGATTGTTAGGGCAGTCCGATGCTCTAACTAGAATAGTTTCTATGGTATTATATAATTATAATGTCATCTAGAATTTTTTTTATGTGACGTTATATTAAATGGGAGAGAGAATGAAAAGATAATGAAACTGGGTCTTACGTAGGAAATGCACGAAAACCAATACACTAGACACTACCAAATATTGTATTGGAAGAGAATGCTATTTACATAAGAGATGAAGAAGAAAAATGATTGGTGAATTTGAGAGAGAATTGAGTGACTAATTAATTGTTTAAGCTATGATAGAAATGGTGCATTGAGGACATTAGTTTCTAGAGTGATGTCTATATGACATAGCATGGCATAAAAACTACTTATAGTTTCTGAATTGGGATTGCCCTTAATTACAGTGCTAACAGTCAGGAAACATTTGTATACACTTCTTCTCGGGTTAGATGTAGAAAATAAACAACTGTTTCATTTTATAGCCATATAGATTAGGTTCTATATGATGAGGGCCTACATGCATCCTCCGAGGTGGTGTGGGGGAGGGAATTTATCCCCTTCTTCGTCTTCCACGCCGGGCGGAGGCAAGGCTAAGCGTGAGCCTGGCACAGCGATGGCACGGGGAGGGTCGCCGGACCTCCCCGCACCTCGAGTGAGCGATGGCGAGCCAAGGGCGGCGCGCATGGGGGCCAATTCGCGGTGGCTGGAGAGGAAAAGTGGAAGAGGGCGGTCGCCGAGGAGGTGCTCACTGAGCGGCAGTCGAGGAGCGGCACACCGTGGATTGGGGGCGAGTGGGAATAGATCGGCAGCGGGGATGGGCGTTGTTGTTCATCTCGGATGGCATCTCCTCCTCGCTCTGGCTCAGTGTAGCTCTGGGATGGTGGCCGGATGGTCGCATCGGGGCGATGATGTCGATGGCGAGGCACGGTGGGGCGAGGCGCTGCGCTACGCTGCACAACCAAGTGGTCCGTCGAGCGGCTCACATGGTCCGGAGGAGGGCGACGATCGCGCGGTTGCGTGCGTATGGATGTATGTCGGGTAGCGTGGTTGATAGGTAGGGTTGGCAAGTGTTGGATCTCACTTTTTCCATGTCCTAACTCATATTTTCTATTCGGAACCGATCAGATACGGATATTATCAAATACGGATAAAAAACGGATAATGTCATATATAAATATGGAACAAATATGTACCGAGACAGATACAGACAATATCGGATACAAATATTTATTCGGATATCAAATCAATGTAACAACCATTTAATACCACATAGATAATAGCAACGCAACCATTCTATACATCTATAATGCAAGTATATTAGAGGCTTAGGGCATAACGGCATAGTACTTACAAAATCACATAACCATATTTAAATTAGAGGTATAAACATACAGTCAAGGCAAAAGAATAAAAGATACATTTATCACAGATAGATAGAGATAGCTGTCTTGTTTCTGTTTATAGTTGAAAATCGAAACCATTTACAACTTATGCTTGTAGCACTAGCATCAGACTATCCAAAAGGAGAATTGCTCCAAACAAATTATAAGAATCAAAGGGAAACAACCAACATCCACCAGCTATGTTGCACTAGACTGTATTAGATAATTTTGACCACTGAAACAAACCCAATTAACTAATCCTTTTGGAAACACACAGCAATTGAGAATTTTCAATGCCCCTATTCTCTGCCATTAAAATCAAACCAGCAAAAAAAACGCAGCCAAACAAATGACCAAATCATCTTTATATCACCAACTCCAAGCATCAATTGCTTTGATCTTCAATCACCATTCCCTGCACCATCCTAAAAACAACACAATATTTAGATTAATGCAATACTTGATATGTCACTCATATATTGCATCTAGCTTACACAGGAAAGAAATTTTAACTTAACCTCTTCATCCATGTCTATATTAGCACAATCTTTATCCTCTAGTTTTATATCAATCTCATCAAGAATTGTTGCTATCTTGTCCTTAAATTGTCGTGAAATTAAAATTGAAAAATTAGCAACCAAAGGAGAGAATATATAATTGAAGAAGTGAAGCTCCAAAAATACTCCAAAAATGGTTACCTTTTCTAGATGATCTTACTTAGTCCATAGTATAAATTAAAGCCTCAATAATCTCAGGATCTAGAGAACTACGAAAAAGTCCAACAACACGACCACCAGCACTCAAAGCTGACTCTGAAGCAACGTTAGAGACTTGAATAGCCAATACATCACGAGCAAGTGTGGAGAGGATAGGAAAAGTCACTTAGTTGCTCTTCCACCATGACAAGATATCAAATTTTGCACCTTGACCTGTTGGATCAACCCAACGAATTGGGTTCTCCCTCATGTAGACCTTCAATTCATTTGTATCCATTTCTTTGGTCACACCTCTATCATCATATAAGAATTCCTCAATGTCATTAACACCCAAATCAGTATTACCATGTGGCTATAAATTCTCACTTGGTACTAGAGCACTATCTTTCAGAGATTTATTTGCAACACAATTCTTGTAAACTTGGAACAATGTTTTGACAGCATCCAAGACACGATTAAATTCATCATCAGACTTTTCAAGATAGATCTTATTTAGAAAATATTTCACTAACTTATGCTTGTACCTAGGATCCAAAAAGCAGGCAACAACAAGAGCTAGATTGGACTTGTCCCAATATTTGTCATATTTATTTTGCATGGCCACAGCCATAGAAGCAATGGAGACATCAGCACTTTGACACCATTCTGCAAGTGCTAACTTAATCTCACAAAACTTCCACCAAAATAAGTTTGCTGTTGGATATAGACAACTAGAGAATAATAAGGTGGCATCATTGAATTTCTCAAAACACTTGCTTAATGATTCAGCCATATCCCATTCTTCAACACTAGGAGCACAATGTCCATATTTATCATCATGTAAGAACAAAAACCTATCAAAAGCCCTCCTATAGTAAATAGCTTGTTTTAACATGTCACATGTGGAGTTCCACCTTATAGGCACATCAAATGAAAGGCTAGAGTTGTTATTCAAGTCGCATTTTGCTGCACATTATTGAAATTCCTCCCATTGTAATGTAGAATTCTTCACAATACCAATAGTAGCTCTAATATTCTTAACTGTAGATGTAATTATTTTCAATTTATCTTGAGCAATAAGATTTAATATGTGACATAGACATCTCATATGAAAGAAAGCACCATCGCATATCAATGGAGGGACCTTAGTAATACTGTAAAGCTTATTAAGCTCTGTCATAACTTCTCTAGCACATTTATCATTTGACGAAGCATTGTCTAGTGTGAGAGCAAATAATTTTTTTCTCAATATTCATAGACATTACTTCCTTGACAAATACACTTGATAGCCTAGTTCCTGTATGCTGCCCTTTAATATGAATGAACCTAAGTATTCTCTTTTGCATCAGCTAGTTTTCATCAATCCAATGAGCAGTGATGCACATATAAACTTTGTTCTAATTTGATGTCCACATATCCATAGTTGTAGAAATTCTAGTAGATACTGATTTCAATTCATCATACATCACTTTCTTTTTAGCTTCAAACATCTCTAGTATCTCTTTCCTAGTGGTAATGCGGCACTTAAATGCAAAGCTAGGTCTAAGTGACTTGATGAAATCAACAAAATACTCATGCTCAACCATAGAAAATGGATATTCATGCATGATAACAACTGTATAGAACTTTTGCAAGCTTTCTTCAAGATCATACCTGAAAGTTTGAACCTCTCCATGCTTCAACTCAAGTTCCTGCTGACCTCATTTTAATGAGTGAATACGGTTCAAATGATTCCATAAGTGCTTTGTGCCATTGTTTGTCTCCGCTCCAAACACTCTACCACATTTGTTGCATTTTGCTTTAAATTGCTTCTCAATCACACCAATATCTTTGTTCTTAACCTTCTCAGTGTACTTGCTGAAATGCTTCCAAACCTCAGAGGTACACTTCTTCTGCCTCTTGGCTGTAGGTTCAACTTCTCCTATAATGCCCCATCATCTTCATCAACAATGATGACAGGTTCTGTACCTCCACCTCTAGTGGTTGTCTCATGTGGTACCAATGCATTCGGTGCCAACGCTGAGTGACCTGTACCAGCTGCTGTTGAGGTACCAGCCAGAGATGCCCCTGTGCTAGCACAAGCACTTAAACTTGCATCACCACTACCCATCTTAAGTTTTTCCTACAATCGAAAAGCAAAATTCAAATGAGAAAATATATACTCAGTTACCTACACTCCTACATAAAACAATTCAGGAAACCACATTGAGATCGAATAACAGGGACACATTTCTAAAACTTTTAAAAGCTCACAAGTCACAACAGATGGTAAGCAAGTAATTATAGATTGATGGTGGAAACAGAGGATTACTTATTTCACAGGAAGTTAGGAGAAGGACACTACCTTGTCTGTTATGGAAAATTTTTGAAACTTACAGAGTTTCAAGGTTTGAAGCTGAACCAAATTCCCAATGGCCGTTGGAAGTGTACCACCAACACCAAGGTCTTTGTTTGAGGATAAATCCCAATAGGCTGCAGTGGAGTTCATCATTCGGTGATTCAATGTCCAAATAGAGATTGCAATGTACAGTCTCAGACGAACTCTTACCAGTTACCACAGGCGCGGCTATGTGGGTGCGGCACGGCGGAGGAGCGGACAGGCTTGGGGGCAGTGTCAACGCGGATGAGCGCGGGGGTGACGTGCTGGTACTGAGACGGGAGGGGCCACGGGGGCAATGCGCGCAGCTTGGCGGAGGATGCGAGGAGCCGAGGAGTAGATGAGCGCAAAGAGGGGCGGGGTCACAGGTCCAGTCGGTCAGCAGCACAGTGTGGCGGAGGAGGCGCCGACCGCCGGAGATGAGCACGAGGAGGGCGGGGTCGCGGGGGTTGGCCGGTGGAGCAGACGGGTGGTGCAGCGGCGGCGGTTGCGTGAGGCGTGACTGCGTGAGATCTGATCTGAGGAAGAGATGCAGTGAGCCAATCAAAGGTTGGATTAGGTTTTCTCACTGGGTAATATCTAAATTTCTTACCGGGTAATATCCGTTTTTATACCTGGATAATCCGTATCCGTCGGATACCGTCTTCCCAAACCCGAACCCATATCCATATAAAAATACCCGTATTCGGATCCGATATCCAAATAATCACCCGGGTACCCGAATATATGACCCGAATTTGTCCCGTTTAAATATGGGCGGGTGGGCGGGCGGGAAATACCCAGCCCGTTTTCACCCCTATTGGCAAGGTGGCTAATTGGGCGGGCGCATGTGCGGAGGGATGTCAAACGGATGTGTGCCACGGGTCGGCTCGGGCCGAAGATCCTGGTTGGGCCGAGGAGGATAGCTGGGCCGGTTGGCCTGTCACGGATCGACGGCCAGAGAAGAAGGTTGCGACGACTCGTCTGGATTCGCTAGAGCTTGGTGAAGATTTGGAAGATGAAGCGGTGGTGCTCTGGTGATGTGAAAGCATAAAAAAGGCAAGGAGACGAAGCGTTTTTATAGAGGTATGACAACCGAGCGGGAATCGAGGCCGTTGGCACTGTTTCAAACATTTATGGCAAGTGAGCTATCTTGGGCCGCCTCGGTATGGGAGAGATCTGGAGGCCCAAAAATGAAAGAATTTCGAAGTCTTATAGAAGAACGCCGAAATTGGGGGCATGTGTTAACGCCAAAATTTGGTAAGGCCCTGTATCAGATTCGGTTAAAGGAGAGATTACAGTCAACTGACGGAGAAAAGACCGGAATCGGGAAGGAGCCGTGAAGACCGTTACTTGGCAGTTATTTACTGTACCTATTAATTAGGCAGGTGTTTATCTTTAGGAAACCTGACCTCGTGTTCGGTCAGGATTAGTTAGCGTTTTTCTGTTATGGATAGGAAATCATGTATCGTGTCCTATCAGGACTATGTCAACTCGGGGTATATATACGTATGCCCGGGTGCCTTGTAAATCATCACAACGATCAATACAAACTTCGGCGCATCGCCACCCCTTCGACGGGATCCTGCTTCTCGAGCCGGGCTGCATCGGTTAGGTCCGAACTCCTGCGAGAGGGTAAGTCTCGTCACCTCGGCTACCTATCGGCTAGGACTTCCTCGGTTAGGTCCGATATTCTAGTCGGTTTATGGTAGTCGGCTTACCACGATATATTTACTTTATCTATGGCTGCATCAGTTCAGTTTGATCTCATAGATTGATTAGGTATATCACATCACGCGTGCGTAGATCGTATCAGCTTACTGGGAGCGGTTTATCATCAGTTTGTGCTGCATCGGTTAGGTCCGACCTACTAAACTGCTAGCGATAAACCGATCCTGCTAAACCGATGCTTTATGCGCAGGCGTCTTATCGGGGTGTATAGCCGGTAAGTTATCTTCATCACGGTCGCATCATATCTATCGGCCCATTGAGGTATCGTTATCATTGTCGGTCTGTGCTGCAACGGTTGGGTCCGATCTACTAGACTGACGATAATAGCTTTACTCTTGATGAGCCGATGGGTGTTATGCGATGGTGTTATCGGAGTGCTTAGCCGATAAGTTATCTGGTGAAGCCGACTATATTTATTCATCGTCTTATTTTTTATACTCATTCTGTTTAGTAGTCGGCTGGCTCATCAATTATATATCGTTTATGTTATTGCATGCCTTATCATATATTCTTGCCTGTATTATTGTTACGATCGGCTAAGGGCTAGCCGATTGGTTTATTCTGCCGATCCAAGTACAAGTACAAGCAGGTTCCTGGGCACGACCCCAGGTAAGGGCCCGGGCACGAGCTTAGGTAAGGACCAGGGTACGGGCCCGGACAGTGGATGAAGACTCCGGGAGCCGATAGGAGCAAGGGCCCGGGCACGGGCACATTTTCACGGCAATACCAGTAACACTAAACTATGATCGGCTAGGATTTATCTGATTTATTTACTTATGCATTTTACCTGTTTATTTTATCAAGTTTATAGCCGGTTTTTGAGTATTCATTCGATGATCGGCTAGCGCAATACTTATTTGTTATTATGCTGTTGCTCCTGCCATCATCGGCTTTAAGCCGATGTATAAGTGCTACAGTGCTTATCGGCCATCGGCCGATGAGATGAGTCCAAGCCGGCTTCGAGCCGATTGGCTCACAAATTTAACATTCCTTTTCCCTTGTCAATTACAGGATCAAATTGACTGGCACGCCTGTGAACCTCAAGACTTTAGGACCTGCACTGGAGTAAAGCAAATCTCCCAGGCATTCGCGTGTCTCCAAGACGCCAGATCAGGTCCTCGGCGATTTTCGGCGTCAACACGCTTTTGGCACGCCCGGTGGGACGACGAAGTTTCAACCCAAAGTTTCAACGCAAAGTTTTGACAATCAGACCTGCAATATGGCTGGGAAAGAGATCAAGACAGACAACGTAATTCCAGTCAGCATGGAGGATTTAACAGAAGAGCAGAAACAGCAGATTGAGCAAAATATGGCCAACTTTCAGAAGCTGTGTTTAGAGTCCTTCAGCATGACACGACAAGGGCCGATTCAGAAGTCTCAGTTTCCAAAACCAGTACTGGTAGGAGAGTCGAGCCGCACACAACCCGAGAGCCCACCACTCAAGCCTTTGCAGGAGATGGTCAATGAGGCTGTTCACCACGCGCTCATTAATCAGTCGGGAGTCTTGGTAAACACGCTGCACAACCTCATCAAGAAGACTGTTGATGGATCGATTGCCCGGGAACCAACTCGGGGTCCTGTTTTTCTTCCGCCAAAGATGGAGCCAAATCAAGTTAACTACAACATCAGTAGAGATGTACCGGAACACTTGTTCGCACAGAACCAGGCTGGGGGGCAACAGGATATTCCTCCTGGATATCACCGATCTATTTATTATGGGGGATATCAGCAGAACTATCCAGTTGTTAACGCCAAAATTTGGTAAGGCCTTGTATCAGATTCGGTCAAGGGAACGTTTGCAGTCGGTTAATAGAAATTGGTTCGAGGAGCAGGCCGAGTCCGAGAAAGAGCCGTGAAGACCGTGCGTGGCAGTTAATTACTATATTTATTAGGAAAAGATTTATCTTTTTTAGGGAACCTGACCTCGTGTCCGGTCAGGACTAGTTAGCGTTTTCTATTATAGATAGGAAATCATATACCGTGTCCTATAAGGACTCATGTAACTCGGGATATATATACGTATGCCCGGGGACCTTGTAAATCATCAACTACAGATCAATACAAAATTCGGCGCATCGCCACCCTTTCGACGGGATCCTGCTTCTCGAGCCGGGCTGCATCGGTTAGGTCCGAACTCCTGCGAGAGGGTAAGTCTCGTCACCCCGGCTACCAATCGGCTAGGACTTCCTCGGTTAGGTCCGATATTCTAGTCGGTTTATGGTAGTCGGCTTACCACGGTATATTCTACTTTATCTATGGCTGCATCAGTTCAGTTTGATCTCATAGATTGATTAGGTATATCACATCACGCGTGCATAGATTGTATCGACTTACTGGGAGCGATTTATCATCAGTTCGTGCTGCATCGGTTAGGTTCGACCTACTGAACTGCTAGTGATAAGTCAGTCCTGCTAGGCCGATGCCTTGTGCGCAGGCGTCTTATCGGAGTGCATAGCCGATAAGTTATCTTCATCACGATCGCATTACATCTATCGGTCCATTGAGGCATTGTTATCATTGTCGGTCTATGCTGCAACGGTTGGGTCCGATCTACTAGACTGACGATAATAGCTTTACTCTTGATGAGCCGATGGTATTGCGCGATGGTGTTATCAGAGTGCTTAGCCGATAAGTTATCTGTTAGAGCCGACTACATTTATTCATTGTCTTATCCTATACTCGATCCATTCATTAGTCGGCTAGCTTATCAATTATTTATCATTTATGTTATTGTATACTTTATTATATGTTCTTGCCTGTATTATTGTTACAATCGGCTAAGGACTAGCCGATGGGTTTATTCTGCCGATCCAAGTACAAGTACAAGCAGGTCCCCGGGCACGACCCCAGGTGAGGGCCCGGGCATGAGCCCGGGTAAGGACCAGTGTATGGGCCCGGACAGCGGACGAAGATCCCGGGAGCCGATATAAGCAAGGGCCCGGGTGCAGGCACACCTTCATAACAACACCAGTAACACTAGACTGTGATCAGCTAGGATCTATTTGATTTATTTATGCATTATACTTGCTTATTTTATCTAGCTTATAGCCGGTTTTTGAATATCCCTTTGATGATCGGCTAGCATGATATTTATTTATTATTACGTTATTGCTCTTGCCGTCATCGGCCTTAAGCCGATGTATAAGTGCTACAGTGTGCATCGGCCATCGGCTGATGAAACGAGTCTAGATCGGCTCCCAGCCGATTGGCTCATTGATCTAACATTTTCCTCCTTGTCAATTACAGGGTCAAATTGACTGGCACGCCTACGAACCTCAAACTTTAGGACCTGCACTGGAGTGAAGCAAATCTCCCAGGCCTTCGCGTGTCAACTCGACGCCGGACGGCCCCCGGCGGGTTTTCGGCGTCAACACGCTTTTGGCACGCCTGGTGGGACACGAAGTTTCAAGCCAAAATTCCAACAAACACAGTTTCAATCAAGATTTCAACATGGCCAGAAAAGAAGTCAAGACAGACAACGTAATTCCGGTCACCATGGAAGATCTAACTGAAGAACAAAAACAGCAAGTTGAACAGACCATGACAAATTTCCAGAAGCTGTGTTTAGAATCCTTCAGTATGACAAGGCAAGGGCCGATTCAGAAGTCTCAGTTTCCAAAACCAGTACTGGTAGGAGAATCGAGCCGCACACAACCCGAGAGTCCACCAATCAAGCCTTTACAGGAGATGGTCAACGAGGCTGTGCACCACGCGCTCATCAATCAGTCGGGAGTCTTAGTAAATACATTGCATAACCTTATCAAGAAGACTGTTGATGGATCGATTGCCCAAGAGCCAACTCGGGGTCCTGTTTTACTCCCGCCAAAGATAGAGCCAAGCCAAGTTAATTATAACATCAGCAGGGATGTACCAGAACACTTGTTCGCGCAGAACCAGGCTGGGGGGCAACAGGATATCCCTCCTGGATATCATCGATCTATTTATTATGGGGGATATCAGCAGAACTATCCAGGAGGAGGAGCCGATCCAGGTACTTACCAAAGGGAGTATCACAGACAGAATCGGCAACCAACCCCGCCGGTACAGTATCAGCAGTATCAACAGGAGAACGCAAGAGAAGAAGACTTATCGGCACGGGTTGAAGAGATAGTAAGGGAGCAGTTCGGGATCAAGCCCAAGGAACAAGCGTTCATGTATCGGCACCCGTATCCTGAGTGGTTTGACAGGGTTCGTTACCACACCAATACAGGGTCCCGGATTTCTCTAAGTTTTCAGGGCAGGACAACACGTCTACAGTAGAACATGTCAGCCGATTCCTGGCACAGTGCGGGGAGGCATCGGCTGAAGAGGCCTTGAGGGTTAGGTTTTTTCCCCTATCACTATCTGGATCGGCTTTTACAT
Source organism: Oryza meyeriana var. granulata (assembly GCA_003991445.1). Classification (NCBI taxonomy): domain Eukaryota; kingdom Viridiplantae; phylum Streptophyta; class Magnoliopsida; order Poales; family Poaceae; genus Oryza; species Oryza meyeriana. The sequence goes on from RYFJ01000160.1 coordinate 203,860, forward strand.
GGTTCTCCTCATTACCGCCGTATTCTGTTCGGGGGTGGGCCGATCTGGAGAAACAGTTTCACAAATATTTCTTCGCTGGAATTCATGAGCTGAGATTGTCGGATTTGACATCGGTTAAGCAACGACTAGATGAAACGGTACCGGAATACATTCAGCGATTTCGGGATATCAGAAACCGGTGTTATAGTTTAAACCTGAGCGATGGGCATCTGGCCGATCTAGCTTTTCAGGGACTCTTGGCGCCAATCAAAGAGAGGTTTTCATCTCAAGAGTTCGAATCCTTGTCGCACCTGGTACAGAAGGTATCGGCTCATGAAAGACGATTTCAAGAGGTGAAAAAGGACAAGTACCAGAGGAGAGTTGCTCAAGTTCAAGTTTACTCATCGGGCTCAGATAATGAGGAATCCGATGCTGAGGTTGGATTGGCGGAGTGGGCCAGGAACAAGAAGTCAGTTGTGCCGTGGGTCAAAGATATCGGCAAAGAGGAGCGGTATGATTTCGATGTAAGCAAAGCCGATAAGATCTTTGACTTATTGCTACAGGAAAAGCAAATACAATTACCGCCAAACCACGTGATTCCATCAGCCGAAGAACTAAAGAAGAAGAAATATTGCAAGTGGCACAATGCGATATCACACCATACTAACGAGTGCAAGGTTTTTCGGCAACAAATTCAGTTGGCTGTTGAGCAAGGACGAATCAAATTTGAAGACAAGAAGCCGATGAAGATAGATGGGCACCCGTTCCCTGTAAACATGGTTTATGCGGGATCATCATCAAGGGCTCAAACCGATGAAGGAAGGCGCCAGAATAAATCAAGGATTACTTCATCGGATATGATAGAAAAATACTCAAGATATGAAGAACAGAAGGGCGAACCAGAACAATATAATCCGCATTGGGACTGCCCGTTTTTTCGTTTCTGCTGGGATCAAGAAATGAGGCTGCCATCGGCTGAGAATTGCCCCGAGTGTAGCCGTCCAATGGATCGCCATGATCGGCAGCAGAGGTTTTCGCAAGATCGGCCGTTTGAGAAAAGAGCGTCAGTTCATAGCCGGCTAGGGCCGATCCACGAAGAGTTTTTTGAAGAGGATGAAGAAGAAGCACGTGAGAAACAGGTTCAGAATCCTCAATGGTGTCCTAGTGGCATATTCACGAAGAATCAGAAGAGAAGGCACAACGGCTACGACACGAGAGCAAAAAGAAGAGCAGCGCCAAGATCAAGAGGAAGCCGATCGTCATCTCAAGAGGACCAAACAAGTCTGGCAAGTAAAGAGGAAGGACGATGAAGACGAATCGGCTCCAATAAACATGGTTTTCTTTCTGCCTAGAGAATACAGAGCGTTCTCGTCAGACGAAGAGAGTGGAGAGGAGGTTTTCGCTCAGCTGACACTGCGACCTGACCAAGCTACATTTGATAAACCCGAGGAGTCAGAGCATCGGCACCTGAAGCCATTATACATCAGGGGTTACGTAAACGGAAGGCCGATGACAAAGATGTTGGTTGATGGAGGAGCAGCGGTTAATCTTATGCCTCAAGCACATTCGGAAGTTGGGGAAGACTGCGAAGATCTGATCAAAACGACTATGGTGCTGAAAGACTTCGGTGGGAATTCATCAGAAGTGAAGGGTGTGTTAAACGTGGAGCTGACAGTGGGGAACAAGACATTGCCACCAATTTTCGTCATCGACGGAAAGAGGTCATACAGTTTACTTCTCGGCAGGGACTGGATTCATGCGAACTGTTGCGTGCCTTCGACAATGCATCAATGTCTAATACAGTGGCAGGGAGAGCAAGTCGAGGTGGTGGTAGCAGATCGGTCGACCAATATTGCCATGACCGATCTACCAGTCTGGGAAGCCGATGGTGTTGACTGCCTGTTCGGAAAAGTTTGGGAAGGAGACTATCTCAGGTTACTAGCCAGGGAATACAGCCATCCAGCAATCGGTTCGAACTGTTACTCTGATGGGCTCTATTGAAGACTTTGAAGGAAACTAGGGCAAGGATTTACGTCGGCTGATGATTTAGAAGAGATCGATATTGGACCAGGAGATAACCAAGGCGACGTACATAAGCAAGAAATTAGATCCTGAGCTACGAGAGGAATTGATAAAATTGCTTGAAAGAGTATCGGGATTGTTTCGCCTGGGAGTACATGAGATGCAGGATTGAGCCGATCGATTTGTTGAACATCGGCTGCCCATTAAACCAGGATATCGGCCATTCAAGCAGGCTCCAAGGAGGTTCAAGGCAGAATTATATGAGCCGATCAAGGCGGAGATCACAAGGTTATATGATGCTAAATTCATAGACCATGCCAATATGCTGAGTGGGTTTCTAATATCGTCCGGTGGAGAAGAAAAATGGGAAATTGAGGAATGTATTGATTTCCGGGATCTAAATAAGGCTACCCCTAAGGATGAATACCAATGCCGATAGCGGATTGCTGGTGGATGCAGCCTGGGTACAAGATTATCAGCCTTTCATGGACGGCAATGCAGGATTACATCAGATTTTTATGGGCCAAAGAGGATATAAAAGACTGCGTTTCGATGTCTGGAGCTATCGGCTTGTTTAATATGGGTAGTAATGACTTTTGGATTAAAAGAGTGCCGGTGTGGACTTATCAAAGAGCGATGAATTATATATTTCATGATCTCATCGTTTGTGGTGGAAAATTTACATTGATGATGTGGTGGTTAAGTCTAAAAGTGGGGAAAGCCATATAGAGGCCGATTTACACGAAGAGTGCTGGAAGGGCCAAGAAATACGGACTAAGAATGAATCCCAATAAGTGTGCTTTTGGTGTCATCGGCTGGGCAGTTTTTGGGTTTATGGTTCATGAGAGCGAGGGATTGAAGTTAGTCAGCGAAGTATCAGAGCCATTAAGACTACAGAGCCACCAAGCAATAAGACAGAGTTGCAATCGTTGATCGGCAAGGTAATTATGTAAGGAGATTTATATCAAATTTATCAAAGAACTTGGTCTTTCACACCGTTATTAAAGTTGAAGGCCGATCAGGAATTTGTGTGGGGCAGCGCAGCAGAAGGCGTTCGACGAGATCAAGAATTATTCTTAGTTCCCCACCTGTTTTGATTCCCGCCGCAGAAGGGGTGCCCGTTCAGGTTATACTTGTCAGCCGGATGAGAATTCCATTGGCTCTGTTTTGATCCAAGAGATTTGAAGGCAAAGAGCGAGTTGTTTCTATCTAAGTAGGAGACTTTTGGGATGCTGAGACGAGATATCCACGGTGGAGAAGTTATGCTTATGTTTATATTTCTCGTGTACAAAGTTGAGGCATTACATCCTATCGGCTGATGTACATAGTTTGCCAGGCCCGATGTGGTCAAATATATGTTGTCGCTCAGTCTTGAAGGGGAAGTTGGCAAGTGGATTTTTGCCTTGACAGAGTTTGACTTAAGGTATGAATCGGCTAAGGCGATTAAGGGACAAGCAGTGGCCGATTTTATTGTACAGCACAGAGGGTCTCACGAAGATTATGCGGAGCCGATCCCATGGACTTTATTTTTTGACGGATCGGTTTGCAAGCACGGATCTGGTATCGGTTTAGTTATTGTATCGCCTCGGGGGGCAAGTTTTGAGTTTGCTTTTACGATTAAGCCTTATCGGACTAATAATCAAGCAGAGTACGAGGCGGTGCTGAAGGGGCTTCAACTCTTGAAGGAAGTAGGAGCCGATATCGTAGAGGTTATTGGTGATTCTTTGTTGGTGATCAAGCAGTTATCTGGAGAATATGAGTGCAAAGATGATGTTTTGATGTCATATTATGAAGAATGTATGGATTTATTGAAAGATTTCAAGATGGTGTCAATAGATCATATTCCCAGGGAGCAGAATTTAGAAGCCAATGATCTTGCACAGGTTGCTTCAGGATATCGACTAAATAAGCAGGTTGAGATGGAGGTAGCCGGTATTGATGTCCAGAACAAGGCCGATGACTGGAGACAGGAGATAATTGATTACTTGCGAAACCCGTCGCAGTCCGTTTCCAGGAAGATTCGATATAAGGCTACTAAGTATGTGCTACTTGATGAGGAGTTGTATTATCGGATGTTTGAGGGAGTTCTGCTTAGATGCCTGGATTTGGAGGAAGCCAAAGTGGTTATGTGTGAAGTACATGAAGGCATCTGTGGGACTCATCAATCGGCTCATAAGATGAAGTGATTGTTAAGAAGAGTAGGGTATTTTTGGCCGACAATGCTGGAAGATTGCTTTAGGTATTATAAAGGGTGTCAAGATTGTCAGAAGTTTGGAAATATACGCGGGCACCAGCATCGGCTATGAATTCCTATCATCAAACCCGTGGCCGTTCAGAGGTTGGGGGATTGATATGATCGGCCAGATTTTTCCTCCATCAAGTAAGGGACATAAATTTATATTGGCGGCGACAGATTATTTTACCAAGTGGGTGGAAGCGATTCCTTTGAAGAAAGTTACGTCCAAGGAAGCGGTCGAGTTTGTAAAGGAGCATATTATTTATCGGTTTGGGATTCCTCAGATGATAACTACTGATCAGGGGTCCATCTTTGTGTCTGATGAGTTTCAACAATTTGCTGCCAGTATGGGAATCAAGCTATTAAATTCGTCGCCTTATTACGCTCAGGCCAATGGACAAGCAGAAGCTTCTAACAAGAGTTTGATCAAGTTAATTAAGCGGAAGATTGATGAGCAGCCACGGCGATGGCATACTACATTAGCCGATTCACTATGGGCCTATCGGATGGCATGCCACGGATCTACTCGGGTGCCGCCGTATCAGTTGGTATATGGACATGAGGCAGTTTTACCATGGGAGACTAACATCGGCTCTAGGAGAATTTCTTTGCAGAATCAGTTGACAGCCGATGATTATTATAATTTGATGACAGATGAACTTGAAGATTTGGCTCAGAATCGGTTGAAGAGCGTTGGAAAGGATCAAGGAAAAATAAGGCTAGGGCAGTTCGGCATTACAACAAAAAGGTGGTGAATAAGTCGTTTGCCGAGGGAGATCTTGTGTGGAAGTTGATTTTGCCGATCGGGTCCAGAGATAATAAGTTTGGGAAGTGGTCGCCTAATTGGGAAGGGCCCTATCGGATTAATCGTTGTGTGCCTGGTAATGCTTATATGCTAGAAGATCTCAGTGGGATAGAATTTGCTAAAGCGCTTAACGGAAAATACCTCAAAAAGTACTACCCTAGCGTGTGGATTGATTCCAAAATCGGTTAAGTATGACCGATTTCTGAGTAATTCGGAAAGCCGATGTTTTTCCACATCGCCTAAAGATAGCCGATATCAATTGATATCGCCTCTAGATCAAGACAAGCAGAAAATTATCAAGATTGAAAGAGATAAGTAGCAAAGCCGGTCAGATTATGTGACAGCAGAAGGATGATCGGCAGGTTCCAGAAGGTCGTCAGTTACAAAGGTTTAAGATTTACAAGAATTTTTGGATCATCTCAATTGCGTACAGGCGGATCTGATCAATCTCATTGATAGCACGAATGTCATCTTCATCGGAGCCCGGGATGGTCTTCAGGTTCTTGCGCCGATGAATGACTTGACGCACTATTGCTGCAACCTTGGCTTCTTGGTCCTGGATGGCTTGCGGTAGGCCGATTAGCTGGGATTCTGTTGCTATGAGGTCCTTACGAACTTTTTCAAGTTCTGCCAGCAGATCGGCCTCCTTTTTCTTCAGTTGGTCTAACTTAGGTTGGAGCTCTTGGGGGGCAGCGGCCATGTCATCAAGCTTTTTCTTCTCTGCTTGGGCTAATAGCCGATCGGCTTGGATGTCTTCGGTGGTCTTCTGTTGGTCAGCGCGATCGGCTATGCGCTGTCTAAGCTTGATGAGTTTGAATCTATGGGATTCCAGATATGCTGCGGGAGTTAGTGCATCGACAAGTTCTTCGGGCAGATGGTGTTCGATTTCTGCGAATCTTGCCCGGATTGGCCCGCAATCTTCCGCTAGCGCATCAATTGGGTTTTCCAGCCGACTGAGGATGCTCGTCAGATATTCGCGTACGTCGGCTGGGAAGGATGGTTTTGTCGTTGCGCTGGTGGCTGTGGATTCTTCTATTTCCAAGTACTTGTCGATGTCAAAGGAGAACAGATCGGCTAAGGACTGCAAAATTGGCATCGGTAAAGGAATCAGTAAAAAAGTTAAGAGCAGAGTATGGACATAAAAAGAGTTACCTGAGGAAGGACATCGGTGGCTTGCGCGACATCGGCTTCGGGAGGATGAATGGGCTGTTCTTCGAGGGGGCCGATGTCAGCAGATGGAGTAGGGACAGTGTCATCAGCAACCAGAGGACTTGGTGCTGAGAGGGGAGCAGCTGGAGAAGTCATCGGCTCAACACTTGGAGGGGCGTCAGAGGGATGGTGAGGTTCTGGAGCCGATGATTCAAGCTGAAAAAGGGTTTGGTAAGATAAAATAAGGAAGTGGATGATAATAATAATAAGGCTTGGCGCATACCTGAGGGGACGAAGGAGCCGATGTGGTCTGGGGAGAAGATGGCGTCGTGGCAGCAACATCGGCATCGGTCTTCTGTTTCTTTGAGGAGGGACGATGCGCTAACTTCTTACGTTTTTGGCCCATCGGCCGAGGTGCCTTGAGAAGAGCCGATGGGGATGGAGCATCACGTCCTAAGTTTGGGGTGGCCGATGGAGGTTGATATTGGATCAGCCGACCGCTGTTGCTTGTTCTTGGGGGTTCGATGCTGGCGGCCTGCAAAATTAGAGGTGAGAGTTGGTTGAAGAAGGCGATTAAAGATTGCAGGTGTTACCTCGTCTTCGGATTCAACATAGTCGGCGTCCAGACGGGAGCAGTAATAGGCGGGTGCTAAGCAGAACAGATGTTTCTTCCATTCTGACCACCATCGGACAAAGAGCTTGGTGTTGGCAGTGCAGATGAACACCTCGGTGGCGGCGCCTAGCAGGAGGGAGTCTGTCAAAGACCGCAGCCGATCATATTCCAGGGCGCTGCTGACCGTGCCCCGGGCTTGGAGTTTGTCGATGAAGAATAGGCCTATCGGGAGCTGACCAAGGCCAAATTGGCGAGAGCCGACTGATGGATGATAGAACTCATACGATGGCTGAGTTCGGCCCAGAGAAAAGCCGGTTGGCAGCAGACAAGGACTGATAGCCGATAGGAATATGGCTTTAGATTGATCATCATTCAGAGCTTTGAGTGGATCAAAGTTAGAGGGCATCTCGAATGATGATGCGTCATTGTACGCAAACCAAAGAGTGGCATCCCTGGTAAAGCCGTAATAAAACCCCTTGAACCACTGACTAACTTCAGCGGGGGTTATCTTGCCGCCAGAAAGGGCCGATGCAGCTTCGCCCATAGAGATGCATCGGCGGTAAACAGGGTCTTGGTCTTCTGGGTAATCGGCTGGGAAGGATTGCTTAAGAAGAGAAGTTTCTGGGATGGCCTTGGAGGTGTAAACATTGAGCCAGAGCTGTACAAACCACCAAGGGCCCCCAATATGGCCGACGGGCTGGCCGGCCGATAGCTTAGTTGCCACCTGATGGAGCAGCTGGTAGGTGGCGCCAAGGAGATAGTGCCCCAACGGAATTTGTTTCCTATCGGCCAAGCACTCGGCCAGGCATTGCATATTGGTCGTTGGGCCGAGGGTTGCACCACCAAAGACGAACCGTTCCAACCACAAGTTCAGAAAAGCGACATGCTCCCGATCATCAACCGGTCCAGTTCCTTTGTTGTGGAGAGATATATACCTGGACCAGCCGCCGATGTTTTTTGTTTGAAGCCGGTGAGCGGGCTTGAACCGGAGTTTGAAGGGGTTGATGTAGCTTGTCGTATCCAGGCAGGTGAGCATGGTCACGTCCAGTAAAGTGGGGGTCATCGGCCCATGCCCGAACATGAAAGCATTAAGAGCATCAGACCAGTAGTATGAGGCCGATGCAAGTAGGGACTCGTTCCTTTCCATGTCAGCCAGGGAGAGATTGATGCAGTGGCCGATGTGAGATTCTTCCCAATAGGTCCTCTTTACAGCCGATACCCTGAGGTACCAATCTCTCCATCCGGGCAGCTTACTCGGCCATGATCTGAAGCTGTTGGTCCAGTCACTGACCAACATAGTCGAGTTCTTGAAGGGAACGCGTTGGGTTTCGGCGACGATGAAATCGGTGGGATCTTCGCTGCCCATAGGGCCATGATAGAAAAAGCAAGGGTAATCGGCGGCCGGAATCAAGATCTGGGCTCTAAGATGCTACAGTAAACAAGAACACGACGAAGAACAGGTGAAGAACATAGCAGATCGGGTTCGTATAGATTGCAGATTGGGGAAAAATAATCAGGTGAGAAGATTACCTCAGGAACTACAGATGCTGATGCCATCGCGGGAATAGGAGAAGTTGCAGGGATTGATGGCCGGAGAGAAAGGTTGCAATGATTCGTCTGGATTCGCTAGAGCTTGGTGAGGATGTGGAAGATGAAGCGGTGGTGCTCTGGTGATGTGAAAGCGTAAAAAAGGCAAGAAGACGAAGCGTTTTATAGAGGTATGACAACCGAGCGGGAATCGAGGCCGTTGGCACTGTTTCAAACATTTATGGCAAGTGGGCTATCTTGGGCCGCCTCGGTATGGGAGAAATCTAGAGGCCCAAAGTTGGAAGAATTTCGAAATCCTACAGGAGAACTCCGAAATTGGGGGGCATGTGTTAACGCCAAAATTTGGTAAGGACCTGTATTAGATTCGGTCAAGAGGACGGTTGCAGTCGGATAATGGAAATTGATCCAAGAAGCAGACCGAGTCCGAGAAGGAGCCGTGAAGACCGCGCGTGGCAGTTAATTACTATAGTTATTAGGAAAAGGTTTATCTCTTTTAGGAAACCTGACCTCGTGTCCGGTCAGGCCTTGTTAGCGTTTTCTGTTATAGATAGGAAATCATATACCGTGTCCTATAAGGACTCATGTAACTCGGGGTATATATACGTATGCCCGGGGACCTTGTAAATCATCAACTACAGATCAATACAAAATTCGGCGCATCGCCACCCTTTCGACGGGATCCTGCTTCTCGAGCCAGGCTGCATCGGTTAGGTCCGAACTCCTGCGAGAGGGTAAGTCTCGTCACCCCGGCTACCAATCGGCTAGGACTTCCTCGGTTAGGTCCGATATTCTAGTCGGTTTATGGTAGTCGGCTTACCACGGTATATTCTACTTTATCTATGGCTGCATCAGTTCAGTTTGATCTCATAGATTGATTAGGTATATCACATCACGCGTGCATAGATTGTATCGACTTACTGGGAGCGATTTATCATCAGTTCGTGCTGCATCGGTTAGGTCCGACCTACTGAACTACTAGTGATAAGTCGGTCTTGCTAGGCCGATGCTTTGTGCGCAGGCGTCTTATCGGAGTGCATAGCCGATAAGTTATCTTCATCACGATCGCATTACATCTATCGGCCCATTGAGGCATTGTTATCATTGTCGGTCTGTGCTGCAACGGTTGGGTCCGATCTACTAGACTGACGATAATAGCTTTACTCTTGATGAGCCGATGGTGTTGTGCGATGGTGTTATCGGAGTGCTTAGCCGATAAGTTATCTGTTAGAGCCGATTACATTTATTTATTGTTTTATCCTATGCTCGCTCCATTCAGTAGTCGGCCAGCTTATCAATTGTGTATCATTTACGTTATTGCATATTTTATTATATGTTCTTGCCTGTATTATTGTTACAATCGGCTAAGGGTTAGCCGATGGGTTTATTTTGCCGATCCAAGTACAAATACAAGCAGGTTCCCGGGCACGACCCCAGGTAAGGGCCCGGGCATGAGCCCGGGTAAGGACCAGTGTATGGGCCCGGACAGCGGACGAAGATCTCGAGAGCCGATATAAGCAAGGGCCCGGGTGCAGGCACACCTTCATAACAACACCAGTAACACTAGATCGTGATCAGCTAGGATCTATTTGATTTATTTATGCATTATACTTGCTTATTTTATCTAGCTTATAGCCGGTTTTTGAATATCCCTTTGATGATCGGCTAGCATGATATTTGTTTATTATTACGTTATTGCTCTTGCTGTCATCGGCCTTAAGCCGATGTATAAGTGCTACAGTGTGCATCGGCCATCGGCTGATGAAACGAGTCTAGATCGGCTTCCAGCCGATTGGCTCATTGATCTAACATTTTCCTCCTTGTCAATTACAGGGTCAAATTGACTGGCACGCCTACGAACCTCAAACTTTAGGACCTGCACTGGAGTGAAGCAAATCTCCCAGGCCTTCGCGTGTCAACCCGACGCCGGACGGCCCCCGGTGGGTTTTCGGCGTCAACAGATGCCAGGGACCAGCCGCCTCCCACGAGCGGGGAGTGGGCCCTGGTACTTTTTTGCTGCCCGGCGAATAGGAGCGGCGCGCGGACAAGCGACGCTACACTCTGTGCTGGAGCAGATGGCGGGCGCCGCCGGCCAAGTGCAGGCGGTGGCCCGTCGAGAGCGGCGGGAGTCCGCCCGGGTCCGGGCGGATCTCGAGAGCGGGCGGGCAGCTATCGCGATGGCGATGCAGCAGCCCACCGCCCGTACGGTAGCCACCGACATCTTCGTGGCGACCCGCCGGCTGGAGATCGAGGCAACGGGGAGGCGTGTCGTCCAATTGGAGGGCGCCGCCAAATCCGCCGCCGACGAGGCCTCCCGCGCCCGGTCCGAGATGGAGGCGCGGGAGAAGGAAATATCCTCCCGGGAGGAACGCGTCCGGGCCCAAGAGGCCGGGCTCGCATCCCGGGAGTGGGAGTTCACCGCGCGCGAGGGAGCCGTGGTGGTTCGCGAGGAGGCACAGAGAGCCGTGGCCGAGACCGCTGCAAGGGTGGCAGGGTTCCTCGTCCGCGGCAAGCACCTCGTGGAGCCGATGGCCGGTGAGGAGTCCGAGAAAGACATCAATTCCCTTCTGACACCGCCTGCGGCCGTCTTTCGGGCCCGGGGGCCCTCCATGCCCCTGAGCGCGGCCGGCCCGGGGAGCACAGCGAGGCCATGGGAAAAGACTGCTAGAAGAGAGAACATACGAAAAGAGCCCCGCGTGGGTTAGGTATGGCCAAAGTGCTAAGCTCGTACCTTTTGACTCGCCGGGAGCCCCTCGGGAACCGACCTTGACCGGGCACGGGGTCGCCAAGCAGCGAAGCACCCGGCGCCTCGGCGGTGGCCGGGGAGGAGCTGGCCAGGCCAGGCACCGCAGCCCGCCCCCGGGAATCTAGGCTGGCCCGACGGGGGTTTATGCCCGAGACCCCGGAGCATCGACAGTGCGCAGGGCGTGGTCCACGACCTGACCATCAGGCCTCAACAACCGGGGCAGCGCTAACCCAGCGGCCCTCGCGCCAGGCCCTGGCAGATTCCGCTTTGCCCCCGGGGCCGAGGAGAACAAAACACATGGCCATACAAACGGGGGAAGAATAGAAATTGAGCAATGTTTAAAGTGGGATCAGATTATGTATCTGGATGTTGAAAAGGGTGGTGTGGCTCCGCGAGCACAATCCCGGGGCCAGAGCGCTAACAGCGACCGGACCAAGAATTCGGGCCAGGAAAAGACCTGAGTTGGGGGCCCCCGGCCAGCGTCGAGGTTTGGAAAATCTACTCAAACCTGCCGGAGATGGGTCTAATTTGCACACGAGTGAACTGTGAGGGTATTTGGCTCGTTCCTTTGTCCATTCCATGCTACGAACCGTGACGTCGACCACCTCCCAAAGGCGTCCTCGCGGTCATGACCGTGCAGAGGAAAAGATTACGCATACGCATTTCGCCCCCTACCTCCGGAAAAAACCGAGCCTGAGGCTAGCCAGGCGGGACACCGCAGCCGCCGGGGCCCAGGCCGCCGTGCGGAGGGGCGCCGCCATGGCCCCGTGGCTGGACAATGCCCCGGGCTTAGCACGTAGGGATACGATAGCTCGTTGGTAGGGAACTGATGATAATGCGCAAACCCCAACAGCCGCACGGGCGCGGCCCGAATATGCCCCCCAGGGGGTGAGACCACCACAAACGCAACACACGGAAAAAGACAAAGGGCACGAGACCAGGAAGGATATTAAAAATGCTGCTTAGTAAAGTGTATACACATGGGGGCCCCAGCCAGCGCTGAGATCTGGAGAAATCCGGCGCAGGCCCGGACACACCGCAACTTACAGGATGTGTTTACGGATAAAATTTGTGAAGATGCTCGATGTGCCAGGGATTGGGAAGGGGGTCCCATCCTCCTGGCCCAGTCTTACTGAGCCCGGTCGGAAGACACCGATCACCAGGAAGGGGCCTTCCCACAGGGGGGAAAGTTTATTTCCTTCCGGCACGTGTGAGGACTGTTGACGCCGAAAACCGCCGGGTGTGCCAAAAAACTTGCTGACGATCTGATTCGGCGCCTAGAGACACGCGAAGGCCTGGGAGATCTGCTTAGCTCCAGTGCAGGTCCTAAATATCTGAGGTTCGCGGGCGTGCCAGTCAATTTGACCCAGCAATTGACAAGGAGAAAATATTAGCTCAGGGATTCAATCGGCCGACAAGAATCCTGCTAGCTGATTGCCGAAGGAACTTGAGCACCAGCTGAAATCCAATGATAAAACCATGCCCGGGCCCTAGTTGTCCGTGCCCGGTTCTCGTGCCCGCGCCTGGGTCCTCGCTCGTGCCCGTACCCGAATCCTTGGTTGATTGCCGATGGCGCTTGTATATCGCCTAGGAGCCGATAATGATATAAAGATGGAGAACTCGCTAGCTTCCCTCGTGCCGACTGCCTGACCACCAGTAGGACTTGTAAATCGGCTAAGAAGCCGATAGTAGTATCAGCAAACATTAGATCAGTCAATGATAAACAGAAGATATGCATCGGCTAGAGGTTGATGATATAAACCAGCAATAACCCAACCGTGCATCGGCTAGAAGCTGATACTGATATAAGCAAGTAATCCAGCCGACTGCCAAAAACAGAAACACTTGGACATCGGCTAGAAACCGATGATAGAATAAATGGGCAGAGCAATAACCAATAAACAATGCAGTCGGCTTTATTTAATAAAAAGATAACCTATCGGCTAATCACTCCGACAGAACATCGCATAAACACCCATCGGCTTAGCAAGGATAAATCTATTATTATCAATCTAGTAGTTCAAACTCAATTGATGCAGCACAGATTTAATAACAATAAAAGAACCTCGATGAGCCGATAGATCTAATGCAATTGTGATGTATGATAACTTATCGGCTATACATCCCGATAAGACGCTTGCACAAAAAGTATCGATCTAGCAGGAACGATTTATCGCTAGCAGTTTAGTAGGTCGGACCTAACCGATGCAGCACAAACTGATGATAAACCGCTCCCAGTAAGCCGATACGATCTATGCACCCGTGATGTGATATATCTAATCAATCTATGAGATCAAACTGAACTGATGCAGCCATAGATAAAATAAATATATCGTGGTAAGCCGACTACCATAAACCGACTAGAATATCGGACCTAACCGAGGAAGTCCTAGCCGATAGGTAGCCGGGGTGACGAGACTTACCCTCTCGCAGGAGGTCAGACCTAACCAATGCAGCCCGGCTCGAGAAGCAAGATCCGGTCGGAAGGGTGGCGATGCGCCGAAATTGTATTGATCGAGTGATACTTTACATGGTCCCCGGGCATACGTATTTATACCCCGAGTTGATACAGTCCTGATCGGATACGAAACAGGAGTTTCCTAACTATAAAAGGAAAAATAACAAACCCTGATCGGACAGGAGATCAGGTTTCCTAAAAATTATTATCCCTGCCTAATTTATAGATAAAATATTAACTGCCATGCCGTGGTCTTCACGATTCCTTTCCATACTCGGTCTCTTCCAGATAAATCTCCATCGGCTGAACATAGTCCTTTCCTTAACCGAACATGACAGAAATCCGTGCCAAATTTTGGCGTTAACACATGCCCCCCAATTTCGGAGTTTGTTAACAAACTTTGAAATTCTTCTGTTTGGGCTTCAGTAATTCTTCCATGGCCTCTTGAAATCGGCTTTCGTGAGCCGATACCTTCTGTACTAGGTGTGCTAGGCTCTCAAAGTCTTCTGATGAAAATCTTTCCTTGATCGGAGCCAACAAACCTTGGAATGCTAACTCGGCCAGCTGTGCATCATCCAGACTTAAACTATAACATCGGCTTCTAACACCACGAAACCTCTGGATATATTCTGCGACTAATTCGTCCGACTTCTGTATTACCGATGTTAAATCTATCAAACTCATCTCCTGAATCCCAGTAAAGAAATATTTGTGGAACTGCTTCTCCAGATCGGCCCAACCACAAACTGAATTTGGTGGTAACGAAGAGAACCATGTGAAGGCCGATCCGGATAGCGATAATGGGAAAAATCTAACTCTCAAAGCTTCTTCAGCCGATGCCTCCCCACACTGAGCCAAGAATTGGCTGACATGCTCCACTGTAGATACATCATCTTGCCCTGAGAATTTGGAGAAGTCTGGTACTCTGTATCGGCGCGGCAATGGAATTCTATCAAACCAATCTGGATATGGAGGCCGATACATAAATGTTTCCTTCTTCGGTCTTAGACCGAATTGTTCTCTCACCACCTCCGTGACTCTTGTTGTCCAATCTTCCCTTGGATCTTCAACATGATAGCGCAGAGGTGGAGTTAGTAGCCGATCCTGCCACTGATATTCTCTCCGATAATTATACTCAGGGACAGCTCCTGGATAATTCTGTTGATGCCCCCCATAGTATGTAGTTCGATGATATCCTTGAGGAATTCCATATTGTTGCCCCCCAGCCAGTTAAATTGGCTCCACCGCCTTCTTGATCAAGCTCTGTAATGTGTTCACCAATATCCCAGATTGATCAGTCAATGCATGATGAACTGCTTCATTAACCATATCTTGAAGTTGCTTCTGTGAACTTGTAGGCGACGTATGGCTCGATTCACCAACCAGAACAGGTTTTGGTAATTGTGACTTCTGAATCGGCCCTTGATCTGTCATACCGAAGGATTCTAGACAAAGCTTCTGAAATTCAGCAATGTTCTGCTCCACTTGTTGTCTTTGTTCTTCGGTCAAATCTTCTATCGTGACTGGGATTATATTGTTTGTGCTGACCTCCTTTCCAGCCATGTCGAAGTTCTGGGTCCCACCGGGCGTGCCAAAAACGTGTTGACGCCGAAAACCGCCGGGTGTGCCAAAAAACTTGCTGACGATCTGGTTCGGTGCCTAGAGACACGCGAAGGCCTGGGAGATCTGCTTAGCTCCAGTGCAGGTCCTAAATATCTGAGGTTCGCGGGCGTGCCAGTCAATTTGACCGAGCAATTGACACGGAGAAAATATTAGCTTAGGGATTCAATCGGCCGACAAGAATCCTGCTAGCTGATTGCCGAAGGAACTTGAGCACCAGCTGAAATCCGATGATAAAACCGTGCCCGGGCCCTAGTTGTCCGCGCCTGGGTCTCGTGCTCGCGCCCAGGTCCTCGCTCGTGCCCGCGCCCGAATCCTTGGTTGATTGCCGATGGCGCTTGTATATCGGCTAGGAGCCGATAATGACATAAAGATGGAGAACTCGCTAGCTTCCCTCGTGCCGACTGCCTGACCACCAGTAGGACTTGTATATCGGCTAAGAAGCCGATAGTAGTATCAGCAAACATTAGATCAGTCAATGATAAACAGAAGATATGCATCGGCTAGAGGTTGATGATATAAACCAGCAATAACCCAACCGTGCATCGGCTAGAAGCTGATACTGATATAAGCAAGTAATCCAGCCGACTGCCAAAAACAGAAACACTTGGACATCGGCTAGAAACCGATGATAGAATAAATGGGCAGAGCAATAACCAATAAACAATGCAGTCGGCTTTATTTAATAAAAAGATAACCTATCGGCTAATCACTCCGACAGAACATCGCATAAACACCCATCGGCTTAGCAAGGATAAATCTATTATTATCAATCTAGTAGTTCAAACTCAATTGATGCAGCACAGATTTAATAACAATAAAAGAACCTCGATGAGCCGATAGATCTAATGCAATTGTGATGTATGATAACTTATCGGCTATACATCCCGATAAGACGCTTGCACAAAAAGTATCGATCTAGCAGGAACGATTTATCGCTAGCAGTTTAGTAGGTCGGACCTAACCGATGCAGCACAAACTGATGATAAACCGCTCCCAGTAAGCCGATACGATCTATGCACCCGTGATGTGATATATCTAATCAATCTATGAGATCAAACTGAACTGATGCAGCCATAGATAAAATAAATATATCGTGGTAAGCTGACTACCATAAACCGACTAGAATATCGGACCTAACCGAGGAAGTCCTAGCCGATAGGTAGCCGGGGTGACGAGACTTACCCTCTCGCAGGAGGTCGGACCTAACCAATGCAGCCCGGCTCGAGAAGCAAGATCCCGTCGGAAGGGTGGCGATGCGCCGAAATTGTATTGATCGAGTGATACTTTACATGGTCCCCGGGCATACGTATTTATACCCCGAGTTGATACAGTCCTGATCGGATACGAAACAGGAGTTTCCTAACTATAAAAGGAAAAATAACAAACCCTGATCGGACAGGAGATCAAGTTTCCTAAAAATTATTATCCTTGCCTAATTTATAGATAAAATATTAACTGCCATGCCGTGGTCTTCACGATTTCTTTCTATACTCGGTCTCTTCCAGATAAATCTCCATCGGCTGAACATAGTCCTTTCCTTAACCGAACATGACAGAAATCCGTGCCAAATTTTGGCGTCCTCATGGGACCGCATCCAGTTTAGCCGTTCACGGAGGTCTCCACGGCTATTCTTGGCTAGAGGCGCGGCGCGAGGCACCGCGCTTCGGGCTTGGTTCTGCTTCGGGGCGGGGGGCCGGCCCGCGCTAGATGTCGCGCAGTCGGCGCTCCCGGCCCCTGCACTGCTGTCGGCGGCGGCCCGGCGATGGGCCACGCCTACCAGGTCGGTGACTTCATTGAGCCACCGCCGCTCCCGGCCTCCGCCCCCGGTAAAAGCCGGGAGGTGGCGCAGGAGGGCTTCCGCCGCCAGGAGGGCTCCCTGCGACGACGCGGACTGGAAGTCGAGATGGCGGCGCGCTGTAGAGCGCCGCGTCCGCTCGCGCCTCATGGATGAGGCCGCAGCGGACCCAGCGGGGCACTTGCCGGCTCCCTCCGCAAGGGAAGGGGCCGAGGCCGCACAACCAGGCCGCCGAGGGGCGAGCTCGGCCCGCCGGGCATGCACCGCATGCCCCTAGGAGGACGAGGAGGGGGAACGTGGCGGGCTCGCCACAGGGCTAACATCGCCCGGCAGGGTGAGGCCGCCGGACTCCTTGTCGGAGTCCCGCAGACGATGACCTCCTGCCATGGAGCGTGCCGGCGTTGGGGACGCCGGTGTGCCGCCTGGAAGTGAAACTCCCCCTACCTGGCGCGCCAGCTGTCGGAGGAGGGAACTCCAACCGCGGGGAGTCTGGGGACCCCCCTTTGAGGTTCGGCCAGGGGAGTTGTTCACAGGACGACTGCGGCGTCGGGTCGATGGCACGCAAGGGAGACAGGAGAAGTATACAGGTTTGGGCCGCGCGGAGGCGTAATACCCTACTCCTGTCTGTGTTTGCTATGTGGGAGATGAATGTGGTTTGTTCTTACAAGGTGTTCTGGAGCGGGGTGCTCAGGAGCTCCCCCTCGCTTGGGGACGAAGCCTCTCTAGAAGCTGAACGCCTCCAGAAGCCTCCCTCCAGGAAAGAGAGAGCTGGAGCGAGCGAGAGAGAGAGAGAGCCAGCCTCTGGAACCGGAGCCCCTTTCTGCTTGGCATGGATCCTCCTTTCATAGTCCAAGGGGAGTCCACACCGCCCAGCTTACATGTTAGGAGAAAGCTTTTCTAGGGATGATATGTCTTGTCGCACGCACGCGGCCGCCTGCTGAGTCACGCCGGAGTTGGTTCGGCACGTCTTGTCGTCACGTCACTCGGCTGTTGCGGGCAGCTTGGTCGTGGAGGTGTGACAGCGCACGCCATCGCTGCCAGTGTGGAAAACTGAAGCCCACAGGGAGCGGGCTCACAGGGGGTCATCATGAGAGCCCACGCATGCCCGACAGGGTGACAGGCGTGCCGCGCCCCGTCGCCTCGTCATTAATGCGGGTGGTTGGAGAGCTGATCCGCTCGAGTCAGGCTCGTGCCCGGGGCAGAGAGCTCATCGAGCCCTCCGCGCGCACACGGCGCCGAGCTCCTCAGGGACGGAAGCTGTGAGCCCCGGGCTCGGGGAGTGCGCCCTGGGCCCGGGAATGCCCCAGTAATGGGTCCCGGGAATGCGTCCCGAGACCGAGCCAGTGGGTCCCGGGACTGGGGCCCAAGACCGTGGTTTCCGGGAACCGGGGGGCGAGACCCGGGGCCCGGGAATGTCCAGTAATGTGCCCCGGGAACACGCCCCGGGGCTGAAGCTGTGGGTCCCCGGCCCGGGGGTGAGACCCGGGACCGGGAATGCCCTAGTAATGGGTCCTGGGAATGCGTCCCGGGACCGAGCCAGTGGGTCCTGGGACCGAGCCAATGGGTCCCGGGACCGGGGCCCGAGACCGTGGTTTCTGGGAACCGGGGGGCGAGACCCGGGGCCCGGGAATGTCCAGTAATGTGCCCCGGGAACGCGCCCCGGGGCCGAAGCTGTGGGTCCCCGGCCTGGGGGGCGAGACCCGGGACCAGGAATGCCCCAGTAATGTGCCCCGGGAACGCGACCCGGGGCTGAAGCTGTGGGTCCCGGGACCGGTGGGCGAGGCCCGGGCACGGGAAGTCCCAGTAATGTGCCCCGGGGATGCGACCCGGGGCTGGAGCTGTGGCTCCCGGGACCGGGGGGCGAGGCCCGGGCACGGGAAGGTCCCCGGGACACAGGGCCCGAGGAGGGGGCTCCCAGGACCGGGGGGCGAGTCCCGGGCCCGGGAAGGTCCTCAGGACGTGGGGCTCAAGGAGGTGGCTGCGAGTCGTCGCCGCGACTCGCCCGGGGAGTGCGCACCCGGGCCAAGGCAGTGCTCGTGCCCAGGTACTTAGCGGAAAATTGGCCATAGCCGGCCGTCACCGGTGCAGAATGTGGGCCCCGAAGGAGCTGACGTGGCCGAAGATCCACGCGTCCCCGGTGTATGTGGGGCCCCAGTCCCGTTTCGCCGACAACATGGATATCAGATAATATATTTCAGAACAGTACTAATACAATTAGTAGAAAATCTCCTTAAATAGATTGATATTAGATAATGTAAACTTCAATTTGAAAGTATACCATAATCAGAGGACTTTTTAGATAATCTTGTACTGTATTGATTGATGATGTATGATAGGGATGACATTTTTATAAAGACATCTTTTTAAGCTCACCATTCGTGCTTGTAGTAAACTTTTAAAGCATAAGACAATTAGAAAATCTCCTTATACACAATGTTTCTGGCGACATCTTCTTCAGGACAATTTGAGTCATCGATCAACACCTTCAGCCCGTTTCGGTTTGTCACTCTAGAGAATGCCACTTATAGTTGCCCATGGCAGAAAACTTGTTTAGGCAGATATAGACCAACCTTGTTCAAGGACTGACCTTGGCTCTTGTTTATGGTCATCACGAAGCAAACTGATAGAGGATATTGTCTTCTTTTCAGGACAAATGGCCAGTTAGTGTCGCTCGGTGACATGATGATTCGAGGTATGTATACCTTGTCGCCTACATGTGTCCCTATTATGATCTGTGCTTTGATGTATTTCTTACCTAGCTGTGTGATTGTCATTCTCGTGCCATTGCATAGGCCAGCAGTTTGGTTGATGTTACGGAGGAGCATGACCAGTAGGTCTACTTTGAGCTTCAGTTCATGGTTTGGTATTCTAGGGAACCTCAACGTGTTGAGGAACTCAGTAGGATACATGTGCTCCATGTTGCTGTTGTTTGTCATTGCTTTGCACACAGTGTCACAGCTTAGGTATGTCACTTCTTCTCCTTCTATTTGGCTCATTATGTACTCATTAATCTCATGGACCATTTCGTTTCTTGGGCACAGGATGCCTCTTTCCTCTAGAAATTCTCTTTCACGGTAGTTATCCAGTAAGTTTAGATAGATGGTTTTGACTATTATTTCTTTAGGGTCTTGTCCTTTTTGTACGAGGATATCACTTGGGATTTTTACCCATTCCTCTCCTTCATCTAATGTAGATGCTCCGTCACCAATATGTAGTATCCACTTAGCGAATTCAATGACCTTTTGCTTTTCTATTGGATCATTAGACATGCAGCTTAGCCGCATGTTTTCAGTTAGGCTGAAAATTTTGAAGTGTTTCCATAGGTATGAGCATTTGATTGAGGCGTTCACTATATTCTCTCTCCTTCCCTTTGGAATCACCAGGAGAATCTGTCTGAAGTCTCCTCCCAATACAACTGTCATGCCGCCAAATGGCATTTCGTTGCTGTTTTCATTAGTAAACCTCAGTATATCTCTTAGGCTTTTGTCCAATGCTTCGAAGCAATGCTTGTTTGCCATTGGAGCCTCGTCCCATAGTATCAGTGATGTTCTCTTAAGTAGTTCAGCTAGATGGGTCCCTTGCTTGATTTCGCATGTTGATTCTTCTGTGATCTTTATTGGAATGCAAAATCTTGAGTGTGCTGTTCTCCCACCTTGCAGTAGAAGTGTTGCAATGCCACATGAAGCTACTGCAAGGACTATCTTCCCCTCTGATCTTAGTTTCGTTGTGATTGCTTTCCATAGGTATGTTTTCCCGGCCCCACCGTAGCCTTCCACAAATATTTGCTTTCCTAGCCCTCCGTCGATAGATTCCATTATCGCATTGAAGGCTTTTTTCTGATCTATGTTAAGGCTGTTTAATCTGGCAAGGTGCTCAGCCTTTAGTTGGTCTTTGTCATAGCTAAGTTCTTCGTTTATAAGTCTGTTACCAAGTTCCTCTAGCTCGGCAGCATTTGGTAGTTCTATGTTTGGGTAGTCCCTTAGTGATTTCCCTACTTATCTCATTAATTTCTCTATTTCGATCAGAGCATACGCTTTCTTTTGTGAATCTGTTAGCTGCAGTGTTGGAAAGTTTAAGATCATTCTTCTCTTGTACTGCATGTCCTCAGAGAGCGCCTCCCAGGCTGATTCCCATAAGTTCTTTGGGTTTGTTACCTCACAATTGGTTAGTATGGTGGTGAATAGCTGTCGCAGCTGTGTTCCGGATGCCCAGTTGGAAGCCTCTTTGATGCACTCGATCCACTCGTTGTCGTCGTCAAGAAATCTTAGCACTTCGCATGCGGATTTGTATGTTTGGTGGACAACCCCATCCA
Organism: Oryza meyeriana var. granulata; assembly: GCA_003991445.1. NCBI lineage: Eukaryota > Viridiplantae > Streptophyta > Magnoliopsida > Poales > Poaceae > Oryza > Oryza meyeriana. Next base: position 225,143 of record RYFJ01000160.1, read on the forward strand.
CTGTCCTGATGTCTTTAAAAGTTTTACATCCTTTCACGGTGTTCAGGAGCATTCATAGATAGTACTTTTCTCCACTTGCTGGATGCTCATAGTAGATTCTTCCTATTGCAAAGCCTTGTTTTCTCTTTTCCCATTTCTTCTTATTGCTCTTCCATGTAAACTTTGAAGGGAACTCCACGTATGTTAATTCTCTTACTTCCTCGTATTCTTTGTTTGCTTCCATCCACTCTGTAAACTTAGTGGTTTTTAGTGATTCTCTTCTCCCTATCTTGTCTAGGTCAGTTGAATCAGGGAATATGACTTGTTGTTTGTTCTCTAGATGACAACATAGATTCTCAACCGGTGGATCTCTGTAGTGTAGGTTGAATTGGAAAATCCTCCAGCATGCCTTGGTTGTTGATATGTATCTCATCTCTAGGTATTTCTTGATCTCATCAATGTCGTCTGATGCGTCACTTTTCTTGAGCAAGCCTGTCACATGGTCGTCGTCTTTGTGGATGTACTTGAATAGGTATTTTATTGATCTAGATCTGTTGCACCACTCCACATTCATATGAGCTTGGTACTTGACCAGTAGATCTCTGTTGTATGGCACGACATGTCTGTTGTCAAGCGCGACTCCTCCCTTTTGTACCTCTACCCCGTTCTATCACCTCCTATATACTGGGAAGCCATCTTCGTCAATTGTTGTTTCTTCATTGAATCTTTTGGGGAAGTGTTTGGTGCATTTACGGTCCATCATGCATGTTGAACTTAGATTTGCCTCTCCGCACCGCCCATGCATCATGAATTTTGTTATAGCTTTGAACCCCTCCCTATCGTCCTCCTCTTTTGGGATCTCTGCTGAAATTATTTTGTCGATTTGCGATGGCTCTAGGCATTTATCTTTGTCCTTAAGAAATGTCAGAATGTGAGCATGTGGCAACCCTCTTTTCTAGAACTCTACTGTGTAGACGACTGTGTTTGTGTTTCAATGTTGTTAGTTGAATATATTTATTAGAAAAATACGCATGCAAACCTAGTATGTAGTTTGTCGAGGGTTCATAGTCCATGGCACTTACTTGTTGTAGTCTCACTGAAGTGCTTGTTTTCTTTTATGTCTCTCATCAGCTGCTTCAGTTTTATTATGAAGAGTCGGTTTACTATATCAGGTTGGTCTATTGGTGTTTGGCCGCCTCCTGCTTCGTCTAGCATGTAGTGGATCTCTTGCCATTTTTGGTTGCATGTGAATGTTGTAAAGATGTCTAGATACCTAGCCCAATGGCATATTGCTATTGCATCTTGGAAGTTTTGAGCCTTGTTTCTTCTGCTTCCTGTAAAACTTGATGGTAGTATTATCATTTTCCCAACTTGCTCAGTTCTGGTGTCCCCTCGCTCGATTGCATCCTATAGTCCGCTATAAAGTTCAGTTCTTAGTTTCCTTGATTGTGCCTAATCCAATTTAGTCTGCTCTACTCGATGCATGTAAAGACATCAACCCAGAATTGCAAATTTAGATGACCACTCATCAATAGCAACATTGATTGGTCTGGGCGTTGATGTAGGTAGTAAGCATAGTATTCCAGCATAGTTACATATTCCCTGTTGTATCTAACGCCATCTTTTTTTCTGGTATGGTATTTCTAGTGTAAAACCGTCTTCTCCATATGGGAACAGTATCAGGTATTGCAAGGACATGAATTTTGGATGGATTTCTGATATCCTTTGAGGCATCATATCTTTGTACTCGACGACGATGCCGCACCATTCGCTTTCATCTGTCGGATCTTTTACGACCAGGGCTGCAACTTCAGAAGCTGATGGCAAGCCATGTGTTCTGTTGTTGCCTCTTTTACTTATTAGCCGTAGTGTGTAATCATGGTAGTCTTCTTCGTTAAACCTATCTCTTGCCTTTCTGAATGATTTTGCCAGTACATTATTATCGTCTAGCATTTTTTGTAGTCTGGAAACTATGCTAGGGTCAACTCCTGCATTTTTGCCGTTGCTTCTTGATGCACTTATCCTATTGTCCACTTCATTTGCAGTGTCATAGATATACAGTTGGGCAAAGCGTGGTTTATTGCCTTCTTTGGGTAGAAGGGTTCCGATGTGGTGGTAGTTTTGGCCGTGCATTTTAAAAACGTATGGTCCCTTTCTTTTGTTTACTTCTTTGTCAACAATTCCTCCCATTGATATGAATGAGAACATTCCATTGTAAGACCTGATGTTGTCTCGAAATTTTTTTGAATCCTTTCCTTTGCCCATTAACAAATTCTTGAGGTAAGGTGGGGGTTCTTTTAGTGGAGACAGACTGATCTTCCCTTGTTTGCAGCATATGCCAAAAGAAGGTCTTTTGGTTGGTTGATTGGGACTTAACCTTTCTGCGTACCATAGGATTGCATTGCAGTGTTGGCATCTGCATGTTGGTTTCCCAAAGTTACATATTTTGCTTTGAATGGCTCTGGAAGTTGTGCTGCTACTGGGGGCTTTATTGCTGGCTCCTTGTTCGCTTTGGTCTATGTTAGTTCTTGCCCGTTTTGATCCTCTTAGTTGACAAAGTATTTCCTTTCTCTTCTGCCTTGCAACTCTTGCAGCTTCCTTTCTCATTTCCTCTGTGCCAACAGGATTGGTATAAGCTATAGTCCTAGCTAGCTTTGTGGTTCTTTTGAGTTGAATTTTCACATTCCTTCTTTTTTAGCTACCTTTGCATTTTCTTTTGACACATCTGCCATCTTCTCGCCACTGATTGGCATACTGAGCCTTCAGTTTGATTTATGAGATATCGTGAGCAATAATTTAAATAAATAATATATATGAAACTCAAATCATCTTTGTAAAATACTTAGAAGAATATTTTTTTTCATAATTCAGTGGCAGCAGGAAGAAAATAAATATGGTCTGCAGCTCCATGATGAACATGATTAATAGAAAAAATAAAGGCTAGATATTCACCTGTAGCGTCATCAGTATCCTAGGAGTATTCCTAACTACAACCTTTTGTAGCCCTTTTCCACTTGCTCCCTCAAAATATAATTCAGAGCATAGTCAATAGGGAATGATCATGTCATATGATTCCACAGTTTGGAAAGAAGCAACTCTCTTTTTCCTAAATTCAACTCTACTGTATTCTATATGTTAAAAATATTTTTGCATGCAACATCAGTTCAATTTATGACTTTATCATGATGAACAATTCCATAACCGTCTTTTTCTATGATATTCTCATCACATAACCTATTTATTGCCTTGCAGCTACTTGGCTGCCCACTTCAAGGATATAACTTAACCAAGGCAAGGTAAGGAAACTATTGTATATGGAGTTAGTACTTAGAAGTCATAAATAGATACATAGTGCAACTGTATTTTGTCAATTGTGTACTCTTAGTTAAAAGGACCCATAACCGTCTTTTTCTATGATATTCTCATCACATAACCTGTTTATTTCCTTGTAGCTACTTGGTTGCCCACTTCAAGGATATAACTTAACCAAGACAAGATAAGGAAACTATTGTATACGGAGTTAGTACTTAGAAGCCATAAATAGATGCATAGTGCAACTGTATTTTGTCAATTGTGTACTCTTAGTTCAAAGAAAAGCAGCACTCTTAGTTCAAAAGAAAGCATGTATTTTAGTACATGTGAGTAGTGCGGATGCAATGTTATTGTATTTGATATGGTGGTGTCAAAACATAAAGCTAATTAGCACATTTATTACCTTTATTTTGTCCTTTGAGTTATATTGTACGAATCGATGCTTCAAGTTGTCAATCTGAAATGCGGGCTAAAATTAATAGTTCAGAGATTTTTGCAGTCTACAATATTTTCTACATATTTTGAAATTATAAGGTTCTGAAGATACTGGACAATACCTTAAACCTCCATATTGTGTCAGACATTGTATCTGTGTTTTGAGAGTGCTTGCGCAATAGCACAACTCCTTGTGAAGAGTCGATGACTTGGCTTACGTCTTGTGAAGAGTTCATGAGGGGAAAAGATTAGAGGTTGTTCTTTTATATTGATATGTCTATATGTTTTCCATATGTAAACGAATAGCAATCGAATCAGACTATATGTTGTGTCCAAGTTGATATTTGTCTAGTATAATGGACCCTGTTTTCTAAGAAAAAAATATTTGGTCTAGAGCAAATCGTTTTGAAGCCGCATTAATCTGTCCGAGTCCATAATTTTTTAGTCAAATTGATTCTATTTTGTAATAGAAGATAGTATTTGTTTAGCATAGAGCTAATTTCCAGCTCTAGGTGAACTTAAAGTTGGAACAAGTGTGGTCTCAGCCCAAGACACATGTCCAATTTGTATGTACACACTGATCACGTATTAAAATTATAGGTGGAGCCCACAACACACAATATAAAATAAAAGATCTGACATCCAGCTAGCATCCATCTATTACCTCTCTCTTTTTTTTCCTCGAGTAGTTCACTCCTGTCTCCACTCTCCAGATCCCCTTTTCTTCCCCATGTAGTCTCACTCTCTCAAAAAGAAAAAAACCTTAATCTCTCATATCTCCACACTCAAGTAGTTCATCTCTCAATAGTGAAAGGTGTCCTCATGAAAGGTTTTGCACGATTTGTCTCTTCGATGATTCATTGTGGAGTTGGTGGAAGTTGAGGGCGACCAGATCCATCGCCATGGAGGTAAGCCCGGTGCACGATCTGCCCGTGTGTGGTCCAAGCTCGGGAGCGGTGGCAGCGGCGCGGCTTTGGTAGCCGTCATGGCGGTATGGTGGTGGGTTCGTGGATCAGCGTGGGGTGGCATGGCCGTGGCGAACGAATGGGGAATCGGGGTTGGGCGAAGGTTGGTTGATGCTTTTTCTTCTTCTTGGGGCATTGCTTCTATTATTGGGTGTCTACCTTTTCTATGACGACATGTATATCAATGTCTAATCGGCGTGCTCCCTCACCTGCATCTGCTGAATTCAGAGGTATTGTTCTGCTTCTAGTCACGATTTTAGTTCATGTTTATGTAATTTGTTGAGTCATTTATGTAATCTTTATGCCACTGTACATACAATACATATATAGATCCCAAATTAGTGAAGGTTGTGAATATGTATGGAGTTTTTTAAGTTCTAGTGCATTTCATAGTTTGAAATCATGTATAAATTGCAGATCCAGTTCATCTTTTCATTGTCTCTGTCATCAGCTGTCTTCCTTGGCAATTTGACGTGTATATCAGGCCCTAGATGACATTTATAGTGGGCTCTGATTGCTCTGGTAGGCATGCTCCCTCATCTACAGGGTACAATTGTTAGATCCAGTGACATCGTTGTGCTTCTAATAACGATTTCAGGTTGTATTGGCATGTTAGTTTCAAATCCATAGTGGTGCCATTCAGTTCCCCATAGTCCTTATTTACGACTTCTTGTACCGAGGAAATTAGACCGCCATTAGATTTTTTTTTTTTGTTGGTGGTACCTTTTCCTATTTAACCTGTTCAATCATTTTTTTTATTTTTATAATACCAAGTGTGATCACTATTGCATGTAGAAGTTTGATTTTTTTACTAATATGTGCATTTCATGTATTTAATGTAGGTCATTTAGTGGTATTGGAGTCAAAGGATTGAATATTAAGTTATAATTATTTGGATAATCATCGTATGGAGATATACTACAACAAAGCTAGGTTGAAGGTAATACTATGGAAAGTAATTTAATTATACCAACACTTTATTTTTTTGCATGGACTATATTTAGTTGCTTTGAATGTACATGCAATTGGTTGGAACATTAGGCCTATAGACAGATATGTGATAATAAAAAAATTGTAAATGAAAGTACCATAAATAATTTAGATGTATATCGCATAGTAATACATTTCAGTTTGCAAATACACCATAATTGATTATAGAAATGCAGTACATCTAAACTCTTAGTATTAACTATGAGCTATTCTTTCAAGCTAATATTAACTATAAGATATTCTCTGGAGCAGATGTGAGCTATTCTTGTGAGCTCAAAGAACTGTCTGTATATTTACAATTCCTCCTCCTTATCCTTTGAGGCCTTGTGCTGTATGTTTTTTCATCCAACTGATCACATGTTTTCTGACGTTTTGCATCAGAGCTTTCCTTGTCTATCAAATCAATGAGTTTAGCATGTCTTTTTCCTGAACGAAGGGATTCTTCAACAACTGCTTTTTTATTTCACGGTTGTAGTTGCCATCTCCTTTGATCTCTGCCTTTGTGGATTTTGCAGGAGCACCTTTTGCACTTTTGCCTTGAACTTTTTCATTTACGCTTTTTATCATACTTGTTTCACTACACTCTTTTTCTGAATCATCTTCTATCACATATGTCCTCTGTCTCATTTGTTTGCAACTAGGTGGTTTGTCCGATGAAGTGAGATCATCTTCGTTCATGATTTTTGGTCACTATCCTCTGGTTCTTCTTTCACTGGTAGCAGTGAGCTTGATCTGTTTTTTATAGGAGAATCATTGCTAGTTTGTTTCTGCAAAGGCAATAACATATAGGTCAAGTGTATTATATTACAAATAAAGGAATACATGTGTTATATCTTCAGGTTCCTGTTGATCTGTCTCTCCTAGTTTACTTCTATCTTGTTTTAGTATGTTATCCACTTCATCATCCATTAACTCCTGTAAATCATAATGTGCAAAATTTTTAGAAATAAAATTTCAATATTTTCACTGTAAAAATCAGTAGTAGTTATTTGTAGGGGAACCTCGCTTTATCTCTTCAGCTTTATTAGTTTGGTATTGCTTCTCAAGCATATAATCAGGCACAAATGTTCTTTTAACCACGTAGTTTGGTGTGCCTTCAGTCAAATTTTGTTCATTGAGCTTGAACTTAAAGATGAGTTGTTTTCCATACAGTTATTGAATAATCTTTGGAACTTCGTCAAACTTCCCATCTAGTGAATTGAGTAATGATGAGACAGGTGTCTCTAGCATGGTTTGTGCCACGTCATCAAATACAGTGCAGCTGGTTGATGTGGTATGATCACTCATTTGGAGTCGTAATCGGTACCTAACATAGAATTGTGGTTAGTGCAAAGAAAATTGATTGTCACATAAGTATTGTTGTTCACACTAATGAAGTATTCTTACCTAGGTGTTGTACTCTCTGGATATTTATTGCAGTTCCTGTAATGGTATTTATCGGTTTTCTTAGTAACTATTTTATTGCAAAGATTGCACGACATATACCACCATTGAATATTTTCTTGTACTCGATCAATCGTAACTTTTGATGTAAAGACGAATTCCTGCAAGTTATGAAAGTTTTTTAATTTATTAAAGGATAGGTATATATTTGCTCAATAACAGAATATAAAGATAAAGATTTTATAGGAGAGTTCAAATGATGTTGCTATTACCTGACTTCCTGGGTTACCATGCCGCATTTCAGTAATGTCCCTCAGTGTCTTCCTATTGTAAAACATTTGTTCCTCTATTGTTCCTTGTGCGCTCTTATCCACCTCCACCATTTTTGGTACAGTTTCTTCAGAGGAATGCCTATAAGGATAAAAGATTTTAAACAAAGAAGGATTTGTATTTTGTTATTAAAAAATAAGTATGAAATAACATATACCTGTCAATACGTGTCCATGTCTCAAGTATATCTAGATTTATGTGTATTCTTGTGGCACTGCTGGACCTTAGAGATAAACCTACGTAATCATAGTTATTGATTAGACTTTTAAAAATAGAAAGAATAATCTGACTTGTAAAGTTCATGTTATTACCTATATATTCTTGCACTGTTGTTGATGTAACAATGACCACTGTTTGATTACTAATTATATCTTCGCTTAAAAAATGAGCCAATTGCCCCCACAATGTTAACTTGATCTTGTCCCCCCTGAAATTTTTAATCAATAATGAATAAATTTTCAATAGAGTGTAAAGAGTTTGCGATGGAAAAGTAAATATAGGGCATAGGAATATTCACCCTAATAGTAGAAGTTCAATCTCCCGAATTTCCATAGTTCATGGGTTAGGGCTGTTTTTCCTTGACATCCTTGTTTCAATTGGTTTTATTTTGGTGAGTAGTCCAATGACATCTGCAATATTTGAAAGATTAAAAATTAACTAATAGAAGTGCAATCTTTTTAAAATAAATACGATAGATTTTACCTGACAAATGTTGATCTTTATTTGCTCGATCTTGTAATGTATCACTGGTAGCAAAATCAAAGTAGTATTTTGGAAAACTTTCAGCTGATTCTTTAACCTGTTTGACCTTTGTATTATACATAAAAGTTATTTTAAGGTCATTGTCCACCGGATGATATCTGTGAGATTCTTGAACTTTGAAATTACTGAATATATAAACTGAGCTCTCATTGATCTTTGTTTTGTAGCTGTCAATCAAATTCTTCCATTTAGTTGCATGAATTACATCTCCCTATGGATAAAAGAAAGATGCAATTAGTATTTGTATAAAATACACTAGATCAAATTGTTTAGATAAGTGAAGGGAAAAAAGGGGAACAAACCTGCTCGTCCATCAAGATCATATCAAGACTCAGTAGTTCATCTGTTGCCAAATTGATTGAGTCCCACATTCTCATGACTTTAACCTTGATATTACATGTTTGTCCTCTAGTTGTTAGCTCACTTAGTTTCTTGTACGCCATAGCTGTTTTGCCTTTAGTCTGAAAACAAATGATAATCATGATATATATGGTATGTTGTATTGTTCAAAAAATAAATATAGAACTGATTAATATTGTTATCTCTAATGATATATATGCTAACCAATTTAATCAATGTGTAAACAGAAAATAAGAGAAAGAGATGGGCTATAACATACCAAAAGGCCTTTGCAAGAGGAAGAAAGCAAATGGAAAAAAGGTGAAATCCAGCTACAATGGCGCCTTCAAGGGATTTGATTGCTGGTCATGTTGTGTTGCTTGGTATTTATTGGAAAGGGAAACATGACCATCTTGGAATCGGTGAGAGTCATATGTAGACCGAATTAGATTGTGTCTCCGTAGTCAGTTTCCTATTATGTATTTGTTTATTTGATGTAGGAGTAAGTTGTGTACTGTACTTTGGAATCTAGTATCCTATTGCTGCTCCATATGTAAATACGTGTTAGAGTCTGACACGTATGCCTCCTGTTTCCACGATTTGAAGCCGAGTCTAACTTTAATCTACTATTTGTCCGATTGTCCGATTGCAAGCTTTCAAAATTTATATACAAACTTTGATTAAATCTCAGTCATTAAACTTCGATCAAACGGTCAATATTTTTCTCTTTTTCTCCAATTAATGTGAGAATTTCTAGGTCTTCAGAGCGAACGTGATATCTCCTTTCCAGGCTGTCTTTATACTATAATAGATCTCTTACAAAAGCATTGCACAAATCTCTATGTTTCATCAACCTAGACACAACAGAGGGCCATAGGGAGTGGGACAAAAAATAGATCATGAAAAAAACTTCTATGATGCTCACAACTCTTCCCCCTCCTAAAAATTTCAGCTGTAAACAAAGTCAAAAAATTAAACCATGTTCATAGAAAGTAAAATTCCATCAAATCCCCATCATCTACACATACAAATGAGCTCATCTACACATACAAATGAGCTTACGTTTAAAATGGATAAATAGAATCAATAGACTAATAACAGGCGAAACAAATCCTTTCGATGTATGTAGCTACATAGACTGCATTTGCACATTCAACAGTAACAGATCGGAGGAGCGTTAAACTGCAATATACTATACATCCAGCTTAATCAACCAAATCAACATGCAGCAACGATACAAATCAAAAACAGAAATATTAGCTTACAAATTTGCAAAACTATTGCTCACCATAGGGCGAGCAGTATAGATCACTTCGCCTGATTTTGTAGGAGCTAAAACCACAGCAGCAAAGGCAGCCTCGGGATCCAACACCCCGTCGCCCGACGAATGCCGCACCACCGTAGATACCTCGCCGAGCGCAGCCGAGTACGGCATAGCTACCTCGTCAGCCATCTTGGCGACCGTGGAGCCTGCCTCCATGACGACGACGGGGGCTCCCCAAGTCACTGTTTGGGATCCTGCTCATGGCCCACCAGAGTTGCCGAGGAAAATAGCCGGAGTTGCCTCCCCTCCACGACATCCCCTTCACTGTTGGGAAAAATGTTAAAAAATCAAATCTGTGTCTATACATAGTGTTTGACTAGATGGACCGTATCTTATCGGACCGGTCCGAGCATAAAAGCCGATGGGCTATATCGGCATGGCCCGTTTGGGCCAAACGGGCTTAGACCGGCCCGGCACGGCACGGTCCACCGGGCAAAAACACAAACAGGTCCAACCTAAAATAGCGTGCGGGTCCGATAGAGGAAGCATGAATCTTGAACGACTGAAAATTTAAGTGTGAAACAAAGAAAACACATACAAATGATGTATAGCTAAAACCAAAAAAATACTGAACACCACCCAAGATAAAACAGCCTTGTGCTCGATAGTTCGATGGGTTCACCCTTTTGCATTTCTCATGCAAACACCTCTCTTTGTCGACGGCGCCGCCGCCGAAAGTTAGTGGACGTCTTTACCGTCCGATCTCCTCCTGAAATAACCCGAGACCATTCGATCAGAGGAAAAGAAAGATCTCGCTCGTGCGGTGGCTAATCCCAGCGGCCACCCCGCTCGCAGAGTCGGAGCCGAGCCAACCAACCAACGTGCCGGCGCCACAGGAGAAAAAAGAAATTCTGCGGGAGCGGCGCCCCATCCCATCCATTGCTTGGCCCATTCCCCAAGAAAAATCCACGCTAGTCGCAGTACTCGTGCGACGGCAACGACAGAGGGGAGAGGTCTCGAAGGCAGAGCAGAGGGGGAAAGCGAAACGTACAAGTTCAAATCCCCCAATTCCCCGGAGTAATCATCCCATAAGCTCAGATTGGGGAGGCGCGTCTAATTTCCCCAAGGGGCGGCGGAATCGAAGCTTCTACACCTTGGGCGAGGGGGAGGTGGAGGGCCGCGGCGCGGCGCCGGTTAGGGTTTGGGGGTGGTCGTCGGCCACCACGGAGCGGCGGCTGCGAGCCGCGGAGGAGGGGGATGGATCCGGAGCAGACGTTCCTGCGGGTCACGCGCGGCTGTCCGGGATGCTGTCGCAGCTGCTCACGCCGCGGATCCGCCTCGTGCTCGAGTACCTCTACCTCACCGGCGCCGTCGCGCTCTTCTGCCTGCTCGTCGTCATGCACACCAACTTCGTGCAGCAGGTGAGCCCCTCCTCGTCCTTCTTCTTCTGCCGCTGCTTGTACTGCATGCGTGCTAGCCTGGGTGTGGGGAATTTGTGCGAACTGTCATCACCTGGTTTGGCAATGTTGTCAATTCGATGTTTAATTGGGTAAAGCTGGCTAGTGTTTGCCCCGTTAACATTCCGTGGCAAAATCCGAGCGACTAGCTTTGTCTCGGGTATATACGTGGATAATTGTTGCTGACTAGTCTAGCTTGGGTACTGAATAGGGAACACTTACAATTTGAATTTCCTCATTACCTTCTGATGTACAGTGATTTTGATAAGTACTACCCTCTGACCATCATGCATTTTAGCTTAGTCCTGCAGAGGTACTTGCCATATTGGAGTATTTCAGATTTGGTGTGTGCTTGGTTGAGCTTCGTCTTCTTCTTTCAACTGCTTGCCCCGGAATAATCTCACACTCCTGCAGATCATTAGTCGGTTAACTTCATAATAGTTGGTGCCCTCCTATTCTGTCAAATACTACTATGCATCAAATGAACGGGATTATACTCACACTATAGGAATGTGTTAGTGTTAACATAGATGATATCAATTGTTGATCTCATTGAGTTACTGCAAAGTAATTTGATTGCATACAGTTTGGCTTGTTTGTCTATCCTTATGCAATTGATTTAGTAGCACATGGAAACTAGAACAAAATAGAAGCATTCCATGGCATGTCTCTAAGTATACTGCAATGTGCACACATCATAATTTATACCTTGCAAGTGCATGCAACTACAACCTTAAATCATCTCAAAAATCTTGTTTATATATATTTACATGCTTAAAGCTATCTCCAGGCCATCTGTAAAACACAGTATCCTGGATTTGAAACAAAGAAGGCCAAACCATTTTATCTGGTGCCCCCTTTTTTACTTTGTTCCATAGTAGTGTACATGTAGCCTCACAACTTTGAGTTGTCTTTTGCATGTGAAGCCCGGCTGTTCAAGTGAGTTTTCTGGGATTGAATTTGGTGAAGCACAACTTGTACAAATCAAGGTACACATTGCCGCTCGTCACTCTTTGCATTCTTGTTGTTACGTTCTTTGCTATTCTCTGACGCCTATTGTGCATTTTGTCCTTTTTTCACTTGGTTTAAGTGTGATAATGTTCCTTATGATTTTTTGCCTTGTTTGCAATACTAGCTCATGTTTCCTATTGGTATGATTTGTAACTTGTTCTCTGCCTTCGAATTGTAGATAATCAGTGGGGGACTATGGGTCAGCAAAGGTGCATCCTACATTATGGATCTCCAGAACCTGGGCCGATCAGCTGAGAAAATTCTAGAGGTTAATGGTGATAAGTTCAATATTTTGGCATCTAAGTTTTGGTCAACTTGGGTTGGTCCTGGAGCTAGAAGGAGCAAGATTATGTTTAGAACTTGGAAAGGAGACAAGGAATTTGAGCCACAACCAGAGAACGCAGCTGACACAGCTGTTACCACAACCACTTCAGGAATATTAGACTTGAAGGCAACTGCAGAGAGTTCTGCATACCATCCATTATCCGCAAAAGAATCATTTAAAGCAGCAGTTACATATTTATTCAGAAAGTGGTACTTCCGTGTTGTCTCATTCTGGAGGAACATAAAACAACTTTCAGACAACATTTTTCAGTTAATGGTAAGAAGTTCATCATTATCTTTTAAGGGATGCACCTTCCCCTTCTGTTACTCTGATATTACAAAAAAAATCCTGTATAGTTGGTACTGGGAGAATCATTTATGCAGGTAATAGAGTAATTATTAGACCATGGAGTTGTTTGGTGCTTGTTACCTTGATAGCTTTCTAACTTGCCGTGTGAGAAACACTTGCAGAAATGTGGGCTAATAGTATTGTTTTGTAAACTTGTCTTACTGATATCTATGATACTAGCATATTGCCCTTGTATTGCAACGGGATTTTAATTAAAGAAAATTATCATTAACCGGTTATTACCATCATCTTCCGCATATATCATCTCTTAATTGTTGCATATATTTGTTACTAACATGTGGGCCCATTAGCCCCACACTGTCCTTTTTTCTTTCCACAAAAAGTAGAGTTTTGGTGGGGGGTGGTTGACATGTGGGTCCTCTGGGCCACTGTCATTTTTCCTTTTTTAAAAAAAGGGAGTTGGTGGTGGGGGTGGTGGTAGATTCACCACTCACCACTACCAGTACCTTTTAAAGGAGTATAGATAGATATCCATCAAGTTTTGGATTAAGGAATGTTGAATCCCACGATGTGAAATAATGTTTATTTTGACGGAGTTACTCTTTCATGATTTGTGTGATGCTTATTTTTGTGCTTTTTATTGTTTTTGTGTATTGCTTAATTAGTGAAAAAAATAACACACACTTATTTCATCCACTAAGGGTTATTTTTCTTGATTATTTTAACAACAGTTCAGGTCAAATTGGAATGACTTCCTCCATACCATTAAGGGTATTCAATTACCAAGCATGGATAATCTTATTTCGACAATAGGTAATGTTTGTGTCTTTCAGTAAACTGGTCATATGATCTAGTTCCTCATCCTATAATGGTGCCTATATGATTTTTCTTACCTTTGTATTTTGCTGCAAACTCCCAAGGGTTTCATTTTCTCTAACATCTTGCAGTATGTTGTTTATTACAGTGCAGTGGTTTGAGAGACGAAGCAAAGCATTTGAACCTACCTATTTATATGGTGTGGAGAAGGTACGGATCATCTTGGCATATTGATATCACCTATTCAACTGGCAATTGTGTTTGTTGTAGTCTGTTGCTAAGTTTCTTGACTACTTTTTTATGAACTCCCTAGCAGAGTAGGAATCAGCTTTTGCTAGAAATGACTGGCGTTGTAATTCAACTATCATTCACTTCAAGAACTTTCTGATATGTTGTCTTCTTTCCCGCAGGGATATTTCTTGCTTTCAGAAGGGGCCAAACTTCGTCATGGCGTTCGGACGATAAATATCACGATTTCTGCTCGAAATCCTTGCTTTGGAAATAGGTCATTATTGAGTACTTGCTCCTCATAATGGGCATATCAGAGTACATGTCTCTCCAAAAGTTTCCACTTGTGCACATTTTTGTAGTTCATGCTACTTAGATTCTAACTTTTATGTGCTGATTCCTGCTCAACAAGTATATGTTTCTATAATTTGTTGCTCTGGAAAGCTTAATTGTTTTGAGAAAATTCTTTATATGCCATTCAAAGTTTATGAGTTCCTCTAAATGGCATTGAAAATTGTCATTCCACTACATGCCATTGAACCAACATTTTTTGCCCTCTTATGCCATCCACATCACTCTTCCGTTAGCTAGCAACAGTCACAGCTAGGAATGTTATCATTTCTTGTCATAATGGCGAATTTACCCTGGGTCAACCTTACACATAGATTTCGAGAGTTCCTCCCAAATTGGACGCAGTGTCTTGGGGCATCGCATCACTGCTGTCTCCACCTAGCATGGCCAGCTTATGATGGTGTGAACGTGGTGCATTGGCAGCTTGCCTCCTGCCTCCATCGAGCTTGCTGCTGGTAGCTTGGCAGGCCATCCTATGTGGCGTGGCTAGATTCCGGTGCTTGCTTTGACCAGAGGACTCCAGGAGCACAGGCACCACTTGTGCACTTGCCGCAGACCATGGAGTTCATTTTCTTACCCATGGAGATCAAAATTGGTTTCAGATTGCTGTGTACCATGCCTGTCTGCATCTGCTGCGATGTCATGACAGGTGGTATGGTGGTGTTCTTGCCTTCCATGCCTGGTCGTCTGCTATAGGACGAAGTGATCAAGAAAGCACGCACAACTGGGGAGCAGGGGCCGGAAAGGTAGACTCAGTGAACTGGCATGAAAGAAATGGAAGAGGAATGAGACAAGTTGAAGATGTGTAGGGCACAATGATCATTTTACTGCCATTTAACAGTTTGCTAACAGCGGGATGACGGGAGTGGCAAGAAAGGCAAGAAAAAAGTTTTAGGCATTGGCAAAGGGAACAAGAAGTTTGACATGGCATATTAGGAAAGTCATGAACTTTGGATGGTGTGCAAGGAATTTTCTTGTGCTTTCGTCTTGAGTTGAAATTGGTCTCTTTTTTATGTTTGCTAATACCCAAATAGTTAGAATGTTTGCCAAGTTTTGAAGAGCTGGATAAAATTCTATCATTGCAAATATGTAATATCTAGTTGCTACTTAAAAATCTGTCATTTGCACAGAGAATAGAAATAAGAGTTTGCATTCTTTCTGCTTCCTTTCATTTTGCTTCCATTGTGGGTATGTGCGGGATGTGATAATGGTCCATTGTTCCTTCATGCCCACTGCTCCATTCTTAGGCTAACCAATCTCTCCTTTTTCCCCTTTCAGGTGGCAACAGCTTTTAATAAACAGCATTGTTGGCTATGACACTATACTTACAAACAGCTTAGTGAACTCCCCTGGTCATGGTATGCTTTTGATATGATTTTGCTTGTGTTGGCCTTAACTATCAGGATGTTCTATGCAATTATTGCAGACTTAGTTAGCTCTAAGTGTTCATTATTATGTCCTTCTATAGACTACATATTTTGTACTTTGGTTTGCTATGCAGGCTATTTATACAACTTTCAAACAAAGGAGCTTTATGATCTCAGTTACGGACATGAACCACCAGCAGGTCCGACAAGATTTGGAGGTCTGTATAGTTGTTATTTTACAAACTATCTCAAATATATTCACCTGAATGGGTGCACTTCTATGATGTGTTCAGCTATTATCGGTTTTAATGTTTTATAAAGTTATACCAGACGACTCTGACAGCTACATGCCACCTGATAATTCTATCATGCTGCCTTTCATGTCTTATTTCCATTTCTGCATATTTAAATCTAATGTACTACAGCTTTTGTGGTGCAGATTACTTTGTGACAAAATGCGGCGTACTTTTAATGTCACTCTTTGTTTTTTTCACAACCACCATGTCCGTTTCATTTACCCTGAGAGAGACGCAGTCCCGCATGCTTAGGTTCACAGGTTTGTGCTTCTTGTTGTACATATTTTCTTGGGCTGCTAGATTCTCAACTTATTATCTCATGGTAATAAATAATATTGTTTTCTTCATTAAAATTTTCAGTGCAGCTTCAACATCATGCACGCCACCAACTTCCCACATTTCAATTGATATTTGTCCATGTTATCGAATCATTGGTTTTTGTTCCGGTATGAGAATTTTCTTCTTAATGAGCTGAAATTTGTGGATGTAAACTCAACAGGTTTCTTGTATCTTAGTTTTTTTTTTAATCTTTGCAGATAATGATTGGGATCCTCTTTTTTCTATTTGAGTTCTACGATGATCAGTTGCTAGCATTTCTAGTTTTGACTCTTGTATGGTTATGTGAGCTATTCACGATGATCAGGTAATGTTTCCATGTACATATTGCTGGAATGCTATACTATTTTGAGGAAATACTATTTTATTCATGTGAAATTTTTGTACTGTGAAACATCTGTCCTACTAACTTGAGCATAATATCGGTGGACTTATGCAAGGGCAATTAGATTAGAATAAGTAGACACTTGAGCATAATATCGGTGCACTTAACAGTTGCAACTTTCATGCATGCATTTATCGGGATTATTGTTGTGCGTAGCAAATTGAGTCTATCTGAATTTATTGAAATTTGTGCCCTTACTTTGCAGTGTGCGGACATCTATATCAATGCAGTTCTTCCCACGGTTTTTCTTGCTGTATTTCTTGGTTTTCCACATTTACTTCTTCTCGTACGCTTATGGTATGACTATATATGGCTTTTTGGTGACTTATATTGGTAAACTAACAGGAATATCCTATCAATATATGACTTGCATATTGCTGTATACTTTATCAGGCTTCTCCTACCTGGCTTTTTCTGCTACCGCGGCGTTCATGCAACATCTAATTTTATATTTTTGGAACCGCTTTGAGGTATGCTAATATACATTTTTACCTGAGTATTTCTTGTTCTTTATTTTGAAATTATCAGTTATTACTCCTTGTTTATTTTTTTTCATGTAGATTTTTATTTTACACTCCCCTTTGGATGTTGTCATTTCTAGTTTCTGAACACTGCTTAGGATTTATTGCTAGCCTTACTATCACCTTCATTTGTTAAACTGGAATGATCACCTGAATTTGGTCAATTCACCGAGGAAATAGTTTAGGGTTCACACAAGTAGAGGACAGATTATATAATGCATGTTCAAAAGTTCAAAACATTTCCATGTTGCCCACGATATTTACTTCAGACTGGCTTGTGGTGCTTTAGGTACCAGCCCTTCAGAGATTCCTTAGGAGCCGAGCTCACATTCACCAACAGACTGGTGTTCAGATTACATCCTCAACTATCTATACATCAACATTACATATTGCAAGGGTAAATATGAGGGATCCCGCCACAATGAACGAGGGCCTTGGCGCTGCTCGTCAAGCAGATGCCCTACTGGTTCCGGATGAGCCTAACAGGAACCAGCAAGAGGGCCAACCAATTGAAAATGCTGAAGCAGCAGCCAACAACCCTCTGCAGTATCAAGATCAAAACCCTCAGCAACCTGGCAATGCTCCGGCTGGCTCTGGCTCCTTAAATCCATTCGGTTCCCTTTTGTTGTGGTTGTTAGGAGGCGGAGCTTCTGATGGCATTGTATCTTTCTTCTCTATGTTTAGAGATGTCCGTGATCATGGTCAGGATTACACTGATCCACCTCAAAATGAAAATGATCAGTCACGTAGAGAGAACATATGAAAGCGGAGGTGGAACTGAAGAAGAAAAGAAACACTGGTGGAGGGTGATTGGGCGAAAGTTGTCTTATGTTATTAAGCTGATATGTTGCCCGCTCCTGCGCTCCACAATCTCAAAGGATAATGACGAATATGCATTGCAGCTTGCAGACTAGTGTCGGCGGGACATACCGCGTTATCTGCTCTCACCTGTTCATTTCTTTTTCTTTATTGAGTAAGGCTGCTGAATTGTACCTACTCATGACATGTGTACATTCCCTATCCTCTGAATGGCCAAACCCTGCCTAAATTCTTGTACGAGAAATGTTCTCAGCTCACCTCATTTTGCTTATGTTGTTCAAATTCTTTTGTAACCCGTATAGTTGGAGCTGCAACATGCGGTATTGCACGCTTTGCAGTGCGCTCCTGTGTGTTCTGCAAAAGAATTGTGTAGTTTGTCGATGCAACTTCGTGCTGACAGATTATATTAATTTGGACTTGTTACAATACAATTAGAAATGGCTATGTGGTTTTGTTCTTTATTGTGCTGAATGTTGTCACTGGGAGTTGGGTTGATGTAAGCGTGCTTTGGCTGCAGTTGGTATCGATCACAATGGATCCATATAGTACATTTTTGGAAGCAGATGCATCAGGAGTTTTTTTGTAAGGTGGTGTTTAAATTGGTTTATTTGTTTTGGCTTATAAGCCGTACTTAAAACGAAGAACGTTATTAGCGTATAATTAATTAAGTATTAACTATTAGAAACTTAAAAAATGATTCTATTAGAAAATTTTTGCAAAAAAACACAACCAGTTTAGCAGTTCGGGAAGCGTGTTATGAGAAACGAGAAAATAAGCTAGGTAGATAAGCCGGAACGAACAGCTGCTAAAATTTAAATTTAAAAACTTAATTTTAAAGTTATGTGACTGTAAATAATTGGCGAATTTAGCAAAAAGACATTTGCATTCGTAAGGTCTAGTTTGAGCATTTAGAAAAATCCTGTCTAATGAAAATAAAAGAATGTTCCCTAGAGGGAAGCGCATGTGGTGTGCTGATATCCACTAGTGTTCAAATACTCGTGTCTATAAATATTATATACATATAAGTGCAATTTTAATAGAAATTTAGTGAGGTTAGGAATTTATCATTGATCTTCGTCTTTTTAAGAGTGTGTTAGAGGCCATATTCGTGGGATGTGAGTGGTCTGTGAGGCTTGAACATGTGTTAGGAACGATGTGTTCTTTTAAGTCCAGTTATCGCGTGGTAATCAGGCTTGCCATCAGGGTGTGATAATGTTAAGTGCCCAGCCATACCGGCAAGTTCAAAAGAAATTTAAACAAAAATTTAAATTTTTGATAAATTTCTTCTAGTTTTTCCAATGTTCGCTGTGATAACCACATGATTACTGCAATTATCGAGTTTACCGTCGAGATACGATAACACATTCTTCCATAAGATAAACTCTGATTAGAAGACACATATACGGGTGTATGAGTATAGTATGGATGTGAATGCATGTTCTTTTTCCATATAATAGAAATAACATCTTCTATAAAATAAAATTAACTTATCGTGGGACGGAGGAAGTACGAGTAGCGCTGGATCTGTAGACTTTTTAGAGAGTTCCTTGCAACATGGACCATTTTCAAACAATTGCTACTTCGGGCGCGCCCACTCAACAGAAACGAGGCCAACGCGGCGCCCTCTCCCCCAAAAACAATTTCAAACCTCGCTTCGGCCGCCGAGCCGCACAGGCGCACAGTAGAGTCCCCCTCCCCCCATTTCAAATCCGAAAATCTCCAAGCGCACCGCGGCGTCGCGTGGTCCCTTTCCCCCCAGCTCCGCGCTCTCCCCCCTTCTCCCTCTCCGAGTCGAAGGCGGCGAAACCCAAGCGGAAAAGTAGGAGCCGCCGCCTCGGCGAATCTCGGCGATGCCACTGCGGAGGGGGAGTTCGCGCTGCGGACGATGTCCTGGCGGTGCTGCCGCGGGACCCGTACGAGCAGCTGGATCTGGCGCGGCGCATCACGGCGCTGGCCGTGGCCGGCCGGGTGACCGGGCTGGAGCGTGAGGCGGCGCGGTTGAGGGAGGCCGCCGCGGAGAAGGACCGCGAGAACGGGGAGCTGCGGGAGCGGGTCGCGCTGCTCGACCGCGCGCTGCAGGAGACCAACGCCAGTCTCCGCGCCGCGCTCGAGGACAACGTCGGTGGCGCCTCCGGGCGGGCTCTCTCGTCTAGTTCGTGTTGTTTTTTTAGATTGATTTGATGAGACTCGGTGTCTGCTCTTGTGGATGCAGATTAAGCTGAGCAAGGAGAGGGACTCGCTGGCGCAGACATCCAAGAAGCTGGCGCGGGACCTGCAGAAGGTGATTTCTTTGATCTTCTTCATTGTTTGAGTGATTGTAGATTTCCATCGGTGTATTGTTGTGTGGCTTTTTGAAAACTCGGAAGAAAGGCTCTAGATGCCTCTAGTTGGAAAACTTGGAAGATTAATTTAGTAGTAGCAGGAAAAGTGCCGATGTGGTTTCCTAGGCTGAAAATTGGAGTGATTTGGGTAGTAAAGCTGGAGCTCGTTAGATGTTTAATGCCATTTATAACGATAGTGAAGAAGGGTCAGTTTGCTAATTGCTGCCGATGTAAAGGCAAGTAAGCATGGCTAACTGGATATTTTATTCTGAAATGAATACGATCCGTCCGTCCAATCCACAACCATGTTTATTGGCATGATGACCTGGGTAATAGGTTGTAAAATTGTGGGATGCAAGAACACGCTTTAGGATTGAATAAATGAGGCATTGTTCTCCTCTTCACTTCTTTTTAAGCTGTTTAAGCAACAATTGAGGTGATTGTTCAGCTTATCAGTTCAGTCTTCAGTTCATTTTTTTTATCTCTATAACCTTTGATTCTACAACGCTCTGAATCCTGAATTTTTTTTTTTTTGCTTTTATCAGCTGGAGTCATTCAAGAGGCATCTGATGCAGTCGCTTCGTGATGATAGTCCATCGGTGAGTTCATCTAGCCATCCAACGAATCGCATTATTGACTATTGAGCAATTCTCGATCCATATTTATTATTTCTTCTCTAGCTTATAGTAATTTTTGGTTTTTGGCCCTGGTTCTCTCCTGAATTCTTGCAAGCAGCCACAAGAAACAGTTGACATTACCACATGTGATCAGTCAGTATCATCGAAAGCATCATCTTGTGGAGGTTTATCCCTATTTGAATGCCCTTCATATTTTATTTGTCATAGAAAATGTCTGGCAACAATCCCTCACTGATATTTTCTTTGAACATTGCAGATGGAGATTCTATCACACACACTACAACAAATCTACTTAGTGTGTCTGTGGATGCTGGAAGCACAGTCCAAGAAGGTATTATTAGCTTCTTATACATTGTTTACTTTGATTTTGTTGAATTATCCTGACAACATAAGTTTTCATCCTGTGTTTTCTCTAATTCTCTTAGGTACAGCGACAAAGCCTCCAATTCAAAAGTATGCGCTCTCATCTCACATCACCCCCCGTCTTACTCCAGAAGCGACACCAAAAATTATGTCAACTTCTGCTTCTCCGAGAAGAATGTCTACAACAGCAACACCAAAATTGATGTCTGGAACTACTTCACCATCAAAAACTCGAATTGAAGGATACATGTCCATGACACCATGGTACCCCTCAAGCAAGCAATCATCGGTAGCTAACTCACCTCCAAGGGGACGTCCCAACCCAGGTTTCATTTATCTTGAGCTCTGAAGACGTATTCTGACTGAAATTATTGTGTGGAATGGAATATCATAAATATTTAATGCTTGGGTTTTCAGGTCGCACTCCTCGCATTGATGGAAAAGAATTTTTCCGTCAGGCCAGGTCTGTTGATATCCCGCACTTCAAATTTTAAATCGAAACCTTGATATATGTATCATAATTTAGAAAACTCAATTACAATTCCAGGAGCCGTCTATCATACGAACAATTTGGTGCATTCTTAGCCAACATCAAGGAACTCAATGCTCATAAGCAATCAAGAGAGGTTGGTCCCTTGCATCTGCTGGCTAGTTTATTGGTCACGATTACAATTTGCCATTACAATAGCATATTTACATCTGCACCAGGATACTCTCAAGAAGGCTGAAGAGATCTTTGGTCCGGACAACAAAGATCTTTACCTCTCTTTCCAAGGGTTGCTGAACCGTAGCTTGCCATAGGTCATATGCTTCACCATTGGTCCTTCTGGTAAGGTTTCTATCAGAAAATAATGTGCTCCATCATTCATGATTGATATGCTGGGTAATTTTCATGGTGGCAAATTATAACTTCTTGTAAGAACTGCAGGTAATGTGAAGTTATTCGATTGGATAACTTATTGCATCTAGAGGCGTGGCGTGTAATTTTTGGGTCATATCCTACATTGGATCATGGAAAATGGTCAGATCTGTCCGACGTCAGGGTTGTTTTATATGTAGTTGAAATCGGGTAGCATTTCGTTGCCCAAATTATCCATGGGAGCGCCAACTTTGTAAAATTGCAAAGACAATCTTGAAAGTATTTAAGCCTTTTGGCAGCCTTCAGTCGCAATGCTTATCCGATCTCTACTTCATTGAACTAAGGTACTCCTATTTTACATTTTCTGCTACAGATTGGTCACAGCTCCTAAAAACAAACCTAGAATTGACTAACATTTGAACAAACATAGATAGCACCATCTGCATTTCCACAGCACGGTTCAGCTGTTTAACCAAAGTAAATTGTCACGAGCAACAAAGGTCCTTGCAATGGATAACACAACGCGGTGAATGCACACCAATATCTGTAACAGTGTTCTACCTTCTCATAGAAGGACAGCAAAAAAAGAAGCCCCTGATATATCCCAGTAGAAGGTTTAGGAGGAGGCCTGTCTATGTTCACCTCCCTCCCATATACTCGCCACTACTATAAACTATACCATACCTTACCATCTGTCACTCCAAAAACAGCACCTGATCATCGCAGCTAAATCAGCTACAAACTTGCTCCAAAGCCTAGTAGGACCAGAAGCCGAAGTCCGGCTGGTCCACCACCATGTCCAGCTCTGGCGTGGGCTTGCAGAGCGGCTCCGGCTCTGCCGTCTTAGCCGGCGACGACATGGACGACGGCGAGCCGGTGGTGGTGGTGCTCCCGCAACCTCCGCCGCGCACCCGGAGACGGCGCGCGATGTAGTCGTTGCTCATCCTCAGCCTGACCATCTCCGCCTGCGCCAGCGCCAGCTGCGCCTGCAGCGCCTCCACCTGCTGCTGCAGCGACGAGATGGCGCCGACGCAGCCGTAGATGGGGTCCCTCACGCGCGCGTTCGCCTCGTACACCAGGCTGCTCACGGCGTCCCCCCTGTGCTGCACCGGTATGTCCTGCATGCCACAGCCCAAATCCAACACCAAAGTTTCAGACACACAATTGTCATGGCAAAGTTTCAGTCAGGTCACATCTGAATGATCCGATTTGTGCAGACACCGGTACATGACAAGGTAGAAGAAACGTCCATTCCAATCGTGCAAGCACACACAGAGTGAGCCAGTGACATTGTGACAAGCTACAAGGTGGCTAGGGCCAATGAGGAGAAATTGAGAAAAGATGGTGGCGATTTGGAGTCTCTGGTTCCAAGAAAAGGGAATGGAAGGAAGGATTTAAGGACATTTTTTTTTGCATGTTTGGTGCAGCCGAAAGCTTCTTTTTTCACATAGCATGTGCGTGCCTTGTGTGAAGGCGACTGCGCAAGGCTGCTGGGAGTGGGAGGACGAGGCCGTACACCACTGATGGACTACTGTTTCAGGCGGCTCGACACATGGGTTTGGAGATCACTATGCTGAAGTCTCTGTCGATTTAATTAGTACAAACTGCTGTACTCGAACTTGCTGGTAGTAAAACATACAATATTTTTCTTTTCTTTTCGCTTGGTCGATTTTTTGCACATAAGAAATGCTTTGCTGCAGTGAAAGTAGGATCTTTCCCGTGTTTCATGGATTTTGACGCACATGCAGGTATATGTGGAGGTGAAAACGGAAGAACAAGTGCAAAACTCTGAAAATGCAATTCTGAACTTGGTATACCCAGGCAATGAATTTAGACTGTAAACCTGGTTGCTCAACTAGTGCAACAACAGCAAAAATAGATGCGAAATTTGTCAAGATCTCGGTGTATTTATTAGTGTCTACTTGCCACACCATCTAACACAGTATATCATTCTGAGATTAGCAGGGTACATGTTGAGAAAATACTGTAATATTTAAGTAAACCATTTATTATTATTATTATTATTTATTATTTTTGCTTGCGGGTAACTAAACCGATATGATCCCTAGTTGCATCGCCATTAGCAGAAACTTTCTTAACCATATCTCAAAAGCAAACAAGCTATTTCTGGCGAAGCAGAGCAGTGTGCCTGGGGCACAGCACACGCGTAGCACTCGAACTATATCCCTTTGTGCAGTACACATTGACAAACTGTGGGCTAAACAATGGCAAGAAACATCACCTCTAACTAATTGAATCGACACAGACATAGCACTAAAAAAATTCCAAGAACTGGTAACTCGACTCATTGACTGTGTGTGCATGAGTGTGCTGCTACAGAGAAGAAGGCACTCAAGAGATGTGCACCTGCAAGTTCACATGGAAACAGAAACCAAGCAGCGGCGTGCATGGCACACGAGGCGGCATGGCGTGCATGGCTAGACAGAGAAGACAAGCATCGACCAAAGGTGTATGTACCTGGAGGAGCTTGCTGACGTTGCTGGCGCCGAAGACCTTGTGCACGTTGGCGAACTTGTGCGGCTCGCCGGGCGGGAAGTAGGGCGCGAACACGCACCCCGCCGCGCACCGCCGCCGGAGCAGCTTGCACGCCGCGCACGGCGCCGACGCCGACGTCCCTCCGCCGCCTCCCTGGGCCTGGCCCTGCTGCCTGCTCGCCGCCTTCCCGCCGCCAACCGCCACCACCACGTCCCTCATCTCACCCAAGAAACCCTCCCTCTCGCACACACCGCTGTAACTGCAACTGCAACTGCAATATGGCTGTTACCAAATTGGGAGCGGAGGCGGCGGCAGCGTAGCCCGCCTATGGCTTTAGCTAGGACGGGGCAGGTTGGTTGGGGCGACCCTTTTTAGAGGAGGAGAGGAGGAGGAGAAAAGCAGTCGCAGAGCAGGGCACACAGCAGAGAGCAGTTGGAAGCAGCAGATAGTGAGATCGTGGCGCGGCCGGCCGCTGTACGCAGCGTACTATACGATGCATGCATGCTCCCTCTCGCCCTCCCTTCCCTTCCATTCCATTGATTTTTATGCACCGGTTGCCTCTCTGTCCGGTCTCGCCGTCTCCTCCCCTCCCTTTGACCGATCATGTCCTACGCAAACAGAATGGAGAAGAGAAGAAAAAGGAGAGAGAGAGACAGAGACACTCATGCTGATTGCTGGTGCTGCTGCTGCTACATGGAGGAGCATCTGTTTGCCTTTGTGAGCGCTTTTCGGCTGGGTTATTAATTTGGGCATGAATGTTAGTGACTCTTACTCCGCGTGTAAGTAAAAATGTACTGTGGCGAAACAGTGATTAATTGTTTATGTACCTCCGGTGAAATTCTGTAAGGTTGGAGGGGTGAAGCACTGCAGTGGAGCAGTCGGTGCACAGTGAAGATGCAAGGACGGTGATAGAGCATTTTGTCGGATGGTGACCATTAACAAACAGCACCAAATCCCGGCCAATCTCTATTTATTATCAGTGTTTCTAGACTTGAACAAGATTACATAGAGAGTGAGACAGAGAGAGGCAAGCGACCCATCATGTCCAGTGCCCTGTGGAACGGCGATGTCGCGTTGCAGTAGAGACAGATCGATTTCCGGACGATCGACAGCATGCTGCCTGCATCCGTTGCTGCTGCACGGAACCATCTTTTGGTCGATCCAACGGCTGGGATTCGTCTCCGGAATCTGGGTCCCCGGCGTCAGATCTTGTACTATATCTGCCAAATTCTGCCATGCTGTATTTTGGTCTGCATGCACAAGAGCATCATCGCTGCGAGAGACCGTGGTGATCGATGGCCACTTGATTAACCCTTCTCTCTCGTCTAACTTTTCTCTTTGGGGAGACACTGCTAATCCATGGCAGTAATCTCTTTGCTTCTCTCTGCAAGTGATAATCAACTTTTGCCCTTTTTGTTTGTGCTCGCGACCCCTTGTTGCTTGGTTCTAAAGAAAGCTGAGCCGGCCGTGATCATGCGAGACGGCCGCCACATCTATAAGGTGGTGATTATATTTGGACACTTTGCACCGCATCTGCTGACCTGACCTTGCTACTATGCAGTTGCTACTGTGCGTGTGCATATCAGCTCGTGTGGATCATCCTTCCATAGTTCAGGCCCTTCAGATAAAAGTTCATCAGCCTCTTCCAGTGTTGTAGGATGTAGCATAAACCTCAAGTAGACGCTTAAGAAATGCAGCAGCATCCGGGGTGTTTACAAATGCAACCAATCACCAAATACTAGCGGTTTTAATAACAGCGATAGCTGAGCGGTTACTAAGGAAAATCTGTCAAAATTCACACAAATTTATGAAAATTTAGTTTATTTGTTAAAACTTAACCGATTCATTCTAAAATAATACTATCTTGTAGTACAATTTAAATTATAAAATTAATAATATTTTAGGACGAAGATAATAGTTTTTTAATACACATATAGCCTCGATAAGACCAGTAAGTGCGGTAAACAAGCGGTTGACATCGTATTTTGAAACATGGCAGCATCCCATTTCTCTGTAACTGTTCCCAACACAAAAAAGGAGATACTACTCCTGCTACTTCACTTTCACTCCCTAGAATGGTCGGAGCAGTTGGGGGAGCAACAGTGCAAGGCATGGAGAAAAGGGCAGGGTAAAGAGAGCAGATCATATCCGCGGCAGGGGAATCAGGTGGAGCTCGACGCCTACACGTCGCCATGTCGGGGGCCGTCAGAGAGTAGCAGGCGGTTCAGACGCTGGCGGCAGCAGGCAGCGACCGTCAGAAACCACCGCGGCTGTAGGCGACAGTGGGGCGCGGCAACCGCGCACAGCGATCGTCCTGTTTCTCCTCTCTCTCGCTGGTACGTTTTCGACTTTTCGTTGGCTTCCGGCGAGCGGCGACACACAGTCTCCAGCCGCGCTCTGCAGTGTACTACTCCAGCTGCCATGTGAGTACTCCGTACCGGGTACATGAATCAGACGCAGATTTCCTGCATATGACAGGTTCAGAGTATTGTCACGTTGTACAGTGAATGATACCGGATCGAGTTGGAGTACCCAAAATATAGCGAATTTTTATTATTTTTTAACATTTTATTTTTTTAGTTTTAGAATAAATTATCTAAAAACTTATTTCTAAATTTAAACCTTTTAGCAAAGGGCGACGTTAACACGCCAGGAGCAATGGGCGTTTCAGCGTTGTCCTGTCACGTCAGTTAGCTAGCGTGGAAACTTAGACTAGCATGACGTATAATGTTACCATGCCATCTGCTCTTGACGTGACATAGCAATACTGGCCAAAAAGTTAAGAATTGAAAATAAGTTTTGAGAGAGCCTATCTTTAAGAAATAAAAAGATCCAAAAAAATCAAAAAATTCAAATTTAGCTATTTTGGGACCTTTTAGAGGGATTAAGAGAGAGGTAAAATTAAATAGGAAAAAGTTGTGGTTGGTTGATATGAGAAAGTAGATGGAGAAATTAAATATTAGATGAATATGATTAGTTGAGATGAGAAAGTGGCTGTGATTTGTTGGGATAAGAAAATAGTGATATTTTGAGATAAATTTTGAATACTAAATATATCTATTTTTTGGATGGAGGGAGTATGTTGATAATGTAAATTTTGGATTTCCTAATTGTAAATTGTGGATTTTTTTTTCATTTGCATACTTTCTAAGCTACTAAACAGTGGGTTTCGTGTAAAAATTTTTAATATAATTTTTTAATACTTTTCTAGAAGAACTTTTCAACTTTGTAGGAGTTAATTTCTTTGTTTATACTCTCAAATAGCTATAAAAATCAGATAATCCATTAATTTTAGCTATTTCAAACGGGGCGTAAGAACCAAAACTGATTAGCTACTACTCCTACTCTTTCAGGTTTAAAACTAGTAAAAGTAATTAACTAGGTGCTTGGTTTGAATGCTTTTGTTAGAAACTTTTCTTCTTTCTAGCTAGTCCCTGATTGATTCAGAGCAGCTTCTCTTCATCCTCTCCTTTTACCTTTTTTTTTCCACTCACTAGAAAAAAGATGAAAGAAGCCTCTTGTTCAGAAGGAAAAGAACTTTTTTTTTGGCTAAGGTAGGGCAGTAATATGAGAGACCCACAGTGCTGACCAAATAATGGAGCCCAATCATCACATCTGGGCATTCTTGTGTCTATGGAAGGGAGAAAAGGAAGACATGGGTTGTTGCTTTTTCTCTACTAGGGTTACTAGTTGATGAAATTGTTGTCAGGGAGTGCCTAGCTCGTAGGTGTGGAGTAGCCGGCCGCTGAATAGGAGACAAGGGCATTAATGAGCTACAATCTTGTACTGCTTGCCAATAGAACCGAAAGATTATCTTTCTGGAGCCCAGCCAAATTGATTCTGGATACGCTGTCTAATGCCATTTAGGCGCTGTCTAATGCCATTTAGGCCTATAGAGTACTACTCAGAAATGTAACTGAAAGAGAGGAAATGTTGGGCTAGTAGGCCCATCTTATTTGATTAGCTTTGACTGATATCTGTTGATCTGTACTAAATTGTAACAAGCCTATGGATTTTTATCCTGAAGTTCTGCTTCTTGGTAAACAGCTACAGAAAAGAAAAATCTACTTCCTGGCCCATATCCTATGTTGTCAAAATAAATTTCTCACTTAATGGGTCACCAAGAATCCAAGATATCTCAAGGTTTGGTTGCTCAGATAGCAGAGTCCATGAAATATCAGCATGACATAGCTGTGTCTACTTAAACAGCTGCCTAATTAACAACTCTCAGGAACAGAGAGACAAAAATATAAAAAGGCCATGCTGTGCTGAAGGATTACATGTTGCTGTTACTTTATGATAGTATCAGAACGAGGAATTTATCCAACACTGGAAAAGGGTGTATCCCTGGTGATGCTAATATCATCCATCTCACTCATCACTGTTGGTGATTTAACCGGTCAAGTATTATGATGTTCATTCATATGTGTGTTACTTGAGTTGTACCCCAAGAATCCTCCTTTTTTACTCAAGGGTGGGGACACTGTCTGTTGGGGCCTTAGTATTTAGTACTGCCAACAAATGACTTCTTTCTCTTTCTCTCTGTGTAGGGAGTGAGATTATGAACTTATGTGTGGAGACTGGAGAGGGCCAGGTGGTCTAAACGTTAATCATTCAAGATATAATTATGTATGGCATGTGCATGGAGCATGCTATCCAAAAGATATATATCTACATATATTGAACAGAAGGGGACCACCAATCAGTGGGCTATGGTTCTCTAAGATTCGTATAAAAATAGGAAAGGGCGCGGGGCAACCCACAGATATCTGTAGCCTACACTAATTCATGGTTGTCATCTCTGTTGTCTCAAATACTCCCTCCGGCCATTGATTTTCGATATAAGTTTGATAATTCATCATATTTAAAAATATAGTATAAATATACATAAAAATATAAGTCATGTTTAAAGTATAATTTAGTTATAAATAAGTATCAACAAAATAATTAATATTACATAATTTTTTTTAGATAAGACGTATGATCAAACTCGTGTCTAAAAGTTAACGGAATTATATATTAAAAACCGAAGGAGTCCTCCTATGAGCTTGCTCGGCATGCTCCCACCTAATAAGGGGTATTTGAGACAGCATTTTGGTGTGGCTTATAGGCCGCACGTAAATCAAGAATCATTATTAGCATGTAATTAATTAACTATTAACTATTACAAACTTGAAAAATAAATTTATTTGATTTTTTAGAGATACTTTCATATATAAAATTTTTATAAAAAATACACCGTTTTATGTTTTGAGAAGTGTGCTAATAAAAATAGAAAGGAGCACACCGTGTAAATCACTTGTCTTCTCTCAGTCCTCACGACCAACTATGCTAACCATCTTTTCTCGTTACTAGGGGTTTCCATCCATGGTTTTGTCCGGAACTGTTCAAAACCGGTCACAAACAAACTTAGCTAGTGGTTAATTAGCACATTTCATGTTAATCGTGCAAAAAATAACTAAGATCTTTTTTCATGATACCGTCTAACCCGTGGATGAACAACTCTAACCGCTACCAAAATACACTGTCACCACCCAGCCGAGCTCCCTCTAAATGGCTGGCACCAGCTACCTACTGGGGAGGACATTGTTACCTTCATTATTGGCTTGCTCACTTCATTGCTAAAAAAACCTTATTAAATTTTGGTAATATCAAATATTGGCATTGCTAATTTTTGGTAATATAAAATAATATTGGGTGATGTTTAGTTTGATGCCTTATGAAATTTTGGTAAAAGTTGTAAGAGTAGAAAGTTCTGGAATTATTAAAATTTGATAGGGTTATGTTAGTAATAATATGTTTAATTTGTTATCTTGCTAAATTTTGATAATGTCAAAATTTGAAAGGATTGAAAATAGGTACAAAGTTAACAAGCACTGTATACCGGTGTCGTTATTGCTAGAGCCTAGAGGAGGAGATGACCGAATCACAAATTATGAGAAGATCCAATGATAAATACAAATCAACCGACACAATGCAAGAAATCACTCAACCAGGACGTAGCAAAAACCAAATTAACATTTATTCTCACGTGAAAAGGAAAGCAATATCCGATCTCAACGCGAAGGAGCAGAGCATGGGCAAAGGAGACAGGACTCCCAGCCGCCCTCCTGCTGCAAAAGAAAAACCAGAAGCTTCCCGATCCTCAGGCTACGTTCTTCTCTGACTAGATTTTGGATTTTATTTGCGTGTTTTTTAAGTTTTTAAACTTTATATTTTATAAAAAAAATTATATAAAATTTTCTTTGAAATATTTTTTCAGAATAATTTTTATAGAAGTTAATTTATTCGCTTATATCCTCAAATAACTATCACATAAATTAGATAATCCATGGATACATCAATTTCATCTATCTTAAACAGTACCTAAGTAGTGTAGTCTTGTCCACTCCAACTTTATCTATTTGTGTTTTCTAACGTCCTCTCTTCTTCCCCAACAAACCTAAGACCATTGCTATTGTCCTCCTGTTCCTTTGAGATTTCTAAATTTCTTGTGTTGATCTTAATATTGGAAAAGATACTAGGAGTCTAGGAGTATATGTTTTCACAATATTGGTCAAGCCATGCAAGAAAAACAATCTTCCAATGTTACAAAAGGCTTATTACTTTATTAAAAAAACTTACCAAACTTTGATAATGCTAAATATTGGTATTGTCATTTTTTGTAAGAGAATGTAATATTGGGTAGTGTTTAATTTGATGCCTTGCTAAATTTTAGTAGAAGTTTTGAGAGTAGAAAATTCCGGATTTGTCAAATTTTAGTAGGATTGTGTTGGCAATTGTATATTTAGTTTGTTTACCTTGCCAAATTTTAATAATACATAAAATTTAAAAAGGTTAAACATGGCTAAAAAAACCCAAAGATCCGAGTGAGCTTGATTCAGGCTGGGCACCCAAATTCCGCCGTACCTTAACATGTACATACATGTGCAATTATTTGTTAGAGGTTTTCTTCCGTTGTTGGTAGATATTAATGTTCCAAAGAAGTTTTCTTAAAAAAAATCGCTGTGAAATAGTTTGATTCACGCACAAATTGAAAATAAAAAAAAATCCGTCGTTGAAAACAGTGCCACTCGGGGAAAACAAATTTACTGCTCTCCTGGCAATTCAACTTGGCCATTCGAAACATATTATTCACTGGATTATTACTATATATTATCTACTTCCTCCTAAAAAACTATATCCATATTTGTAACCAGTAATTGGTTTTTTTTGATAGAGGGAGTACATTATTATAGGGATATATTAAATATTATAAAAAATAAACTTGATAAATATTTTAGAATAAGTGATCCGAGCAATTTAGGGGAAGAAAGTGTTTTTTAAAAAAATATATTTTTAAAACATATTGAACACATAATCCATGATAATAATTTAGTGAACAGCTGAAAAGAATAGAGCCGATCATTGGCTGCTGCTGGTAAAAGCAAAAAAAATGCAAGTTCAATTTGCTGACTCGCAAGCATTAGATTCGATGGAATGGAACAATAAGCGTGTAAGTACACCTTTCCGTCTAGTTTAAGCGTGAGCAAACTCATCCTTGTGTCGTGTTTCTCATGTATGGTTGACTCAATGCCATCTCTACAAACAACATACTAAATTGTTTCAGTAAACTAGACATAAAGGGTCTCGTTAATCCAAAAGTCTTACTGCGTTCGATACTGTATATTAGTCGGAGTTACTTTCTCGTACTCTATAAATATACTTTTTAAACTGCTAGACGGTATAATTTTTACAAAAACTTTCTATATAGAAATTATTTAAAAAATTAAATAAATTTATTTTTTAAGTTTATAATAACTAATACTTAACTAATCATACGCTAATACTCCATCTTGTTTTACGTGCTATAACTAGCTCAGCTCAAACAGCCAAAACGAACAAAGCAAGGCTCATTTTTCAGTTGTGCTATGCTGCGATATGCCTATTTTAAAATGCTATGCAAATGAAAACTTACAAACAGATCGAAGTAAGGTTAGAAACGATATATTATCCAACTGTCATGTCTTTATAATATTATTATTTGCAGCAAATATTTATATAAAAGCAGTTTTGGCCAACCATCAAAATATTTAGAAGTTGTTGAACCAAACAGAGTATTTTTTTGAAAGGTAAACAAGATTATTATAATTAGCCATAGTACCAAATAAAGCCTAAAAAGATTGAGCACGGGTTTATCTCTTAGGCCCCGTTTGTTTAAGAGTTTGGGGAGAATAATTAATTAATTATTAATTATTAAAAAAATGAAAAATGGATTTGTTTTGATTTTCTAGGAAAATTTTTTATAAAAAATTTTACCAAAAATACATCGTTTAATGACTTCAAAAACGTATCCATGATAAGTTAGTAGCCACGAGCTAAAAAAACTGTGTTAGAACCACATATCTATAGTTAATTTTTTTTAGATATAATAGACGAGAACTCATTGTGAATTGTAGTAAAACTTTATACACCAGTATAGGTTGTATGTTTTGTTATCATTATAATCATAACCCCTAATAAAAACCTACCAGCACAAGTTGAAGAAACTTGACAGAAAACCTTTAGACAATCGGTCGCAAGTGTCAAGTCTTGTGTGGCAAGGTTTGCTTCTGTGCTTAACCCTTGCCCCGAACATGCCTAGGTGTCGCAACAGTTCACCCATCACTCCATCGGCGTCAGCTTGGAGGTTTTTGGCTTGTCCATAGCAATTCTCATAGCATTCATTTGAGTAGTCGGATTAACTTAGCATTGAATCAACAAACTGAAATCTTTTAGAACAACTCGTCAACTAGATTGGGGTCACACTATGAGCGCAAAAACCCCATCTTTCTACTATTGAATCAATTCAACCAATACATCTCCTACAGCACGTTCAGATCGGCTAATTAACAAAAGTGATTAGCATCCTGACCTACGAAACCCTAGCTGTCATCCCACTTTTCCTCCCTCGCCGTTGCTGGAGTAGTCTGCTAGAAACCACGCGGATGCGAGGATGGTGGCGGCGTGGCGTCCTTCCTCTACCAGGCGGAGAACGTGACGGCAATAACGGCGAATCGACCAATCGCCGGCGTTCGACGGCAACAACCAGGCATCGACGGCGGATCCACGACCGTCGAGGTCGGATCTGGCAGCAGCTTCGTCTTGGTGGCCAACGGTCGGCGGCCGCGCTCGGATCCACAGCCGTTGAGGTTGGATCCGACGGCGGCGACCAAGAGGCGGTGCTCGGATTTAGGGCTATCGAGGCTGGATTTGGCGGCGGCGCTCGGGTCCACGACCATCGAGGTGAGATTTGGCGATGGCTTTGTCTTGGCGCCCAGCGGTCGGCGGTGGGTCCACTGCATTTCGCTCAAGAACGCGAGCGAAGCATGGACTTCCCTGGAGGACGGGGAGGTGCGTCTAATGCGTTCATGCGCATGCGCTCCACGCTGCGCGAACGGGCTGCCCGTGCAGCTAGTTTACTCTTCTGACTCAACATGGTCCATCTGTACGAATTCTCCAGGCCAGGTGTATTTTTCTTTCTTTTCCAACGAAGCAACATCCTAGAAAAAATTAGACATATAAACTTTATACATAGAATCTTTATAAATAGAAAAGTTTATACATATAAACTTTATATATAGAAATATTCGGTATTAATACATTTCATATATAAATTTTCTCTATATAAAATTTATACACGATAACGCTAAAAAAATACATACAAACTTTATACCTATAATCTTTATATATATAGAAAGTTTATACATCTTAAGCCCACGCGGAAGCCTAAAAAAAAAGTAAGGCCCATATGCAAAGCTGAATTGAAAACGGACTAGACAGAAAATGGAACGGCCTATTCGCGCGTTGTGAGCTGCGCGCATGTCACACCCTAGAAATCGGCTTAATTAAAAATTATTTTGAGTAAACGAAAATACAAGAATACACTGGAAAATTTGTCTGTGAAAATGTTTGAATAAAATTCTGAAATTTTCAATATTAAAAATCCCAAGTTGAAATTTTAATTAATGCTTGGATGTTTTTATATTTCCTGGGGTTTTGTCGAAATATTTTAAGTATTTAAGTATTTATAATAATAAATTTACCTTGTGTTTCATGGTTTTTTTGCTTCTGGTAAATTCCCTCTGATTTAATAAACTCTCTGAAATTTTCTCGGATTTTTTGAGCTCTAGAATTAATTTTAACAGTGCAAAGATCATTTCAGTAATTAAATAAATAGAAAATAAAACCCTTTTCTTTTTCCCTGTTTGGGTCGTTTCTGCTTTAGCCCTTTGATGTCTCTCCGTTCATCTTTAACTCTGATTCCCTTTTTCTCTTAAGGCTGGGTATCATTTTCCAAAACCCTAAAGTCTTTTCGAAAACTCGGAATCCGGAGTTCTCGGATTTATTCCATTTCGAAACCCTAAAGACCCTTTTTAAACTCCCCATTCGAGATTTTCGATATCCAGAATATCTATTCTCCTTTTTGGAATAAATCCCTGGTCATTTCTTGAAATTCCTTCGCATCAAAATAAGTTCACATCCCCAAATATTCCGAGATTTGCCTTGTAAAGTCTCCATAAAGTATTCCCGTCAATATTTCCATATCTCCAATATTCTGACATCCACAAAATACTCTTGATTTTTTGATTCTCAAAATATTTTGATATTTTGAGCAATCGAATATTCCCTAAAATATTTCCCTTTGGAATCCCAAAATATTCCCCATATTTTTAAAGTTCAATTATTCCTCGAATATTCTAATTTCTCGACTTCTGTAAAATACCCTCTAATTTTCCAATTTCCGTAATATTCTGATATTTTGCTCCCCAAATATTTCTCGGTAAAATATCCTCCGTTTTCTGGACCCCACAGAATATATTCCAATTTTCCAATCTCCACAAAAATATCCCATTCTTTCGATTCCCAAAAATATATATACGTATATCCCAGTATTCAAAAAATTCTAAAGTCCCGGATATTTTCACAAATTCCGAAATATTTTCATAATCAAATGTCTCAATAATTCTTTGAATTTTCTGACTTCCAACTTCCAATTTTGAAATTTTTCTAGAAAACCCCCTTCCTCCTCTCTCCTTTTCCCTTTTCTTTTTTCTTTTTTCTTTTTTCTTCCCTTCTCTCTCTCCCTTGTTCTTCTTCCTCATCCATCCTTCTTCTCCCCTCGCGGCTAGCAGACCGAGCCTGACACCCAGGGCCGCCCTAGGGGGGGGGGGCTGTCGGGGCGGCCACCCGGCCCCCAAAGTTGAAGGGCCCCACCCCATACCATGTATATGTACAAGTATTAAGGATAAAGCCTATTTATCTATGGGCCATGTTGGTTCAGCTTTCGTGATTAGTATTTATCCTTTATACGCATAGTTGTATGGCTCTGGTTGCTTGGCCTACGTCCTGCCTGCCTATCTCCTACGGCTTGCCTGCCTATCTCCTATCAGCTGAAAGAAATTTTTCAAAGTTGAAATTGTTAAAGAATTATTTAAGGTCCACAATGTCTCAAGAACGGTTGAATGGTTTGGCCACTTTATATATTGAAAAAAAAATTATTGGATGAGGTTGATATCGATAGCATCGTCAGCGAATTCGCAGCAAGAAATGTTAGAAGAAACTTTTAAGGTAATATGTACAAATAATTATATAAATATTTTATTTTTAAATGACTTTTATATTGATAATGATATTCCTTATAAATAAGCAAATTTTAATTTTTATATATAGGAGCCCCGGCTTTTAGATTCGTCCCGGTCCCCGGAATCTCAGGATCGGCCCTGCTGACGCCTGCATCGCCCCAAGCTCGGCCAGGCCTGCGCCTTCCTCCCTGGCCTGTGACGCTCCTCGGCCCGCCGCCCGGCTCGGCCCAGCGCCGCACCTGCGCAACCGCCCCCGCCGTTCTCGGCTTTGCACTGGCGCCTGTGCCCTAAGCTTCGTCCCTATAAATATCAAGCCTCCGCCGCCCCTGCGCCCTAGTGCCGCCCCGCAACCCGAGCTCCCCGAGCCGCCATCGCCACAGCATCGAACCGCCGCCGCCGCCGCCGCTTCCTTCTGCCACCAAAGCGCTGCCGCCCCTGCGCACCGAGCCGCCGCCGCACCGAGCCTCGCTACCGTGGTGAGCACCTCCCCCACCCGGCGCCCACCTTTCCTTCCCCCTGATCGGCATCGTCATCGTCGTCGGCGCTCCGCTCCTCTTCTCCGATCTGCCGATGTCGCCGCCGGCCATCGTCACCTTTGCCGCCGTCGGGCCGCCGTCGCCATCTCCACGCCAACGCCACTGGTGACGTCTCCTCTCACCACGCCATCCCCCACTACTGGTTGCCGTCGCCGCCGCCGAGCGTCGGCGTCGCTCGCGCCGTACTGTGCCATGGCGCGGCCGTGCCAGCTCTCCTGTGCCACGGACAGGCCGACCCCACCAGCGCATCTCCTTCGTTGTGACAGACAAGTAGGCCCCTCTAGCAGCCCCCTTCTGTGTATGACACGCTGGCCCCGTCGGGTTCCTCCTCTCAGTGACCGACAAGTGGGCCCGGTGAACAGTGCCCACAACCCTTTCCACCAACCAATCGTCTCTGAATAATCAGGGCCGTCGGATTTGCATAAAGACCTCAAGTCCACCTCATCCGTACAATCTCTGAGATAGAATCTCAGTCGTTGGATACCCATAGCTCTATATCTGTGCCACGTCATTTGCCACGTCAACCCTAGTTGCCATGTTAGCTTGCCACCTCATCGCTACCTCGACTCCTCAGACACGTGGCAGTCCAGGTTACTCGGACCACCACTTCTCTTTCTCCCTCTGATCCATGAACCTAGTCCACAAAAACTAAGCAGTAGGTCCCAATTCAATATTAAATAATTTATTATTTAATTATTTTTTGAGGGAATATTTTTGGAATATTCTTTTCTAATTACTTTCTGATTTTCTCTGAAATTAACCTTTCGGAGGCATCACTTCTCCGGTCAAACTCCGATTCGATCCGTTCTTCTTTCTAAATTCATCTAAAATTATGATTTACCTGTTTATGTCCTTTTTATGTACTGTTTATCTATAATTTCTTAGTATTTTTTTTCTCATTTTACGTGTAGTTGAGTATTTCCGCCGTTTCGAAGGATCGCGAAGTACGAGGAAGAGTTTGTAAGATCAAGTGAAGACGTTCTCTATTGCAAGACAAGTCACACAACAATCCTCTTAAGCATGTTGATCTCATTTGTGAAATCTATTTTGTTTTAACGTTATTGCATGAAATATTTTAGAATGTCATTACTACGGGTATTTATTATAAACCTAATATTCCTTGATTATGGCCATGAGTTGCTATTAGTACATTTACCTTGATACCTTGAGTGATTAATGTTGACTAGCTAGATGACTATTTAATGATCTAGCTAGATTATTTAAGTTCAGCTTAGCCATGCCTAGAAACTTCAGCGTTATTTTATGTGGGAAACTATTCATTCACCCTGATTTATTAATCGTTATTGGTTATTATTTTCACGATAGTTGATTGTGGCTGGTTAATTAAACATGCTAAATAGAACTTGACTGATGGTGGGTTGTGAGCACATGGAATAATGATATTGCTATTGGTGTTCATGACAATTAAGGGCCGGTTCGTAGACTATTTATTGTGAAGCAATACCGTACTAACTACAAGCCAGAATGGGCAACGGCTAGATCCGTAGTGTAGGCGTTCAATAGAAGGCACCACGGTGTGTTGTGGCTATGTTAATAAGACCACTATGGCTGTGCCAGTAAGTCCATGTTTCGGGCGTTGGACCATCTCCCTCTCTAGGAACCTGATCAACCCTACCGGAGACTGGTGATTTAGCGGGTGGCTTTTCTATTGGACGAGTTGCATGAAAGGTCTTGTCACGGTTTCCCCCTTTGTAGCGCCATGGTGGTATTTCGGGGCATGGTGACATGTGTGGAACCGTGTCTTGTGGGTAAAGTTGTACACCTCTGGCCAGAGTAAAACTGTTCGAATAGTTGTGCCTGTGATTAATGGGCAAGCCTGGTAACGTTTTCTGTGACTAATCCTACACTACTCAACGAGGATAATAAATGGTGGAAACTTGATAGCTCCAGTTTGGAGAGTTATGGTTTAGGACTAAACTGCGTTGCAGTACTGTTCAGTGATTGGTTTAATATCAACTAGTAATTAAACTATACCGTTTTCATTGATTTTAAATGCAAATGTTTTAAACACTGTTTTATGCAAATAAGCCATACTATGCCTTTTCTTTGAAATCCTGCTGCATTATTTGCATTTTCATGTGTGGCTTATTGAGTACGGTAGGTGGTACTCAGTCTTGTAATATTACAATCATCAAAGTGAAGATTTACGAGGAGGAGAAGTTGGTGTTTGCTTATACCCCAGTTGAACTGCCTGTGGCTTGGTGCTGAAGCTACGCTAGTTACTGTTCTACTGCTGATTTCTTCTGTGTGAGGACTAAGTGCTTCTTCTGTAAGTATTTATTATGTATCATTTTGGTTATGCTTATCAAATTATCGATTTGTATACCTTGGCTGATTCCTGGACGAGGATTTACTGTGCAAATTAGCTTTGGAAATTCTGGTAAATTTTGGGCGTGACAGCGCGACCGTGCGCGAAGTAGCCTTTTCGGACCTCCTCGGCGTCAATGCCAGCTCGAGATCTCCACCGGCCCCTACCTACTCCTGCCTGCTACGGCAGCCCACACCACGACCACGTCTACGTCGTCCTGTTGGCATCGGTGAGACGACGACATGGCGGCACATATGATGGCAAGGGTCGTCTCCCTCTGGTGGATTTTTCGGTGGTCGGCAGTGAAGCGGTTTTGACTACAGTGCCGAGGCCATGGTGGCATCAGATCCCTGGCACCTGACTGTTGTCATGCAGCGGCTACTCCTTGCGACGGCGACCTCATTAGTATTAAGGAGCTTCCACGTCAACTTGTAGCCTAGAGTCAACTTGGCTTCGATTTGGTATCGCTAACACTGATATCTCACCTGCTCTTCAGATGGGTTCTATGGATTTTAATGTGTGCCTATTGGCTTACTCACGACATTGTCATTGTATGGTAACGCGTCTAAAGATGGTTGAAGGTTGTGGTGTTTGTGACCGTTTGCAATTGTGTTAAGTTTGGGAGGCATGGCGGCAGTGGCTCAGAATGAGGAGGCAACAATACTAGGGGATGTCGTTTAGGTGGTGCTCATCAAATACCGGTCCTTCGACTCCGGGGCTAAATCCCTAAGTTTGATCTTTGCTAGTTGTACTTGGCGATGGCGATTTGCTCCTTTGTTGAAGGCATTGTCTAGAGTTCAAAGAATTTCTCTCTAGGGTGCAAACCTATGGTTTGGTCTTTGCTGATTGGATCATGACAATGGTGGTACATATGCTTGTTGTTCCCTTTTTTAGAGGAGTCATTAGGAGAACTTTTATCGTAGACCAAGTTTTTGCTTTGGTGCAGTATGAGAATGAAGTTTGCTTGTGGTTGTAGTTCGCTACGATATGATTTTTCTTTTTCCTTTTTTAAATAATCATAGGCTACGTGCATCTTAGTTATACAGAGGTTACAAATGATTTTAGAGTAATTGTATCCTTAATATAATTATCTAAGACCAATAAAACTTTCTTTATCTTAAAAAAACATCTCCTACAACACAACATATGTATTGCCGGGCTAACGTAGAACGGAACAAAGAACAGAGAGATCGATTACATTGACAGTGGTAATGGCATACATATGTATTGCTGTTCGGCATCACTTATCTCAGTAGCTTATTTTCTCGTTACCTATAAGCACGTTTTCCGAATTGCTAAACGGTGCGTTTTTTTACAAAAAATTTCTATATGA
Source organism: Oryza meyeriana var. granulata (assembly GCA_003991445.1). Lineage (NCBI taxonomy): Eukaryota > Viridiplantae > Streptophyta > Magnoliopsida > Poales > Poaceae > Oryza > Oryza meyeriana. The sequence continues at coordinate 265,601 of RYFJ01000160.1, forward strand.
AAGTATCTTTAAAAAATCAAATAGATCTATTTTTCAAGTTTCTAATAGTTAATACTTAATTAATCACGCGTTAATAATGTTCTTCGTTTTACGTGTGGCTTATAAGCTAGAAAAATAAGCCAATTCAAACATCACCTTAACATGTTATACTATTGGCAAGGGCGAGCCAGAAATTTATCAGGCCTCGAGCTGAGATAATGTACTCTTAGTTAATCTTCAAACTTTTATGATATTTTATTAAAATCGGAATAGAATTAGGGAGCCAATCGTAGGGTCCAAACCTTAGTTGCCCTAGTCTTAGGCTCTATCAGGGAGTCTAGCTAATGCATGAGCACATGCATGACACACAATTCAGACGTCTTTCTCGCATGGGCCTTTAGGCGCTTAGCATTCTTTCCATAAAAATATAAATTGGATTTTTTCTACTAAATAAATTTCTGTACAAACTTTTCACTACAAATTAAAAAAAATATTTATGTAGAAAGCTTTCTACCAGAGATTGAAAAACTTCCATTTAAAGTTTTATTGCACGGAGTTTTATACAATGAGTTAGAACTTACCATTTAAGACTACTCCCTCCGTCTTAAAATAAGTATATTAAGTTTAAACTTGTTCCCAAAACAAGTTAATTTACTCTTATCTATGCTCGGTCTATAAATTGATAAGTTTTATACCTTCGATACTTCATACTCACCATCTATACTATTTTTTCATTAGGGATGGATACTCTGCTCTTTCTCACTTACTTATAAATTCTTTTTCTCAATGTATGAGGAATTAATTTATTTTGGGAGGAGATAATGCGTCTTTCTATTAAAAAAACTTTCAATTGAATCAATTTGGATTTTATACCTATTCAAAAGTAATATTAAAAAATCAATTGCAAAAAGGGCCCTTAGCCCACATCTCGCGCCGGCCGACGACGACCCAGTAACGAGCGGGTCGCGATCGCACAAACGTTCGCGGTGGGCGCGAGCGCGCGAATGTTCGTGCCATATGATTCTGGGGCACACGATAGGAAGGCCACTTTTCCAGCGCACCGAACCTTCGTGGCCACGGAAAGTTGCAGGAAGCGTGACCGCGTCGGCCGACTCCACTTCACGCGTTATCTCTCCCTCTCCCGCCGCCTATAAACCAACACCGACTACACGCCGCTCGCGGATGCCCCCCATCCCCAATCCCCTCGATTCGGCGAACGCGACGGAAACCCTATCTCCGGCGAGGACTCCACATCTGGGCCACCGACACCGGCGAAATCGACCGACCGCGCTCCTTCCACCACCGCCTCGACTCGGCGCCTCCCCTACCCCGGCCGCGTCTCGCGTTTCTGCCTCCGGCGGCTTCCTCCGGACTCGAGCCGGGCCGTCTCCAAGTGCTTCGGCTCCGTCCTCCTCCTCGAAGGAACGCGCGCCGCCGCCGCCGCCGCCGATCGATTCCCCGTAGATCGATTCGATCTGTAACTCACTATCGTTGCAATTATTCTGTGTATTTGTGTATTTGATATATCTGAGGAAAATCTCAGTCTCTCGCCAAAAAGGAGTTGTGGAGAAGAGAGGCAAGGAGAGAAAAAAAGACTTGATATCATGGGTGTTGTGTATTACAAATATAAGAGTGCAAAGGAAACTTTTTCTGTGCCTGTGCCCCATTCTTTTGTGTCTGTTTCTGAACTCAAGCAACTCATCTTGACGAGCGACAAACATGGCCGTGGCCGCACCCGTGGCCGTGGCCCCAGAGAAGATATTGTCATCTCCAACGCCCAGACCGGCGAAGGTAGTCATCTGTACATCGCATTCGTTTATCCATACCCACATCAGTTTCTCGTTAATTGGTTTGAATCACTGAAACAAACCATTATATGATCACAATACTGGGAATTGGACAATTCTGGGAATAGTATTTTTGCTTTTGGCAATATGTGGATATGGAGTATCCTTTTAGCACTTGTGATATTGGTTCATGTTTTACGAATTAGGACTGAGTCAGGGCATTGTGCCCAGCATTTTATCACAATGAAGAATGATGGCATATTTGCGCCTCTGGCGATTCTTAATTCTTGCTGTAGCCTTCAAGACGACTTGTACTCTTGCGTGTGGAGCACTTCATCTATCACAAGTAATAACATCATTAGCAAATTTTTCCACGCTTCCAAGTTGCTAATATTTTGCTAATTAAAACATACTTATTTATTTATTTATCCTACTTGGTCTAACTGTCTAAATTTAATTAGGTCAAATGATGCACAAAGTGCCAATCCAATTATTAATAACTAGGGATTATTCTAAGCCAATCAGAATTAGCAATTAAAGGTTCCTGCAAGATATGATGTTAAGTGAAATCTAGATATGCATTAGTTCTATTAGGCACTTCTATGTATTGATTATATTCTGTTGTTCAGTTCGGTGGTTCTGAATGCACGGTTGGGACTCAATACCAATGCAGTACTTAGATGTTTTTAATACTCTTCATGCTTTGTCAATATAATGATCTTCAGTGTAGCTCATTTCAATCTGCGCTGTTTGTTCAGCATGCCTATTTTTTTTTATATGTTATTACACTCTGATTGTCATTTCCCCACTGTAGTTCTTATTAGATGGTTTTATTATGTTTGCTTGCTATACGTTGGTGTCAAAATGTTCAGGTAATGGCATTAGCTATTGGTTTTGCATGTCATCGAGTCCCACCTGATGGTCAATGTTTCCTTTGTATCCCTCTGTAATCCTAATTTATTTAGAGAAGATGAGATCTGTATTGTGATGGTAATGGAGGTCCCTTTAACGTGTTTAAGATACTGTATGAGTGGGCACGTATGAGGTGCTAGTACATTATTATTGCAGTGGAAGAGTTACAATGCTCATCTTTTCGAGGTTGATGAGATATGCCCATATAGGTGTTTTTTCAGTGAGCTTGTTCCTGGATGAGAGATTCCCATATCACTTTCCTTTCTTTTTCCTTTTTGTACATCTTGGCCTGTAATCCTTGTGGAAAGTTTGTAGTTGCAAATTGTACTTCCATCATTCTGTCTTCTTTTGCCATCCTACACATGAACTCAGACATTCACAATCCATTACACCTCAGTTGTTCTCAGAACATTCCCAGTTTCGTGATCTATTATTAAAATATCCTTTAATTTCATCTAGACGATTCAGTTTTGTTGTTTAAGTGCGTTATCTCATTATACATGAGAAGACTTCTTTTCACCACTAAAAGGGAGTATTATTTGAGTGCAATGCTTTGACATTTCTGTTTTCTGTGTTTGTTTCTGAATACAGAATTTCTAGATGAAAGTGCCTTGATACCACAGAACTCAACTGTGCTGGTCCGCCGAACTGCTGGGCAACAATCAGATAAAATCGTCTTGTTCTCCTCGTATGTCTTCTGCACAATCTTTTATTTAAAGATTTACTTCGTGTTTGGATTGAATCTGAATCAGCTGAGGCCTTGCATTTTGTAACTGATTGCTAAGGAGAGGTTAGTTTGTATATACTAATAACAAGGTAACATTGTGGGATTAATTGCAGGCGGAAAGTCATAGAAGATGGTGCTATAGCTTCAAACAATTCAGAGATTACTGAATCAACCTCAAAATCTTGTTCCTCTACAGAAGTACAGGATGAGGATGCTGCAATTGCGTCTATAATTGATGCAGCTGAACTCAAATGGTTTGTGCATCTTATTCTCTTCCCTCATAGATATCTATTTTTCTGAAACCTTCCTAAAAATGACAGCCTTGTTTCATGGTGCATGTAGGGAAGACAAACCGTCTAAAAGAGGACAGACTGGTGGAAGGTTCGCATCAGGACGTTATGGTAATGCTGAAATCCTCTTGGTTCAGTTTTATGTTCTGTTATCCCAGTTATGATTATCACATGGATACTAGGTTGGTTTAAAAAAAGAAAAAAATTCATAGTTATGGATTTGTTTTGATACAAATGGTCATGCACAGGGTAATGTGTCACTTGAATTTTATCATTAGTTAAAGACAGTTCCTCACCAGTTTCTGAAGCCAGAACCATAATGGTTTTGCTTTGTTTTGTTAATAAATTATATGATTGCGCTGCGTTTATTCTGACATCATTTAACCTGTGCTATGTTTGACATATTTATAACTGAAGGTCATGGACCAGTCGAAGGGGAGACACCCCCACCAGGCTATGTGTGCCGCAGCTGTGGAGTTCCAGGCCATTTCATTCAGCATTGCCCACAGGAGAGAAAGACACCTCCATCTGGCTATATCTGCTACAGATGCCGAATTCCAGGGCATTTTATTCATCATTGCCCGACCATTGGTGATCCCAAATTTGACGATTACAAGAAGTCCCATTCTCTTGTGCCAGAAGTATCTACATGTCCTGTTGATGGCATTCCATCAGCCCTTGCCCCAGCTGCATCTGTGAGTGTTGTTGATGAGTTGCCAGCTGAGCTCCACTGCCGGATATGTAATAAGGCGATGGCAGATGCAGTGTTGACAAGCAAGTGCTGCTTCGACAGTTTCTGTGATAAATGTGAGTAAATTCCATATATTCCATATTTGTCCTTAACTCTTTCTGTTGGTATGAACACTCAGATATTCAAAATGTGGCTAGGCACTTTTCCAATTTTGTTTTAATCCCTCCAGTCACGAAAGCATGCTATTTTGGACATTGTCATGGCATTTGAGAGAGAAATTTTACCTTGTACTATATTTGTAATAAAACTCAATAAAATTATTGCACTGTTAAGTACTTTTCAAGACAAATCTAAACATTTAATAATTTATCGATACTCTAAAAGTTTGACTAAATGCATGCTCAAACATGTTTTCATGGGGAGTAGTTTAATAACAGCAGTCTCTGATAGCATTTCCTGCCTGTACCTCAACTGCATAGGTAATAACCGTGTTCTTCCTCCCTCAGGCATTCGTGGTTATATTATTACACAATCCAAGTGCATTTGTGGAGTCAAGGTTCTTGCAGATGACCTTGTTCCCAATCAAACACTTCGGAGCACAATCAGCAATATGCTGGCAACAAGGGCTAGCAGCATCACTAGTGGTACAGGAAAGCACAGGAGCTCTTCAGGCAGCAACCTGGATCCTAATTCAGCAAGCCAAACCCCTTCAGCTGCCTTGGAAAAGCAATCTAAGGACCACCACATATCATCAGCTGCTCCTGATGCTGGCCTCCAAGTTGCCACAGAAGATCACGTGAGCCAGCTTGAACATAAAGTGACAACAGGTGTTGATCTCGATGTCAAAGATGAAGGCAATTCTGCAGGGATATCAGTACAGAAGGCTGTACCAACTGCTGATGCCAGATTAAAAGATCAAAGCGAATCCATTTCAAAGGCTACCACTATTTCAGGAACCCTAGAACCCAAAGCTTTCAAGATCGATCAATCGAAGAAGAAGCGCAAGAAGACAGATTCAACTAAGATTGTTCATCCTAACAATGCCAACTGTGGTTACAGCATTCCATTTGACCCTGCATGTTACAACCCTTACGTCAGTGGGTATCCTTGGTTAACTGAACCTTATTACATATACGGCTCAGTGGGCATGCCTTATGGTGGGTACCCTATGGGCCCGTACGATGGCAATCCCATCAGCAACATGCCACTGCAATTTCCATCAGCAATGCAAAGCAAACTGGCCAATAATCACAGGTATGCATGTTATCAGACTTGTTATCTCACCTCCACCAATAGGAAATGGACGAAAAGAATAACCAGCAGAGCTCAGTTATTTAGAATGGTGGCATTTTTTTACTTTCCTGTGTTATACTTAGATGTCAGTCATCCAGAACCCCTCTTTCCATTTCAACACCTAACAGTTCCTTTATTCGTCATCTTCAGCTGGGAAACTCAATCTATGCTTCACCAGGCAAGCGAAGATGCTGCACGTTCAAGGTTGGCTGCGAAGCCCAAAGAACCTGCCAATCAGTCCCGATCATCAGAGCACAACCAGCATCTGAGCTCTTCTCATGGCACCGACTCCAGGAACAAAATCGGCAGGTCAAGCTCTGATAGGAGGGACCATAGGCGCTCCATTGATCATGCCCACAATCACCGCTCCAGTGATTATGCGGAGGATCACCGCAGCAAGAAGAGAATGCGCGTGTCTTCTCCAACCGATGGTGACAGACACAGCAGAGCGAGGTCCAGGCACAGTTCCAGGAGCCGTACCTACGAAGATCCAAGCGATGATGAGCGCAATTTCAAGAGGATATGGGGAAGCAGAAGATAGGTCACCGTGGGCGCAATGCCCTGAATGAAGCTGGTGGACATCTTGCAAGCATTCCTGATGTCAAATGCTTGCTGATGGATTTATTTATGAATGTAGTATGTCACTGTAAGTTGAGGAGAAGTCTCCGAAAGCGATTTTCCTCTGGCGGAATTGTAATTATGAGCTATTAATGTAATGAATGAGAGCGCTCTCATCTCTCTTACTAGATTATTATGTAATGACATTGTTGTTCAAAGATGAATGGAACAATCCTTGGTCTTTGAGCTACTCGTTTACTACTACATTTTGTCCCGTTTCTCTTTTGAACATACTTCAACTGGTTGCCGATTCGAAAAAAAAAAAATCAACTAATTTTGGTTCGCAAATTCTGCGAGGATTCAACTATGATTCAGCAACTAAGAGCTTTTTTAATAGATACTTTATATGGATGGCTGATCTAAAATTTGGTTATTTTAACCAAAAAAAACCCCTTTAACAGACTATCCATCCAAATGGGCTAAACCATCTCTAGGATGGCTATATTTGGCTATCCAAACCTAGTAGCCAAATGGTAGAACCCACCTAAAAAAATAATTTTTTTCATCCGAGAAATCTCTCCCGTGCGAACACCCTCCCCTGCCCGATCTCCCCATCTAGTTGTTCTCCCTTGCCACCACCCGCAACTCGTTTCTAGGTCGCCGCCCCCACTCGCCGCGCCGCAAGTCGCCGTCGCCAGTCCCTGCCGATTCGTCCCACCGCCGCTGCCACGTATTCGTCCCTGACTCCACACCAACCATCAACGAGGAGCACGAGAAGGTCGCCGAGGAGCATATACGGTAGCGGCTTGGACGAGACCCGCCGCCTCCAGCCGTTGACGAGGAGCCCGAGGAGGTCGACAAGGTTGCCACGCCGCCAGCCGCCTTAGGTGTTCGTCGAGGTCGCCCGCGCCGCTAGTCGGCCGAGGTGTTCTATCTTGTTTCTGAACTAGCCGTTGGGATTTAGAGATTTATAAATAGTCATTTTGTTAGAGTGGACAGAGTATTTGACTATCTATGTTTTTAGCTAGCTCTCCAAATAAAAATTTAGATAATTAAAAATAGGTTAGCTATTAGTTTAGCAATAGCCTCAAAACTTAACAATTTATTCAGCACGAACACAACACGAAGCAGATGCGCTCGAATTCCCCTCCAGCCCTCCTCTCCTCGGGTAGCCCACACGTGTGCGGTGTGCTGGCCGCCGCGCCGCACTACACATTGCCGTCCTCTCTCCACTCTTCGCCTGCTCTGCGCTTTGCTCTCTCTCTCTCTCTCTCCCCCACCACGATGGCCACGCTGCAGCTCAACCACGTCGCGCGGGAGACCGACGACGTGCGCCGCCTTGCCGCCTTCTACGAGGAGGTGCTCGGCTTCGAGCGCGTCCCTTCCCCGAACTATTCGGGCTTCCAGGTCGCCTGGCTCCGCCTCCTGGGGACGCCCGGCGTCGCGCTTCACATCATCGAGCGGGACCCTGCCGCGGCGCCCGCGGCGGTCGGCCCCGGCGCCGCGGGTGCCCCGCCCGCGCAGCTGCCCAGGCGCCACCACCTGGCCTTCTCCGTCGCCGACTACGACGGGTTCCTCGCCGGGCTGAAGGCCCGCGGCACGGACGTGTTCGAGAAGACGCAGCCCGACGGGCGCACGCGCCAGGTCTTCTTCTTCGACCCCGACGGTGAGCCTCTTTGTATCCCAGGGCTCACGGTATTCTCAATTCTGCTCCTGCGCGATTGATTGCGCATTTGCACTTGCAATGGGGTGTTAATTAGAAAATTGGCGACGCTCTGGTTGCTTCTTGTTGCCGCAGGTTGTAGCTCTGCTGCGTATCTTAGTTGGAGTCTGCAACTTCGAGAGCGCTCAATTTTCTGCCCTGACTTTATTTATGCTGTGATTAGAGTTGCAGTGCTTGATGGAAATTGAGAATACACTTATATAGCTTTCTTATATGTTTTGGAACAGAATTGTAGCTTGGTTGTGCCAAATTACAGTGCAAGTTTTAGTATTTTCTGGTATACAAATCTGTCAAGGAATCCTTGAATGTCACACCAAATTATGTCTGTTGCATTTGAGTGTGATTTGTTTGCCAGCATAATGCCAGACTTCTAATTCTGGCAGCCGCTAGCTCATAAGTCTGTATGCAATTTAAGTTTAAGTTATACATCTTCAGTTTGATGTGAAAATGAGCAGTTTAGTTCTATCATGTTTCATAGGTTGCTAGTGTAAATGTTCTCCAAGTGTTTTAGCAGTTGATTGAAACAAACTTTGAGAAAATAAAACACGTATAAGTTATTCTTGGTATTGCAACTTTGGAAGCTACAAAAGGGTGATATATGTGTTTCTGGGGTTGAAGGTGTATTGAAATTCTATTGTCGCTTAACATAGCAGCATAGTTCTGATGGAGGACTGTGTAGGGCTTGTTGGCTTCAGTCCATTAGTCATGCTGTTATTACAGCCAACATCTTTATGATGTTCTTCAGGCAAAAGGCAGAACTATGTTGGGATCTTGTATGTTTTATGGTTTGCTCCTAATAGGATCGTTCAGTGATATATGCATACATCTATTCATTGATGGATTGATGGCCAAAAGATGTTATCCTTGCCTGATTACAAACAAATGCAACATGGTGTTTTGCTTCCTGCAGTTAGGTATTTTGCTGGGTCTGCTTAGAGTGGATAGTAGGTTTGATGTTGCATGATTCTGTTTCTCTGTGGTGGCAGTAGGGAAATGCTTGGATCTCTTCTGTGAACTGGCAACCCCAGTGTTTTATTTTGCTGTTTTCTTACTTTCTGTAAGAACCTTGTTAGTCTGGGCTTTCTTATCAAAGCCGGATCAATGTGATCTGCTTTCTTAAAAAAAAAAATCAACACAGTGTAGTAAGATATTGTTGTGTAACTGCTTCTCTCTCTTTTTTTAAGCACCGTATAGTAATTAGAGTATTGTGTCATTAGATATCTGTTGCCATTAGTCATTAAAGTAGTACACACTGTTTGGAACAGGTTCTGAAAATTCACTGTTATTAGCTCCAGCCACCACCAATAGACAGCAAACTGTCTAGTGATTTAGGATAGGCCTAAGCCAGAAATGCACTGGTCCATTATCTAGTGGAACTGTCTTGTGTGACTAATGTGAGAACATTTTCACTTATTTCAAAGAATACTATCAAAATTATGTATTTTCTTGCAAGAATTCCGTGACAATGTGTGATTTGCTAAAAGTATTTCATAACCATGAACAATTTGCTAGGAAGTTTCAACCATTCTCTATCATGTGAATTTAGTATGTATGTAGTACTAAAGATAAAAATGCTTGCTCTGTTTGGTGACATGCTGATTATCAGTACAACAGGCTGATACTGTGAGCTTGGAATAGACGCTTTTGGTCATTTCTGAATTCAGAGGTTTTTGGACTGCAAGTAGTCACCTTCCTGATTGTTATTCACGAATAGCAATTTTGGGTTTTGATCTTTGAAACAAATCTTAAATACAAATGGATCACATCTTTATTTAATGTTTTCCTGGGCCATACAGAACTCTACGATTGCTAATTACAGTTTCTTCTGTTACAGGCAATGGCCTAGAGGTTACAAGCTCAGGCACAAGCGATAAGTAACTGCAGAGCATGATATGTTTGCTCGTTCTATTACAGTCGTGTAAGTAACATTAGTACTCTGCAACACCATTTTCATGTTCTGGTAGTAGTTACATATCTGATGTTAGAAATCCAGCTGAGAGCTTCTATAGCACACATCACATTTTGCTATCCTGCTCAACTCTTTTTTCTTTTGTTCTTAAAAATGATAGGCATTACAAGATTATCTAATGCACTAAAATCCCCATGGATGATACGATATTTGGTTGCAGGCATTGGCCATGAGCTAGCAAAGCAAAAGATGGAGACCGCATAGTATTAGGAACATGTCCATGAACATGCTTCATCCCTTTTGTCAAAAAAAAAAAAAATCATGCTTCATCCCCATGAATAAATTCGGAGCTTATACTGAATGAATTGCTCCATGCTGTAATATATGTTACTTGATTGCACTAATTAATGTCTCCAAGTTAAATGCTTTGCTTCGTAATTGCCTAATTAATTTCTCAGTTTTTTTGGTTACTTTCTTGTATTCATCTCTCAGAATAGGAAAAAGGTAGAAATAATACTACGAATGCTAAATATTGCTACAGAGAACAAAAGTGGTAGTACTACATTGTTATACAATTGAAACAACTAGCTACTTAGCTAGGCAAATAGGCATTTATCACAACATCTCGCGAAATACCACCTGGGGAAAAAGTTGTACAAGCTAGCCGCAGATGGCACACCACATCGCCGGCGCCGGCGCCGGACGCCGAGGGTCTCAGTCGTCGGCGGTGGCGAGCTGGACCTGGAGCAGCTCGTCCTCGGGGATGACGCGGATGGTGCAGTCGGAGCGCGGGTAGGAGGCGCAGAGCAGGGCGTACCCCTGCGCCACGACGTCGTCGCTGAGCATGCCGTCGCTCTGGTCCACCTCGCCGGCGACGAGGCGCGCGGGGCACGTCATGCACACGCCGAGCTTGCAGTCGTGCGGCACGTCGATGCCCTCGTCCAGCGCGCGCGCCAGGATGGTCTCGTCCTCCTCCACCTCCACCACCCGCGACTCGCCGCCGTGCTCGATCGTCACCTTGTACGCCCGCGGCGGCGCCGACAGAGCCACGCGCGACGGTCGCCGGCCAGCGGGGCCGCGGAACCTGACGCGAGGGGAGCAGGCGGAGGTGGCGAGGTGGAGCAGCGAAGCTGCAGCAGCCATGGAGCGCGCCTGCGTCGGTTCAGCGACTGAGCGTGGAGGAAGCTGGATGGTGTGTGCTTAAGGATAAGGCGAGATGTCTCGAATTGTCGATGACTCCAACCCGTTTGCGAATGCGAGTATTTTCTCTCGGGCCCCTACCGAGTTTTTTTTATTTTTCAAAGCTTTTTATTTTTTATTTTTAAAATAAACCAACCAAAAACTTATTTCCAAATCTAAATTTGTACAGGTTTTTCTTGTTACTTATCTAGATCCCTCGGCAAAACATACCCTTACATACGTTGCCCTCTCCTATCATATATATATAATTTTTTTCTATAGTTTTAAGGGTTCTGGAGTTCAAATATTTATTTTTTGCGAGAAAAATATTTACTTTATTTGTAAGATTTGGGCTTCTTTGCATGGGCTGTTGATTTTTTATTTTACAAAATCTGAGGTGCGCTAATTTCAACCCAAGTATTGAATAAAACAATTCAATACCGGGTAGACGAAACTCCAGTCAATGTACGTTCGTAAGTATTTCAGAAGAATGAAAAAAAAGTCCATTTTATTTACTCAGACTATTTTATCGAATCACTTAAACCCCTAAACTATTTTTTGTTTTATTTTACCCACTAAACTATTTAAAATAGTTCACTTTACTCCTTAATAACATTTCTCCTTTTTGTTTATCTTTATATAAGATATATTTTAAGCTACAAATTTGTAGAGCCATAGGTGGCACTGTTATCAAAGTTCAATAATTCTTTTAATTTTTTTATGAACTTTAAAATCTCGATGTTTAAATCAGTTTTAGGTACTTCTAATTACGTATATTGTAATATACATGTTATCGTCATCTTACCAATTTTAGTACAAAATACAACTTATATAGGAAGAGATAAAGAGGAGAAATACTTTAGAGAGTACAGTGAATTGTTTCAAGAGTTTGGGATGTAAATTAAGCCAAAATATCCAACAGATAATTGTTTACTAAAGATTGGGATACTGCAATAATTTCACCTTAATAAAAAGTATCCTTTGTGATGAACTATTTTTTTTAATAAGGGACCGTTGTTTCTTTTACAAACGGTTAATCGCTGACGTAATACATGTGCAGAAACCAATTGACCCCTTCGATGGCAGCGGGAGTTAACCGTCAAAGCACAATGCCACAACAAGTAGCCAGTCAGCGGCTATAAATATACTTCCTTCATCCTAAAATAGAACGACTTCTAAAGTTTAAAATTATCTTATAAGGACTTTAAAAATTTAAATTTATCTTAAATATAATAATCTAGTATTACTTATAAAAGACAATATTTATCATTAAACTATTTATATTATCCCCTGTCTTTATTATTACCTAACAAGTTGGAAGCTATATTTTATCTGTCCCAAGAAGACAAATAAGTTATTTTACAGTGACGTGCTATACAGCACGCCTCTGAGCGCTACTCCTTCCGGTTTTCTCTTGTTTCGTCCCAAGTGCGTAGGGGTGAAAACGGATCGGATATTATCCGATCTGATCTGCTCCGAATCCATCCGAAGCGAGGATATGGTATGGGTTTTTAGATATCCGGCAGATGCGGATGTGGATGCGGATTGTATCATGTGGATGCGGAGCCGGATGTGGTATCAACGATATCCGGCGGATGCGGATTATCCGATATAGGGTTTGGCGGATAATCCGCATTTCTCAGGCCACGCAACTACTCAATTTAGCCCATTTTATATTTTGCCCGCTCCTGTGCCAGCCTCCCTCCACGCGTGCCCGCAGGCCAGTTCCCCTCGTCCACGCCCCTCGCCCGTGCCCGCGCCCCTCGCCCGCACGCCTCCCGCTGAGAATGGGTCAGAGGCAAAAAGGAAACGGAAAAGTGACGGGAAAGAGAGGAAAGTTTTTGGTGACAGGCTGACAGCCTTATTTCCCAACCCTAGCCGCCCAAACTCCCGCCCAAGCGCGACGTCTCCTCCAATCCTCTGTCCTCGCCGCCTGTAGTCCTAGCCGCCGTCGCCTGCCGTCCCCAGCGTTCGCACCGGCTCCTCCAGTCCGCGTCTCTGCAACCTGCCGTTCCAGCCGCCACCGTCGCCTGCTGTCCCCGCCACCATTCCCGCCGGCGACGCTCCTCCTGCTGGTGCATCCACGCTGCCTGTTGTCCCTGCCGTCCCAGGTAATCTCCTGCACCTGGTAGCGTAGCCCATAGGACAGATCCAGCTCGCTTTGTTTGGTTGCCATTTCTAGTCCAGGCTTCTTGACCTGCAACAGTTCATGCACTTTGTTCACACAACACTTCTTTTTTCCTCTTCAGACAATATAAATCGACAATCCAGTTGCCCATTAACTATTAAGACAGATATTCAGATATTTCTGTTTCTTTTGAACTAGCATTCATATATTCTAAATGACCCTAAAAAATTAATCTTGTTGGGTGTAACATATACGTCGATAGCAACTTATAATTTGATTAATTGTTCATCATTTATCAGGACCCTCAAAATGGCACCTAGAAAAAGAGGTACAAAAGCAGCAGCTGCTGAAACTAGCATGGCTGCCTCGTCGCCAGCTCCAACTGAAGGTGTAGAAGGGCGATCAACTGTGGGCAGTACCAATGAAGCTTTCAACACTATTGTTGTCATTGATGGGGATAACAATGGTGCAGAGGAGGAGGGAGACCATGAAACCAAAGATGAACCTACAACAAAGAAAGCAAAGAAGAAATCCTTGCCAGCTTGGGAGCATTACAATATTTTTAATAAGGTGGTTAAGATAAATGGCAAGATGGTTAAAGAAGAGTGGGTCAAGTGCAAATATTGTGCCTATTCAGCTAGGCGCAATAGCAGGAATGGTACTTCTGTGTTCTTGAACCATACAAAAACCCACAATGTGGTTCCAGGACAGCAGTAGCTCAAGTTGGATAAGGATTCCGGTACAACTTCGGTTGAAACATATAGGTATGATCAAGAGGTCTCTTTATGGAAATTTTATTTGGCAATTATCATGCATGAGTATCCTTTCAATATTATTGAGCATGAGTATTTTGTTGACTTCATAAAATCTATATGGCCTACATTTCCTTTGAAGAGTCGTATTACTGTTAGGAAGAATATACTTGGTATATTTTCAGAAGAATGGAAAAAGTTGTATGAGCTTTTTAAAATTGTCAATGCTCGCTTTAGTGCAACAATGGACATGTGGACCTCTAACCAAAACAAGGGGTACATGTGTATCACTGTTCATTGGGTTGATGACAATTGTTGTATTCAGAAAAGAATTATCAAGTTCATGCATGTAAAAGGGAGGCATACTGGGCTAAATTTAGCTAGTGTATTTTCTTCATGCTTGCATAAGTGGTTCATCCAGAAAAAAATATTTTCTCTCACTTTGGACAATGCAGCAGCAAATGAAGTTTGTGTTAAGGATGTTATTAAGGTGCTGAATAGAAAGAGCACCCTCATGTATGATGGAGCATTCTTTCATGTGAGATGTGCAAATCATATACTTAATCTTGTTGCTAGAGATGGTTTGGCACATATTGGAGAAGCTGTTTTGAGTATTCGATCATTTGTGATTCTTGTGAAGTGCTCTCCTTTGCAGAAGGAGGAATTTATAAAATGTGCATCTGAGTGTGGATTGGATACAGCGAGGGGACTCTCAATTGATGTTCTGACAAGGTGGAATTCAACGTACCATATGTTGTCGGATGCCATATATTATAGAAAGGCTTTTAAAAGGCTTTATGAAATTGAAAGAGATATGTATGAGGATCTTGTTCCAAAAGCTGAAGATTGGGATAAGGCAGCTACACTTTGCATGTGCTTGAAGAAGTTTGATGATATTACTAAGATTTTGTCAGGTACTTCTTATCTAACTGCAAATCTATTTTACCATAACTTTTGTGAAATCAAGATTTTAATTACTGCATGGATGAGAAGTGATGATGTTACCATCAAAACAATGGCCAACTCAATGAATAAGAAGTTTGAGAAGTACTGGAAGAGGTCAAATCTTGCTCTTGCTGTGGCATACTTTCTTGACCCTAGGTTTAAGACAAAGACAGTAGAGTATAATATGATGAAGGTGTATGACAAGCAGTCATATCATGCTCCTATGGAAAAGTTTACCAGTGTTGTTAAGCAATTTTATCAAGAATATGCTTCTTTTTATAAGACTACTATTGCACCAACAACTAGTGTCGATGCTGAATCAAAAGAAAGTGATACTATAGAAGAAGCAGATTCTGATTTTATGAATTATGTATATGCCTCACATGTGGATAGTGGAAGTGATGCAAGTGACTTGGATAAATATATGGCTGAACCATCCCTGTTGCTTCCTAATCCTATGCCTAATGGAGATAAATTTGATGTCTTATCATGGTGGAAAGCTCACAAAGATGTATATCCTGTTCTATCTTTTCTTACTCGTGATGTCTTGGCCATGCAAGCTTCCACCATTGCTTCAGAATCAGCTTTTAGTGCTGGGGGACGTGTTATTGATCCATTTCGTATTAAACTTGAACATGAAATGGTAGAAGCGTTAGTCTGTACCAAGGATTGGGTTGCTGGATGTAGAAGAGGTGATCACTTGTGTCATTTCTCATTTATATTATTGTAGAAGGCATTCTTGGTTATTTACTAATAGTCTAATATAGCTTTGTTTCTAATTTTTCAGATCCTAATAAAAGGGTTGGATCTATTCTTAACGATCTATAAGTTGCGGAGACCTTGGTTGCTAATTTGACGCTTGATGAGATTGATGATATGGTATAACACACTTACCAACTTACTTTTCAAGTAGTAGGAACATTTTATTTCATACATTTTGTAGTCCTATTGTCAAAAATGTATATTGATTGCTCAAAATTATAGAAAAACAACTGAGCAGCGATGATGAAGAATGAGAAGTGAAGTCTGGATCCTTGCATGTTGGCTTGTGCTTTATTTTGTTATTTCATATTTACAACTTCGTAAATTACAAGACTAATTGTAGTACTGTATGGAACTACTGTTAATATCATCTTGATCTTGGATATGTTAATTTTGGGACTTGAGACTTTACTCCTGTTGTTATGGCATTGGCATGGAGCCATGGATGGACATTTCCTAGAGAGTTGAGATCATGTTCAGATGTTGTTTTGCTGTCATATTGCTGCTCAGTGTATTGCTGTCTTCTTGTTGTATGGACTGAATACAAACTTAACATCCGACAATTTTATTCCGTTTCCGATCCGAGTCCGCACCGACTCCGTACCAAATCCGACGTCCGAAATAATCCGCTCCGCATCCGCATCTGCACGTCATCTGCATCCGCTTAAAAATAATGGTGTAGGATATTGTATGACCACTATCCGTCTGAATCCGCTCCGTTTTCACCCCTACAAGCGCGCCTCCCCTTTCTTGTTTTCCGTTTTTCTTTTTCTTGGCACCATCCCCCGGGCCGACCAAGCACGCTCTTCCTTCCGCACCTTCCGACCTGTTACAAAAATCCTGTTTGCGCGTTCAGTAAAAAATTTACTACATTTTCCACTGTTTTTTATGTTTTTGCTGTGCAGTAAACAATTTGCTACCTATTCCACTCCTCGCCATCCCCAAGTAAATAATTTACTAGCTGTTCTCTGCAGTAAAAAAATTACCACCAGTTTTTCTCACGAGGTTTTTATTAGTAAACCATTTACTTAAAAGATGCTTCTCACGAGGTTTTTATTAATAAACCATTTACTTAAAAAATGCAGTGTATATTGCACTGAGAGGTAATACAATGATTTTTTTTTAAAAAAAGGATTCCGTGACTAAAAATTTTACAAGTTCAATCACGACAGAGCACACTGTATAAAAAATCACATCGCTGAATCTCCCACTGTACAGAACATTACGACATCAACATTTTGATTGCACGCAATGCCCGCATATTTGTACATCAAGAACACAGAAAACTAAGAATAAGAAAATTATACATATGTAATCTCCTTCACAACACACTGAATCATATGATATTTCCCCCGTTCATGACACTCGGCTGTCCATCACCACCGGCTGCACCACCCACTCACCGGAACCGGTCCTCTCTGCCGTCACCACCCACAAAGAATGAAGAACGCTGCAAATCGGGAGCAGGGGATTCTTGAACTTGCCGAAGGAGGCGGGGAGGACCTGAACTCATCGTGGCCGGAGCAGATGGGGGAGGACGCGGATGTGGCAGTGTGGTTACTAGTGCTACGGATGGACTTGAGCGCATGGCCTGCATCGGAAGTTGGGAAGGGACGACAACAGAGCTTGTGTCTAGCGGCTGTAGTACTCGCTGCCTACATGGTGGAGGGGGCCAGGTGGATGGATCCAAGTGCGGCTGTGGATTCTGGCACGAGGTGGCGAGGCCACGGCGTCAGCCCCGAATGTTGCAGTGGTAGTGGCATAGGAGCACGGTGGCAAGCGGGGGTGGCCTAGTAGTGGCCATGTGCGGTGGAGCAGATAAGCGTTGCCCAAATCCTGTCACCTTCCAGATCTGAGCCGCCGTGATGACTGCCTATACCCTCCAGCCATCGCCTTGTCCCCAAATCCTGCCAGTTCAGACCGCGGCCTCCACGGATCTAACTGGAGACAAGGACTGTAGGAGCTCCGGTGCAGTAGTTGGAGGGGCCGACCGGTCATCATCGTCCCACCGTGTGCCGTGTCTAGTTCCCCCTGTCAGGAGGCCGATCGACCTCGTCACCACCGCTTGGGGCCCACCTCCACTGGATCTGGGCCGGTAGCCCATGGGGGTGCTACACGCCTGCCATCGCCGCCTAGAGGCTGGTCTCCACCAGATCTGGGGTGGTTCGCCCACCTCGAGGATCCACCGTGGATATGGGCAGACGAGAGTGCACTGCCTTATCGCCTCGCCATCAAGGACGTTGCCCTTGCTGTCCCCTCACCACCCGTGGAGCACCGCCTTGGAGTGTGCCGCCCATGGCTGCAGTGTTGCCACCCGGAGCATGCCACCTTCCCAGGTTACACCACCGACCATCGACGTCGCCCTCCCAGGTTGCGCTGCCAACCATCGACCTCATTCGGTGCCGCTGAAGATCTAGAAAAATTGGGGGAGAGGAGGGGAAATGATTATTGGTTGGTTATGGGTGGTAAAAAAGATATGATAGGGGCATGTTAGAAAGTAAAAAAATTACTGCATCTTTGTTTGGATGGAAATGCTGGATAAGATTGGGAGGGGTGCACTTTGGGAGGTGGAATCACAGGGTGTGCCTAGAAGCGCGCTATTTAGTTAAATAGAGCCCGACGCGCTCTATAGTAACTCTTGTTATTTTATTTATTTTCTTAATAGCTATACTAAAGACTAAAATTTCTATATTTTAATATAGGTCCATGCAAAGAAAGCCACCCAACGCATGTGGTGAACAGCAAGCAAACACATTTCACGCACTGCACAAATGGAGGGTGTACTCCGTATGGCACCAGTGGCCATGCTTTCATCGCCTCTCATTGCTCTCGCTGCCGGCGTGGCTGCTGCGTTAGCAATTATCTGGTTGGTCCGTTTGGTTTCTACTAAACGGAGGAACGCCATCAGCTGCCCACGCGAAGCAGAAGCGAGGCTGCCGCCGGGGTCAAGGGGCCTCCTAATCCTCGGCGAGACGCTGGAGTTCTTCACCCAGAGCCCCTCCCTCGACCTGCCGGCCTTCTTCATCAAGCGCCGTCTGGATAGGTAAATTTATAATCCAGCCAAATACGTTGTTGAAGTACAAATTAAATTAACTAGTAATTGTACACGTACAACGCACATTATAAACTTGTGATCCATATAAATTATTAAAAAAATTATTGTGAAGTCGAGGTGTTCTTAAATCTAGCTCTTACTAAAATAAAAGGAAAAAAACAATTGATATTTTACTTGGAATAGTGTGTACCTATTTTCTTCTGACTGGTGAGATTGAGAACGCACATACAAAAAACAGATTGTGCAACTTAGTGTGAAGTCTTCTACATATTACACGTTCCTTCAGCCCATCAAAGACTGGAATCAGTGTAGCAGAGAAAGAAATTGCAACCTCCTGGCTTAAACACCTAGCTGCAGCTTCTAAACATGATCCAAAATTTTTGTGGAGGAAAATCGAGTACAATGACAGTAAGTGATATTGATGAATTTCTTTCTTCCTTTCTTCCAAGCTTCCAGCCAGTGATGTTAATGAATTTCACAATGTTATAGCACCCTTTCCGCATAGTTTAAACGACTTTTTATTCAAAATGTACATAAGTGTTCAACGGTTGAGTATACCTTGATTAACATATGTACTTTTTATTTAAAAAGAAAAACCCAGCTACAAATAGCTAAAAAAGGCATAAATGTATACATGCATATTATCTGTATATGGAATCGATCAAGCTGACAGAAGCATAATAGCTAGAGATGCGCCCAAGCACATCCTACTCCAAGAATAAAAATGCGCGCGAGGCATCAGAGCAAACCTGATTTTGCAGCATTGCTGCTCACCACAACTGCCATGCTTGGTGTAGCCAATGCCGAATCTTTCAATCAATGCGGGTATCCAGGTCAAATGTCAGCTGCTGATTTTGCTCCTCATTGCCACCGATTGCTCTTGTCCGATTGATTTTAGCCATGCTACCGAGGAAGCTGCTTCGTATTTCTGTCCAACATTACGTGAACCCATTTTTTATTAGTATCAAGTGGAAGTAGAAATATAAGAAATCATAACGTTCAGTGGTTCTAAAAAATCTGTAAATATTAGGATTGTTATGATTGCTTCATTTATATGGTTGTTCATAACCACTATACATAGCAAGGATACTGCAAGAATAGATATAACGGAGGCACTGCGATATCTGCCCCTCTAGCCTTTTAGCCTAGGCACTACAACTGCAGTACAAAAAGAGATGACATTATGTGTTTTCTTACGCTTTATCTATGAAAATATTACCATGTAGTGGACACTTTAACTTGATGATGTTTTCTTGCTTGCTGCTGCTTCATAATCCAGAGGGGAGGAGGAGCCAGTAGCATCCTTGCAGCTGCTAGCCCCAAGTATGAACATATGAACCCAATCAGCCTGCCATGTTCGTTGTGTTTGAAAAACAATTGGAGTGTCCTATCATTTAGATATGCTTCCAGATTTCATTAAACATGGATTGTATCATGTTCGACTTCAATGTACTTCTCGCAGTGACCCAAATCTTAGCCCATCTCAAAGAAATAGCATGACATATTAAACTTTCATGGGCATTAAAAGTAAAATGATTACTAACATATATATGCACTTTCATGGAAATTTTATATCCTGATATTTTCAGGATTACAAGGGTCTATTTGGATTGCTACCCTAGTAGGGTAAGATTGCATTTGGTCATATTTGGTTTGTTACCAACATAGAGCCACAATGTGAAATTATAGTGAAGAAGATTAATGCCAAATCTAGCATGGGTATTACCAACAAATTGGCTTCAATCCAAACTAAGTATAAGTACTATTCAAGCTACTGAAGCATTGGTAGGGCATGTTTTGGTAGCAATCCAAATAGGCCCTAAAAGACACAGAAATTGCTCTTTTGGTTCAAGAACAAAAAATATTTACTTTGGTCGATTCAAGAGCCATTGGAGCATGTCAACAAACAATACGCAATACAACTTGTCAATTCCATCTGGCAAAAAGAACCCAAAAAGGCACATAGGATTTATAAAAAAACAACATGAACAAGAAATTATAAGCCTAACTCTATCACCAAGACATATATTGCTTTACAAACATAACAGATATAAGAACATTGTTACTTTGCAACTCTCTGTAGACATCCTTACAATGTAAAAGCAAATCAACTCAATAGCAGTCTAGGAGTGTTTCTTCTATAGTTGAATCTAGAATCTAAGAAACCACCTGAGTTGAGTTGCAATCTTCATGCGTAAACATAATTCTATCTGCCTCTAACCTATATATTGTTGAGATTAATCCTAGCGCCATCTCCTATTTCTGCTCCACTCTCCAATTTCCTAGCACACGATTCCGTTGTGGTGATCGTGCGCATATACCGTGGCTCTGACGCACGCTGCGTTCGTGCGGGAGTTCATCCGAGTCCTAGGGAGCGACGTGCGCATACCTTCGGCCGTAGTGGCGTGGCTCAGTCGAGAGGCATGGCGGACGTGCACTAGTTGCATGGCGAGGAGCACCGCCGGTCGTGGGATGACACGATCCAGTAGGGAGGTCTCTGAGGCATGCTTTGCATTGTATATAAGTTGATCAAATGCAGCAGAAAACGCTGCTAAGTCGGGGCGGCACAAAATCGCATCTCTCTTCTTTTCTCTCTGCCTCTCGCTACGCAGGCGCGGATACGCGGGCGAGGACCCGGGCAAGGGGCCCGGGAGCGGACGCGGGGCGCGGACGAGGCCCCGGGGCAAGGGCCCGGGCGCGGAAGAGGTCCCCGGGGCAAGGGCCCGGGAACGGACGAGGTCCCGGGGCGAGGGCCCGGGCGCGCGCAGGAGCCAACAATTGGTATCAGAGCCTCGTTGCTCTCTGGTAGCCATGTCGGCGGCGGGCTCAGCTTCACCCGGAGCACTTTCTCGCACTCCACCACGGCATCGGCGTCCATCGCCTTCGCCGGAGCGCGGCCGAGGGCGGCTGCGCAACCCGCGCGCACCGGAGATCGTGGTGCAGCGTGTCATCAAGGAGTCGAGCGCCTCCGTCCAGTACCCGGTTCTGACGAGAACCAACTACGAGGAGTGGGCGCTCCTCATGACGGTGAACCTGCAGGCACAGGGTCTCTGGCAGGCCGTGGAGCCGGAGGAAGACGAGGAGGTTGAATACCGAGATGATCGACTTGCGCTGGCCGCCATTCTTCGCGCAGTCCCATCCGAGATGCTGCGGTCACTGTCGACCAAGCGCACGGCACAAGCGGCGTGGGAGGCGATCAAGACGGTACGCGTCGGCACCCGACGCGTGCGGGAGGCCAATGAACAGCTACTGCACCGAGAATTCGCTGACGCAAGGTTCAAGGAAGGGGAGAACGTTGACGACTTCTCCCTGCGCCTTTCCGGCCTCGCCAACAGTATCCGCACCCTCGGAGGCGACCTCCCTGAGGTAGATGTGGTTACCAAATTGCTAAATGTCGTGCCTGAGCACCTTTCGCAGATAGCCATCTCGATCGAGACGCTCCTCGACGTTCGCGACCTCTCGATTGAGGAGGTCACCGGGCGGCTGCGCTCCGTGGAGAAGCGCAAGGCCAAGCCCAAGGAAGTCATCGACAACAGCGGCCGCCTCATGCTCACTGAGGAGCAGTGGATGGCGCGGCTCAAGACCCGTGAACAAGGCGGTGAGAGCGGCGGCGCCGGGTCCGGCGGTTCCGCAAACGGCGGTAAGAAGCGTGGCAACAGACGCGGTCGCGGGCGGGGGCACACCCAGGAACACCCCGGCGACAAGTGCAACCACTGCGGCAAGATGGGTCACTGGGCCAGGGACTGCAGGTCCAAGGCAAAGGAGGCCCGAGCTCACTTCGCAACCAGGGAAGATGATGAACCCATGCTGCTCATGGCACGGGCCTGCGTGGTTGAACACCGCCCGCGACAAACTCCGGCGCCAACGCCCTCACCGCCGGGGGACGAACCTCTTGCTGTGCCACTAGCAATAGAGGAGGCCAAGGTACTCGCCCACCTTGACGAGGAGCCCGACCCGGCCGATCTGTGGTACCTCGACACCGGCGCGACGAACCACATGACCGGCTCCCGCACCGTCTTCTCCGAGCTCAACACGGCCGTCGTGGGCACCGTCAAGTTTGGCGACGGCTCTGTCGTCAACATCGAGGGGTGCGGCACCATCCTATTCGCCTGCAAGAATGGCGAACACCGTGGACTGACCGGGGTATACTATATCCCTCGTCTCACGGCAAACCTCATCAGCGTCGGGCAACTCGATGAAAGCGGCTGCGAGGCGCTGGTGCGCGACAGCGCGATGCGGATCCGTGACCGTGATCGTCGCTTGCTGGCACGCATCCCGCGTTCCAGGAACCGGCTCTACTCCATCCGGCTCAACGTCGCGCATCCCATTTGCCTCTCTGCAAGGAGCGCCGATGAGGCGTGGCGCTGGCACGCCAGGTATGGGCACCTCAGTTTCCATTCACTAAGGAAGTTGGTGCAGGGCGACATGGTGAGGGGTCTGCCGAAAATTGATCACGTCGATCAAGTCTGCGACAGCTGCCTCGCTGGGAAACAACGTCGAGCCTCCTTCCCCGCCCAAGCCCGGCATTTCGTGGAACACCTGCTGGAGCTGGTGCACGGGGACCTGTGCGGGCCGATCGCGCCCGCGATGCCAAGCGGAAATCGCTATTTCCTGCTGCTAGTCGATGACGTGAGCCGCTTCATGTGGCTCACTCTCCTGGCGAGCAAGGACCAGGCCCCGGCGGCGATCAAGCGCTTCCAAGCCATGGCCGAGTTGGAGTCCGGGCAGAAGCTCAAGGTATTGCGCACCGACCGCGGTGGAGAGTTCATCTCCGTCGAATTTGGTGCCTATTGCGCGGAACGTGGCGTACAACGCCAACTCACCGCGCCCTACTCCCCGCAACAGAACGGCGTCGTCGAGCGCCGCAACCAAACGGTGGTCGCCATGGCTCGCTCCATGATGAAGGCGAAGGGGCTACCGGGGCGCTTCTGGGGAGAGGCCGTCTCGACGGCGGTCTTCCTCCTCAACCGCTCTCCGACACGCTGCCTCGACGGTAAGACACCGTATGAGGCCTGGCATGGCACCAAGCCGGCGGTTCACTTCTTGCGCACATTCGGCTGCATCGCGCACGTGAAGAACACCAAGCCGAACCTGAAAAAACTCGACGACAGGAGCTCGCCAATGATTTTCTTGGGATACGAGGCTGGATCCAAGGCATACAGAGTGTATGACCCCAGCACCAAGCGCGTCCATGTTACTCGGGACGCCGTGTTCGACGAGGCGGCTAGCTAGGACTGGACCACTCGGGGAGGCGGCGAGAATGTGGACAACGCCACGGATTTCACCGTGGACTACATGGTGGCACCAATCAGTGTCACGGCCCCAGGGCCGGACCAAGGAGGCGCGTCGACGACGGGCACGCTGTCCCCGACGCTGACACCCGCAGTGACATCCACGCTGCCACCGTCATCCGTGCCGGCCATGCCGGCTGGCGCGACACCGAACACGCCCGCAACGCCGTCAGAGTCCATGGCGCCCCCAAGCAACTTTAGCGACGCCCTGGACGTCGACCATGATGACGCACCACTGCGGTACCGCGCCGTCGACAACATCCTCGGACAAGCACCTGCGCCGGCCTCGCACCTCGCGAGCTGGACGCCGGCGAACTGTACTTCGTGTCCGCCGAGGAGCCGTCTTCTTTTAGGGAGGCGGAGCAGCATCACAGCTGGCGACGCGCCATGATGGAGGAGATGGACTCCATCAACGACAACAGAACTTGGGATCTCGTCGACCCACCGCCGTCCCAACGCCCGATCGGGCTCAAATGGGTGTATAAGGTAAAGCGTGACGAGCACGGCGCCATTGTCAAGCACAAAGCGCGCCTCGTCGCCAAGGGCTACGTCCAGAAGGCCGAAATCGATTATGAGGAGGTCTTCGCGCCAGTTGCACGCATGGAGTCCGTGCGACTCCTGCTCGCCGTCGCGGCCCACGCCGGCTGGAGTGTCCATCACATGGATGTCAAAAGCGCGTTCCTGAACGGGGAGCTCGCCGAGGAGGTCTATGTACAGCAGCCGCCGGGCTTCGTCATCGACGGGCAGGAGCATAAGGTGTACCGGCTTCGTAAGGCGCTGTACGGACTACGCCAAGCACCCAGGGCCTGGAATGCCAAGCTTGATGACAGCCTCATGTTGCTTGGTTTCCAGAGGAGCATCACCGAACACGCTGTGTACACGCGCAGCAAGGGCGGCTCGAAGCTGATCGTGGCGTCTATGTTGACGACTTGATCATCACCGGCGCGAGCGACGCCAACATCGCCGAGTTCAAAAAGGAGATGTGTACTCTTTTCAGGATGAGTGATCTTGGGCTTCTCTCTTATTATCTTGGTCTCGAGGTGAAACAGGGGAAGACGGGCATCACACTCTGCCAGGCGGCGTACGCCGGCAAGCTGCTCGACAGGAGCGGCATGGGGGACTGCAACCCTTGTGTCACACTGATGGAGGCGCGGCTGAAGCTGAGCAAGGCGAGCACTTGTCCCCTGGTGAATGCGACGGAGTATCGCAGCATCATCGGGGGGCTGCGCTACCTAGTGAACACGCGGCCGGACATTGCCTACGCGGTGGGCTACCTGAGCCGATTCATGGAGGAGCCGCACGAGGATCATCAAGCTGCAGTCAAGCACGTTCTCAGGTACATCGCCGGAACACGACACCACGGTGTCCACTATTCCCGGGAGGAAGAAGACCGGCAAACTCTCCATGGCTACAGCGATAGCGACATGGCTGGCGACCTGGATACGCGCAGGAGCACCAGCGGCATCCTCTTCTTCCTCGGGTCCAGTCCCATCTCGTGGCAATCGGCGAAGCAGAAGGTGGTGGCACTATCTTCGTGCGAAGCCGAGTACATCGCCGCGACAACCGCCACTTGTCAAGCAATCTGGCTAACTCGGCTCTTGAGTGATCTGAGTGATTCGGAGTCCAGGACGCCGGAGATCAAGGTGGACAACAAGTCCGCCATTGCAATGACGAAGAACCCCGTCTTCCATGACCGGAGCAAACACATTGATACTCGATATCATTTCATCCGGGAGTGCGTCGAGGACGGGAAGATTGTTATCAACTACATTCGTACGGAGGAGCAGCTGGCGGATGTATTGACGAAGCCGCTTGGCCGTGTTCGATTCCAGGAACTTTGTCAGAGGATCGGCATCGCCAAGCTCATTGGTAATGGCGACAAGAATTAGGGGGGAAAATGTTGAGATTAATCCTAGCGCCATCTCCTATTTCTGCTCCACTCTCCAATTTCCTAGCACACGATTCCGTTGTGGTGATCGTGCGCATATACCGTGGCTCTGACGCACGCTGCGTTCGTGCGGGAGTTCATCCGAGTCCTAGGGAGCGACGTGCGCATACCTTCGGCCGTAGTGGCGCGGCTCAGTCGGGAGGCATGGCGGACGTGCACTAGTTGCATGGCGAGGAGCACCGCCGGTTGTGGGATGACACGATCCAGTAGGGAGGTCTCTGAGGCATGCTTTGCATTGTATATAAGTTGATCAAATGCATCAGAAAACGCTGCTAAGTCGGGGCGGCACAAAATCGCATCTCTCTTCTTTTCTCTCTGCCTCTCGCTACGCAGGCGCGGATACGCGGGCGAGGACCCGGGCAAGGGGCCCGGGAGCGGACGCGGGGCGCGGACGAGGCCCCGGGGCAAGGGCCCGGGCGCGGAAGAGGTCCCCGGGGCAAGGGCCCGGGAACGGACGAGGTCCCGGGGCGAGGGCCCGGGCGCGCGCAGGAGCCAACAATTGGTATCAGAGCCTCGTTGCTCTCTGGTAGCCATGTCGGCGGCGGGCTCAGCTTCACCCGGAGCACTTTCTCGCACTCCACCACGGCATCGGCGTCCATCGCCTTCGCCGGAGCGCGGCCGAGGGCGGCTGCGCAACCCGCGCGCACCGGAGATCGTGGTGCAGCGTGTCATCAAGGAGTCGAGCGCCTCCGTCCAGTACCCGGTTCTGACGAGAACCAACTACGAGGAGTGGGCGCTCCTCATGACGGTGAACCTGCAGGCACAGGGTCTCTGGCAGGCCGTGGAGCCGGAGGAAGACGAGGAGGTTGAATACCGAGATGATCGACTTGCGCTGGCCGCCATTCTTCGCGCAGTCCCATCCGAGATGCTGCGGTCACTGTCGACCAAGCGCACGGCACAAGCGGCGTGGGAGGCGATCAAGACGGTACGCGTCGGCACCCGACGCGTGCGGGAGGCCAATGAACAGCTACTGCACCGAGAATTCGCTGACGCAAGGTTCAAGGAAGGGAGAACGTTGACGACTTCTCCCTGCGCCTTTCCGGCCTCGCCAACAGTATCCGCACCCTCGGAGGCGACCTCCCTGAGGTAGATGTGGTTACCAAATTGCTAAATGTCGTGCCTGAGCACCTTTCGCAGATAGCCATCTCGATCGAGACGCTCCTCGACGTTCGCGACCTCTCGATTGAGGAGGTCACCGGGCGGCTGCGCTCCGTGGAGAAGCGCAAGGCCAAGCCCAAGGAAGTCATCGACAACAGCGGCCGCCTCATGCTCACTGAGGAGCAGTGGATGGCGCGGCTCAAGACCCGTGAACAAGGCGGTGAGAGCGGCGGCGCCGGGTCCGCGGTTCCGCAAACGGCGGTAAGAAGCGTGGCAACAGACGCGGTCGCGGGCGGGGCACACCCAGGAACACCCCGGCGACAAGTGCAACCACTGCGGCAAGATGGGTCACTGGGCCAGGGACTGCAGGTCCAAGGCAAAGGAGGCCCGAGCTCACTTCGCAACCAGGGAAGATGATGAACCCATGCTGCTCATGGCACGGGCCTGCGTGGTTGAACACCGCCCGCGACAAACTCCGGCGCCAACGCCCTCACCGCCGGGGGACGAACCTCTTGCTGTGCCACTAGCAATAGAGGAGGCCAAGGTACTCGCCCACCTTGACGAGGAGCCCGACCCGGCCGATCTGTGGTACCTCGACACCGGCGCGACGAACCACATGACCGGCTCCCGCACCGTCTTCTCCGAGCTCAACACGGCCGTCGTGGGCACCGTCAAGTTTGGCGACGGCTCTGTCGTCAACATCGAGGGGTGCGGCACCATCCTATTCGCCTGCAAGAATGGCGAACACCGTGGACTGACCGGGGTATACTATATCCCTCGTCTCACGGCAAACCTCATCAGCGTCGGGCAACTCGATGAAAGCGGCTGCGAGGCGCTGGTGCGCGACAGCGCGATGCGGATCCGTGACCGTGATCGTCGCTTGCTGGCACGCATCCCGCGTTCCAGGAACCGGCTCTACTCCATCCGGCTCAACGTCGCGCATCCCATTTGCCTCTCTGCAAGGAGCGCCGATGAGGCGTGGCGCTGGCACGCCAGGTATGGGCACCTCAGTTTCCATTCACTAAGGAAGTTGGTGCAGGGCGACATGGTGAGGGTCTGCCGAAAATTGATCACGTCGATCAAGTCTGCGACAGCTGCCTCGCTGGGAAACAACGTCGAGCCTCCTTCCCCGCCCAAGCCCGGCATTTCGTGGAACACCTGCTGGAGCTGGTGCACGGGGACCTGTGCGGGCCGATCGCGCCCGCGATGCCAAGCGGAAATCGCTATTTCCTGCTGCTAGTCGATGACGTGAGCCGCTTCATGTGGCTCACTCTCCTGGCGAGCAAGGACCAGGCCCCGGCGGCGATCAAGCGCTTCCAAGCCATGGCCGAGTTGGAGTCCGGGCAGAAGCTCAAGGTATTGCGCACCGACCGCGGTGGAGAGTTCATCTCCGTCGAATTTGGTGCCTATTGCGCGGAACGTGGCGTACAACGCCAACTCACCGCGCCCTACTCCCCGCAACAGAACGGCGTCGTCGAGCGCCGCAACCAAACGGTGGTCGCCATGGCTCGCTCCATGATGAAGGCGAAGGGGCTACCGGGGCGCTTCTGGGGAGAGGCCGTCTCGACGGCGGTCTTCCTCCTCAACCGCTCTCCGACACGCTGCCTCGACGGTAAGACACCGTATGAGGCCTGGCATGGCACCAAGCCGGCGGTTCACTTCTTGCGCACATTCGGCTGCATCGCGCACGTGAAGAACACCAAGCCGAACCTGAAAAAACTCGACGACAGGAGCTCGCCAATGATTTTCTTGGGATACGAGGCTGGATCCAAGGCATACAGAGTGTATGACCCCAGCACCAAGCGCGTCCATGTTACTCGGGACGCCGTGTTCGACGAGGCGGCTAGCTAGGACTGGACCACTCGGGGAGGCGGCGAGAATGTGGACAACGCCACGGATTTCACCGTGGACTACATGGTGGCACCAATCAGTGTCACGGCCCCAGGGCCGGACCAAGGAGGCGCGTCGACGACGGGCACGCTGTCCCCGACGCTGACACCCGCAGTGACATCCACGCTGCCACCGTCATCCGTGCCGGCCATGCCGGCTGGCGCGACACCGAACACGCCCGCAACGCCGTCAGAGTCCATGGCGCCCCCAAGCAACTTTAGCGACGCCCTGGACGTCGACCATGATGACGCACCACTGCGGTACCGCGCCGTCGACAACATCCTCGGACAAGCACCTGCGCCGGGCCTCGCACCTCGCGAGCTGGACGCCGGCGAACTGTACTTCGTGTCCGCCGAGGAGCCGTCTTCTTTTAGGGAGGCGGAGCAGCATCACAGCTGGCGACGCGCCATGATGGAGGAGATGGACTCCATCAACGACAACAGAACTTGGGATCTCGTCGACCCACCGCCGTCCCAACGCCCGATCGGGCTCAAATGGGTGTATAAGGTAAAGCGTGACGAGCACGGCGCCATTGTCAAGCACAAAGCGCGCCTCGTCGCCAAGGGCTACGTCCAGAAGGCCGAAATCGATTATGAGGAGGTCTTCGCGCCAGTTGCACGCATGGAGTCCGTGCGACTCCTGCTCGCCGTCGCGGCCCACGCCGGCTGGAGTGTCCATCACATGGATGTCAAAAGCGCGTTCCTGAACGGGGAGCTCGCCGAGGAGGTCTATGTACAGCAGCCGCCGGGCTTCGTCATCGACGGGCAGGAGCATAAGGTGTACCGGCTTCGTAAGGCGCTGTACGGACTACGCCAAGCACCCAGGGCCTGGAATGCCAAGCTTGATGACAGCCTCATGTTGCTTGGTTTCCAGAGGAGCATCACCGAACACGCTGTGTACACGCGCAGCAAGGGCGGCTCGAAGCTGATCGTGGGCGTCTATGTTGACGACTTGATCATCACCGGCGCGAGCGACGCCAACATCGCCGAGTTCAAAAAGGAGATGTGTACTCTTTTCAGGATGAGTGATCTTGGGCTTCTCTCTTATTATCTTGGTCTCGAGGTGAAACAGGGGAAGACGGGCATCACACTCTGCCAGGCGGCGTACGCCGGCAAGCTGCTCGACAGGAGCGGCATGGGGGACTGCAACCCTTGTGTCACACTGATGGAGGCGCGGCTGAAGCTGAGCAAGGCGAGCACTTGTCCCCTGGTGAATGCGACGGAGTATCGCAGCATCATCGGGGGGCTGCGCTACCTAGTGAACACGCGGCCGGACATTGCCTACGCGGTGGGCTACCTGAGCCGATTCATGGAGGAGCCGCACGAGGATCATCAAGCTGCAGTCAAGCACGTTCTCAGGTACATCGCCGGAACACGACACCACGGTGTCCACTATTCCCGGGAGGAAGAAGACCGGCAAACTCTCCATGGCTACAGCGATAGCGACATGGCTGGCGACCTGGATACGCGCAGGAGCACCAGCGGCATCCTCTTCTTCCTCGGGTCCAGTCCCATCTCGTGGCAATCGGCGAAGCAGAAGGTGGTGGCACTATCTTCGTGCGAAGCCGAGTACATCGCCGCGACAACCGCCACTTGTCAAGCAATCTGGCTAACTCGGCTCTTGAGTGATCTGAGTGATTCGGAGTCCAGGACGCCGGAGATCAAGGTGGACAACAAGTCCGCCATTGCAATGACGAAGAACCCCGTCTTCCATGACCGGAGCAAACACATTGATACTCGATATCATTTCATCCGGGAGTGCGTCGAGGACGGGAAGATTGTTATCAACTACATTCGTACGGAGGAGCAGCTGGCGGATGTATTGACGAAGCCGCTTGGTCGTGTTCGATTCCAGGAACTTTGTCAGAGGATCGGCATCGCCAAGCTCATTGGTAATGGCGACAAGAATTAGGGGGGAAAATGTTGAGATTAATCCTAGCGCCATCTCCTATTTCTGCTCCACTCTCCAATTTCCTAGCACACGATTCCGTTGTGGTGATCGTGCGCATATACCGTGGCTCTGACGCACGCTGCGTTCGTGCGGGAGTTCATCCGAGTCCTAGGGAGCGACGTGCGCATACCTTCGGCCGTAGTGGCGCGGCTCAGTCGGGAGGCATGGCGGACGTGCACTAGTTGCATGGCGAGGAGCACCGCCGGTTGTGGGATGACACGATCCAGTAGGGAGGTCTCTGAGGCATGCTTTGCATTGTATATAAGTTGATCAAATGCATCAGAAAACGCTGCTAAGTCGGGGCGGCACAAAATCGCATCTCTCTTCTTTTCTCTCTGCCTCTCGCTACGCAGGCGCGGATACGCGGGCGAGGACCCGGGCAAGGGGCCCGGGAGAGGACGCGGGGCGTGGACGAGGCCCCGGGGCAAGGGCCCGGGCGCGGAAGAGGTCCCCGGGGCAAGGGCCCGGGAACGGACGAGGTCCCGGGGCGAGGGCCCGGGCGTGCGCAGGAGCCAACATATATGTACTTTAAGATTTCATTGATAAAAAACTGTGCAAAATCTTTGAATTACTGTAATTGACAAAGAATGTGCAATGTACATGTACAGGCATCAGTCATAGATCTGAGGTCAAGCGAACTATAGACATCTACCACTGAAGCTTCTAAGTTCATATTAATTACCACCATATTTAGTACCATAAATAGAATTACAATACATATTGTAAATGACCAATCTGGTACCACTATCAACCATGAGAGAAAAAAACCCTTGTCATTAAAGAAAACTTGGAGAAATCAAAGAATAATTAGTTCTGTATTATCCAAAGATCTCTGTATAGTCCTGGTGATAAGTATGATCTTAGCAATATTTCTCATATTTTCCGAATGCACAATAAAGAACTTTAGATGTAGAAGCCATTGCGTGAAAACAGTGAGACGTCACCTCCGATTCCGGTAGCAACAAGCCAACAACCATGATAATTGATGAGTGCACAAATAAGCACGCCCCTACCAAACAGGTCCCCAGGACCTCAACCAAAATAAGTATGTCCAAACTTCAGCCCAATCGATACACTTTATTGAAGTAGAAAGAAGTACTAGCTACCTGATTGTAGCAAACAACCTTCTTGCAAATAGAGGGCCTTCGGCGTTGCCGCAGTTGACTTGGACATCCGACGGGTCGCATGGTATCAGGGAGGTGACAATATAAGTCAGCCATTTGAACAAACAGTTGGCAGGCAAGGAAAATGAAACAATCTAGCATGGAAAAAAGAGAATCTTGCTGTTATTCTTGATATATATACCACATGACTGTGAGAATTCAAAAAGAATGAAAATATCCTTACACATAGCGTCGAGCTGATGAAGCAGTTCTATTAAGCATGAATGCAACAGTTGAACCAAAATTTCAAAAAAGGGAACAACAGATATAGAGTGAAAACCAGAGCCGGAGGCGAGAGGAAGATCAAGCCGATCTAGATGGCAGCTTGTTGAGCAAAGTGTCACTAAGGATGCCGGATAGTGGGCATCAGCAAGGGTGGAGGACGTTGGCTGGTGGCCAGCGGCTAGATCCAACTAGTCGATCTGTCGATGGACGTCAACCACGTAGGGTAAGGTAGATTTGGTGCAAGCCATGAGCGCCGATAGCAACGGGAGTGCGGCGCCTTCACGAGATGAGCGATCTGGGGAAGGAAGGCACGGCGCTTTCGTGAGGAGAGGAAGGAGATCGCATTATTTGTGTTTGTGGGGGTATAGGGCGCGTGATTTTTTTTCAAAAGCTCTGCACAGGGGAGGGGAAGACAATCCATGACCTTGGATTGCACGTAGATGATATGAGCCGTTGGATTTAATGATGGTCAATGAGTAAAACGAGTTAGTGTATTATAGGATAGATTAATTTCACTTCCTCATCGACTTAAGTTTTTGGATGAACATAATGATGCATATAATCATCCATTGCCCAGTGACCCTAGGCACCCGTCTAGGCTCGTCGACAGGTGATCTACTGAAATTCTACGTAATTTAGAAAAACTAAGATATAATTTTTAAAGCAAATATTAGCTATAGTTAAGTTTGTTTGTGCTCTAAAATTTTTATGGTGCATATAACTACAATACGTGCAACTAGGCCTGCCAACTGGGCTGGCCTTTTGCTGGCCAGAGGCCCGAGGCCAGGGAAGGGGAGCAAGGATAGCTGGGCAGCTTGGTTAGCCGGCCTGGCTGCTGGGCCGTGTGGTTTGGCTGCGGGCTGGCTAGCCGGGTTGGCCTAGTGGGCCGGCCTGGTCCTTGGCCTGCAGGGGATATAATAAAGGGCCTAGTTAATGGGCCGGGACAAGCCCAATAAGGGTTAGGGTTAGAAAGAAGTTTGAGGTTTTTTGGGGAATAATTTCCCTAGGGGGTATAGAGAATTTGAAAAGGATATTTTTAAGAAAAGGATTTCTCAAGGATTTATTTTGGAATCTACTGGCACTCACAACAATTGCATAAAAGATCTGGAAGATTCAGCATGATGCAGATTTTCACAAGTAGGTTTCTTGGCGGTTGTGATTTTTAGTGTTCAAATTTTATTTCTAAAATTCCAAGATGTTACAATAACATAAGCATCCCCTTCTTCCCCTGGACAACCATTGCCATCTTCTCAAGTTGGAGCTTCCTGTTGCTTTCCAAAGCTTCTATGCGCTGCTTTGCTACAATGATGATTCTTGCCTTCATTGTTTCAGCCCTAACTTTATCCCTGTGTAGTTCATAAAACTTTGCAATTTGTGCTTCGGTGTGTAGCATGATCAACTAACTTCCAAAGCTGATCGATAGTCCTCTTCATTCTATCAGGCCGCTCGCCATCCACCCACTTGACAAAGTTACACTCATTCTTAACCTGCAATTTCATTGGTACATTTCAGCAACAAAAACACTAAAACATGAACAAAGTTGTAGGTTGAGCTAATTAACTCGTACGGGCATCCAAGAAACCTTCTTCCGGCATCTGTACCATCGCAAGCCACTCTTCTCACTAGCCTCAACCCATGGCGGCATGTGAGTTTCGTGTTGCTTTCCATCCGTGTTGCTTTCCACCCCGAAGCACTTATAATCTTCTATGTAGATAGGAGGGATCTTGTCATTGAGCCTGCAATCAACCTCCTACAATCACAGCGTATGGCCAAGTAACTAAACAAATCTCCCAAGCTGAGCTAATCAGGAGGCTAATTTCAGTGTAAGAAAACCAATCTTGCAGCATCCATGCTAAATACAAACTAAACACAAAAGCACACATTTCCCCCCCAAATGAAAGAAACCCTACAACAAAATCTCCAAGAAAAACTATAAAAGAACCTCCTTGTCAATGTTGAAAATATAAGCACATGTAGATTTAATTTATTCTATAAATAAATCATGACATTAATAGCATAAGTAAACAGAATCATGTAATCTGATCTAAATATATATATGACAGCAATTAATATGAATAGATCAAACACAGGAGACATAGTGTACGCGTACCTACAGCCCTGTTGTGGGGGCTGTTCTGAAGCAGACACGGGCGCAGCGCGTACTGCACGAACGACGCGCGGCACCAGGTGATGACGACGACGCGCAGCGCCCGAACGTGAAGGAAGACGAGCCGTGATGGGCGCACAGCGAGCAGTCGCGCGTAGCGCTTCCCAAAAACCTTATTCACCCTCTCCCAGTGCAGGAGGTCGAAGGCGAGGGTTCCGGAGACCTGCTCTCCCAATCCGCCGTGATGGGCGCACAGCGAGCAGTTGCGCGTAGCGCTTCCCAAAAACCTTATTCACCCTCTCCCAGTGCAGGAGGTCGAATGTGAGGGTTCCGGAGACCTGCTCTCCCAATCCGCCATGATGGGCGCACAACGAGCAGTTGCGCGTAGCACTTCCCAAAAACCTTATTCACCCTCTCCAAGTGCAAGAGGTCGAAGGCGAGGGTTCCGGAGACCTGCTCTCCCAATCCGCCGGTGCACGCCGAAGATCGGCACGGAGTAGACGACGAACGACGGCTCAGAACAGAAGAGATGGAAAGCCGTTTTCGCATATGTTGCGTGGAGACAGTAGCTCGGTATTTATAGAGATATTAGGACGCGTGATCAGGACGCCCGCGATCGGGACGGAGTAGATGACGAACGACGGCTCAGAACAGAAGAGATGGCAAGCCTAGTGCAGGAGGTCGAAGGCGAGGGTTCCGAAGACCTGGTCTCCCAATCCGCCATGATGGGCGCACAACGAGTAGTTGCGCGTAGCGCTTCCCAAAAACCTTATTCACCCTCTCTAAGTGCAGGAGGTCGAAGGCGAGGGTTCCGGAGACCTGCTCTCCCAATCCGCCGGTGCACGCCGAAGATCGGGACGGAGTAGACGACGAACGACGGCTCAGAACAGAAGAGATGGCAAGCCGTTTTCACATATGTTGCGTGGAGACAGTAGCTCGGTATTTATAGAGATATTAGGACGCGTGATCAGGACGGCCGAGTGGAGACAGTAGCTCGGTATTTATAGAGATATTAGGACGCGTGATCAGGACGCCCGCGATCGGGACGGAGTAGACGACGAACGACGGCTCAGAACAGAAGAGATGGCAAGCCGTTTTCGCATATGTTGCGTGGAGACAGTAGCTCGGTATTTATAGAGATATTAGGACGCGTGATCAGGACGCCCGCACAATCTTTATCTCGTAACCGAACCGGATAGGCTGCGCGTATCCTATCTGGACTCTAAAGCGCACCGCCTGGCGAGGCGAGCGAGCGCGCGCGCGTGTTCCTTCACTTCTCTCCACTATGCATATCTCGAGTGGCTAGGAGAGAGCTCACCCTTATAAGGATGTCTCCCTCTCCTGGAACTAGCAAGATGGTACTAAAACTCCCTATGCCACTTCCCATGAGGTGGGCCTTTGAGATTTTTCTAAGAATTATTTTCCACATGGACCTTAGCCCATTCAGCAATTCCAACAGTCAACCGGGCTGTTTGCAATGCTCGCTTCCACCTTCGCATACTGTGTTGCAGCCCTCGTCTTCGGCGGTATCTTCTAGCTAAGCAAGAGCGAGCTGAGAGAACAGGGCTTTGGTGAAGAGAGAGAGAGCTAAGACTAATCCCAATGAAGGGTTTCATATTGATATTTTCAAGATTGCCACATAAGCAACAAGAAAATAAAATGGTGTTTGTATAATTTCATGGTGTGGTTTCATAAGTTTCAAATAATATTTAATTTCATGACTCATCAAGAGTTGTTATCCGTATACAGGTGGTTTTATCTATATAAAACTGGTTCATCCTCTCTCTTTTTAAATTTAATACTATATCATCAAAAAATCTTATATGACATGTTAATTAATGAGAATGAAACTCATAAAACCCCCTATTGGGAGTAGAAGAGAGGGACGAGCGCTTGTATGCAAACCCTCCCGCCAATAAAGTGCACCGCACGAGCCTTCCTGCGCTCACCCCCACCAGAGCCACGCCAACAGACCATGTGTCACCTGCAAGTGGGCCAACAACCACGTTAGCAAGCCCATTAGGGAAAAACGAACTAAACATGGGGGTTTTTGAATCCTGATACATCTACTTGGGGAATTTTTACTGTTACTAATTTAATTTTTTTTTTAATTTACAAAACTAATTTTCGGTTTGAATCATTTGCAAAACTAGTCTCTTGCCGCCCTGGGCCACGGCGGGATTTAAAAACCGCCGTGGCCCAGGGCGGCGAATGGCATCCCGTCACCCGGGGCTAACGGCTCCGGCGGCCGTTAGCCGCGGGGAGGCCACGTGGATTCGCCGCCCTGGGGGACGGCGGCGAATGCCCCCAGGGGGCCGAATGCAAAATTGCATTCGCCGCCCTGGGGGACGGCGGTTTTTAGCATAGTAAACGGACGGTCCGCACAAGGATCGGACCGTCCGAATCCAGGGGGCCGCCTGCAAAATTTTTTTTTCTTTTTTTTGATATTTTTTTCTCAACTAGCAACACGAGAATAGCAAAATCTCATGAAGGTGCAGCTTAAACCGATGTAAGATGTGGCCTGTAGAAAATTACGAGTGTGCTTTAAAAACCGTGCTGAAACTTCGGACCTCAAAAACTCAATCTTCCCGGCCGAATTTCGTAAATTTTTTTTGGACAAACCCGACAAAGTCGGGGGGAAGCGGATGTAAAATTTTCTGTAGATGTCCGTAGAGTACTTATTTGCCCGATTCCGAGACCGTATGTGAAAGTTATGACTGTTTTAAGGTAGTTAGCGCGCGTTACAACAATTTGCCGTGGATTCGGACCGTCCGATCGCTGTGCGGACGGTCCTATGCATTCGCCGCCCTGGGGGACGGTGGCGAATGCCCCCACCCAGGGGGCCGAATGCAAAATTGCATTCGCCGCCCCCCCTGGCGAATCCACGTGGCGTCCCCGGGGCTAACGGCGGCCGGCACCGTTAGCCCCGGGTGACGGAGATGCCATTCGCCGCCCTGGGCCACGGCGGTTTTTAAATCCCGCCGTGGCCCAGGGCGGCAAGAGACTAGTTTTGCAAATGATTCAAACCGAAAATTAGTTTTGTAAATTAAAAAAAAAATTAAATTAGTAACAGTAAAAATTCTCTGCTTGGGGTACTTTGAAACTTATAACTTAGACATGGGGGCTTTTTGTTACAAAGGCCCATGTACACGGGGTTATCTGATATTTACTCTAAATACTTAGACCATTAGACTTTCCTGTATGTTTGAACCTGCACGCCACAACTTCTTTGTGAATGCTGGGGTTATTTGCCTATATAACTTATACGCTCCAACCGATGGATAGCCTATTAATAGCCTAGTATTAGTTAAGTCTCTGAGTGAAACTTACTTGTACCAAACTTATAATGTATTGGAATCAAACAAATCTTTGTGGGTCTTTGAGATTTGGTGGGGGATTGTTGGAACTATATGGGCCTAGCACATATAAATGAAGAATAATTCCTAAGAAAATCATAAAGGGCCACCTTATGGAACGCATGTATGTGAACTGTAGTACCACCTTGCTAGTTCTAGCAGAGTGAGACAACTTTAAAAGGGGTGGTGCTTTCCTTGCTACTTGAGTAATATGTATGGGAGAGAACTATATGAACACATGCACTCGTTCACCTCGCCTCACTTCACCGGGTCGGGCCCGAGCCCAAGGTAGGGGGAGAAGGCGTGCTGCACCTACATGAATGTTCCGCATAAATTGGCTCAAGTTGCTTGTGTAGTCACAGCTTCCTTTTGTAGTTTTATTTTGCTACATTGGAGCGGTGAAAAATTTGGGTTGGTTATGTGCGACCTATTCAGTTCGGTTACGAGTTCTTGAGACTATTGCAGCTATCCTGATCACTCATCCTGATACCTATATAAATGCCGAGCTGCCGCCTCCACGCAACGCACGTGAAAACAATATAGGATTTTGCTTCTCTTCTGTACTACCCCGTCATATGTAGTCTACTCTAGCCCACCCACTTCTCTTCTGTACTACCTCGTCATACGTAGTCTACTCTAGCCCACCCACTGGCATGCACCGCCGATTGGGAGAGCATGTAAGTGCTAATTATGTTGAGTAGATTTGATCTTTTCATGTGTACTGTTGCTTTATACATCTGTAGAATATACTAGTACGATATGATTATGCTAGTCAATTTATGTGTTGGCATGATTTCTTTATGCAATAAATTAAATTTACATGTTTTTATATTTTCAAAAAAAATTGACTAGAAAGTTCTAACATTTCTAGCTAGCCATTATCGACAATATATAAAAATACACAATATTATTTTTTCTCGAATCTAGATAATGTAAAAAAAATTAGGGTACTTCACATGTTTTCATTCAAAGTATAATTCTTAGAGATTTTGAGTGATATGTACTATCTAACAAGAGAGGATTGGCGTTCAAAGTATATATCATTCAATTATAGCTTCGGACTGCATGGGAATGGGAAGGATATAATAAATAAGTGGAGTACTAAGGCTATTTCTAGAGTAAGTTTTCATTCTGCGGTTTCCAAGAATACCACGTCATCCCAGGAGGTGCATTCTGATGAATGAAATAGAGACTCCTAGTTCATAGTTTTATGTCTCAGTTTCATAAATTATCTATGGCATTTACTACTTGCATGGTGTTGTGATCAAGTGTTCCATATAATTATGTAGAGCATATATAGAATCCTGATTTGATTTTTTTCCCGATAATGATATGACATACTGTTCACTTGCGTGAGCATCTATAGTATCTGGGATTGATTTTTCCCTACTGCTATCTTTTTTTGAGAGAGAGATTCATTCCTACTACTTACTAGATACAAAAAATTGAGTGGATTCATAAACTATTTTGTGGTTGTATATTCACCATATCAGAGAAGAAACTGGGGACTTTGCACCCCCTGAACTCTGCCCATTATCTATCTATATAAATAAAAATGATCTTAAAAAAAAACTGGGCTCCATCATGTAACTGAGCATTCTTACATATCCTCAACAGCTTCCATCGGGTCTGGACCATTGAGAGCCTCCTCAAACTGTGGAAAACAAATCAACAAGGAGATCAATTTAAATTTTGTGGGTGCAATTCATACAAGTGAGAATTTCTAACAAAACAAGACAGACTCACAGACCTTGATTTTTCTGACTATGAGAATTTCATCACTGCTCAGACAAATTTAGACAGGGAAAAATATGTCATCACAGCTTGCTTGGCTATGAAAAATATGTCATCACAGCTCAGACAAATTTAAACAGGGAAAAATAGGAGAATTTCATCACAACTTGCTTGGCTGAAAGAAGTTCACTTGTAGTTCATAAAGGGTGACACCAAAAATATGAACATCCATACACCTTTGATGCTAAATTGTAGTTGCAAATATGTAGCAGTCCAGCAGATAGATATGTTACAGTCCAACTCAAAGACATGGGCAGAAGCAGCCCAACTAGAACTCAACTACTAGTGTAAAAAAAGAAATGAAAAAAAGGTGAGGCTCCTTCCCAGCAACCCAAACTTTTCTCCACTGAAGCACAGCTCATACCTGTGATAGACCCAAGTTCCAGCGTATAAGAAAAATCTTTCAGCCTTAGTAAAATGACAGAAAAATAAGAGCATTCACTAGAACATTTACTCTATATTAACCTTATTTGTAAACATATACTGGCAAGACTGAAAATAATGCTGTATGATATATGAAGAGAGAAAAAAGCAATTTCTGACATGCTTCTAACTTCTGTGAGTTTTGCTAGTCCAAAATCAGCAACCTGCATGGTGCAAACTAAGCAGAGATAAATCAGCAGCTTCAGCAATATGCAGTGCTAAAACAAGCTATAATGGCAGAAATATTTGCTAATGGCAGATCACTAACATCATTCTTCATCAACATCATCCCCAGATAGCTTCTTCTCCATCATAGCCAATGACTTCTCTCTTCTAGCCTTTGATTCTTCTGTCATCTGACTTATGTCTTGCTGCAGCAGCGAATTATAAACTGGCAACAACTTTGCTTCCTTTTCCTCTTGTGCTGCTTTGAGCTTTAACCTTGAGATTTCAAATTACACATTTGTTACCTTCTCACGCTCCTGCTTACAATCTCGTGTCACTGCAACTATGAAATGAAGCATGCCACATATATAAAATATATCTTTATTGTTCTTGTACTATGAAACCTGCCCTTTTTTCCTGAAAGAGTTTTGTCTGAATTAACAACATGATTATATGGATCACAGTAGCAGATGATCTCAAGGCAATAACAGAAACGAGGATCCTATTCGTACCAGAGCACACATATCATAAGACAAGAGAGGAATTAAACTGATACTAAACAAGAAATATCTCAAATGAATATGGCACCAGTAGTAAGTATTAGGGCAGAACAAATGGCCAGATATTTTCACAGGAGAAAAAACACGTCTAAATTTCCAAAGCACAACTTGATTCTAACTGTATATTGCCCTAAAAGAAACCTCCGTAACAGTAACAGCAACCACCCTTGAGTAGAAAACACCTACCATGCAGCCATGCAGGCAATAACAAAATAAATTTCTACTATATAAGGAGTCAAAACTGTGGTAGATTAGACCTTTGGAAAGAGACATTAACTCTAGCCATGTCCTTGCATTGCTTTTACAGAGATTAGTGACCTTGCAAAGTTCGTTCCATTAACTTTTACAGACAGTTGAACATGTCCTACGATGCAAAATTCTCCCAAACCCCTTGATATACACTACTAATTTCTAATACCTTATCCAAACCGTAGAGAACTTCACGCTAGATTGCTAGACTGATGTATTTATCATTCTCTCTGCATATCTGAATAAAATCAAACTGAATATTGATCGCAAGAAACCTTATAAGAATTGACTAAAAATCTCTGTGCGTACTACAATCATCAAATATTTCTCTTTTTTGGTACAATCATCCTTCAAGGCTAGTCAATTCTCATCTCAAGGCACAACAGATCATTCCCAGAGATTTTTAGCTCATCCCCAATTCACAACAGATCATCAAAAAACTACAGTGGCTAGTCAAAACAGGATCAAACCATACAGAGAAAAAGACTAGGGCATCAGGACAAATCGAAAAACAGGGGATACTTATCATGGATTTTGGGTTTGGTTTGCATGAGGGGAATGATTTGTGCCACTCCCACCATATGCGGTCCACCATCCAGCAGCAGCAGACGGCGGCGGTGGCAGTGGCGCAGCATAACCCGGTGATGGTGGCGGCGGCGAAGCAGCCGGTTGTGGTGGTGCCGGTGCCGGTGACACCTTCCGTTTGCTCGCTCCTCGGGCCGGCATCTCCTTGGGCCGTTGGGAAAGCGCTGCCGGCGGTAGGGGGAAAAGGAAAGAAATCGCAGGAAGGAGAGCGGGGGCGCGGGCGGGAGAGGACGGGAGAGCGCGGGAGGGAAGCATCCGCGCCGCACCGGATCTAACGACGATACCGGAGGCCTCCCAGTGCGGTTTCATCCGATTTCCTAGGACTAGGTATCGGTGTCCACCCTGTTTCATCTGGACGAAATTGTTGCCCTCTTTTTTTTCTTTCATTTTTTACCATCTCATCCTTCCGGTTGATATGTCACCTTATTAGAGTATCTTCAGCAATAGCCTCTCTTTTAAGCCCTCAAATATTAAATAGGGGCTGTCTCTATTTTCTTTGGACCCAAAAATGCTCCAAACTCCAGTAGCAGCCCCCATTTCTCAGCTCCTATTTCTTTTTCTATTATTTTTCACCGTAGACTATATATATATGTCTAGCTTAACACTATAATTAAAACATAAATATTGCAATAGCTAGTACTCATATATATATATATATATACATATATATATATATATATATATACATATATGTATATATATATATATATATATGCAGTAGCAGCAGCGAGGCAGCAGCAGGAGGCAGCAGGCCGTGCGGGAGGCGGGCCGGCGCTCGCGGCGAGGCGCAGGAGGCCGGCGGCGGGGCAGGGGGCCGCGCAGGTGGGAGGCTGGCGGTGGGGCGCAGCAGGCCGCGCGGGAGGCGGGCGGCGCGGTGGGCGGTGGGCCGGCGCTCGCGGCGCGGCGTAGGAGGCCGACGGGCAGGGCGGCGCGGCGAGACAGGTAGGGTTTTCACTTGAGAAAAAAATCCAATCTTCCTTCTCCTCTAGATGTCGACGGCACGGTGGGCTTGAGAAATGTCGTAGCGCAAAAAAAAAACGTCGATAGGGGCTGTGGTGTAGAGCCCCCAGGACTGGGGGCTGGATTTGGGGGTCTCCTTATTTTAGAGGCTCTATTAGGGTCCCTGCTGGACCTAAAATTTTTATCTCACAGTCCAAAACCTATTTAGGGGCTAAGTTTAAGGTCCCTGCTGGAGATGCTCTTAAATACATATAAAACTCTAATGAAATCCCACTAAGAAATGGCCTAACAGCACAAAAATGTCATCAGAGTATATATAATTCAATTATAGATTCGGTCCCAGGAAAAATCATCGAGTACAATTAAAATAAGTGGAGTACTGACAACATCAGATTGGCATTCAGAGTATATATCATTTGATTATGACACCCATGAAAGCATGCGTGATGCATATGATTCTCTTGGCAGTTCTACAGTGAAAGCTACCTACTATTATATGTGTTTTCTTTTTTAGATAATTTCATAATGTACATTGGACGTGCATACCCATCAGACCGACAAATGAAAACAAGCAGAGGTTGTGAATCAAACATGGGAAAAAACAAAAACAGATGATTGTTTACTAAAGACTATAGACCGTCCAATAATTTCAACTCAGTAAAAAGCATCTCTCGTACTAGTCCATAATAAATTATTTTTTCCTTTCTGATAAGGACTCGATTTTATGCGTAGAACCGTGTCCAATAATGAACCCTTCGATCATTGGATAACCAACTCTCAAAGCACCCGATGGAAGAGAAAAATTTGAATTTTTTTTTAAAATTTTACGAATATATACGGAGCGAAAAAATATTTACAAATATATACATACACCGCAGGGATACGACACCGCACCGATACCGTGATTTGAAGACGTGGAACTACCGGTGCCACGCACCCAAACTGCAGCACCGCTTTGCGCCGTGCGGCCAAGCCACGGCACCGAGCGGTCCTGCATGAAGGACGCGAGGCACTGGCTCGTGACCAGGGGCAGAGCCAGGATTTGAGGTAAGGGAGGGCAATGGACAAAGCAAAGTAGAACTGATAGCCATATTAGATGGTTTTAGTCACATATAATAGTAGCATGTTTCACAAGTCTTAACCAAAACAAAATTACATATCTATCAACTTAAATTTAGTTCTACGACTAGCAGCAAGATCGTAGGCTGTAATAATATCATCAGTATTGATTGATGCAGCCAATTCCTTCTCAATATAAATTACCAAACAATCTCGCAAAAATCCATCTCCCATTGTACATCTGAGACGTGTCTTCGCAAGTTTCATAGCTGAAAAGCATCTTTCGGTGGTTGTAGTTGATACTGGAAGAGTTAATACTAATCTTAACAACCTGTCGACCATAGGATAAGATGAATATTTACCTATTTTAAATAGTACACTTGTTAGATCAGCAAGTGTTGATAATTCCTTCAGTTTTGGATGGTTGCATACATCAATTTGAAAATGTGACAGTTGACACTTCAATTGAGCTCTTTCTTGACTTGAGAAATTAACAGGATAATATTTTTCCACCAGAGTGCATATATTGTCTATGTTGAATGTGTCCAGCCTAGATCCAAAAAAGCACAAAGGGACAAAAGCTGGCAGTTCCAATATTTGAACATGTTTACCAGGGTCTCTCTCAAATCTAGTAGCTACAACTGGTGGATGCTCGGACTCGGCAACCTCGGCTTCGATTGGTTCAGCTGCACTACTCTGATTATTAGGATTTTGTACATGATCATTATGAGTTTCCCCTTCTAGATTAGGACCTTCCACTTCCACGTTACTCTGTAAGCCTCGGCTTGCAATGGCTTCAATACAATTAGCACTTGA
The DNA here is from genome assembly GCA_003991445.1 of Oryza meyeriana var. granulata. Lineage (NCBI taxonomy): Eukaryota > Viridiplantae > Streptophyta > Magnoliopsida > Poales > Poaceae > Oryza > Oryza meyeriana. The sequence goes on from RYFJ01000160.1 coordinate 309,930, forward strand.
ACCAATCGGCTTAAAAAAGCTATTAATAGTCTTTCTCTTCTTCATATTGTCTGAAATTGAAAGGAAAATTTAGAATCACTAGTGACTCTTAATTAGATAAGAGAATATCACTAGATGATTTATGATCAAATTATGGATTACCTGCTGGCGGCTGCTGCTGGTGGACGAAAGGTAATTTGGACGGCAGCTGGCGGTGTCAAGTTGGACAGCGGCGGCGGCGTGGCGCGCGTCTCGCCCCTGCGTCCGGCAGTACCAACGCCGCGGTGTCTGGCGAACTGGTGAAGCCGGCAAGTCGCGAAGGAGAAACAGGAAGACGAACGGAAGGAAGCCAGAGCAAAGCGTCGCTTCGTATTCTAAACAATAAAGAAGGGAGCAGCAGCAACTAGATAGGCCTAAATGGGCTGCTTCTTATTGGGCCTCAAATACACTTAACATTTGGAATAAATGGGAGGGTCTAGACAGCTAATACGTATATATATGTTGACAGTATACTAGAGGATTAGTAGCGCGTCAGGGAATGTCAGGCCCCCCCGTACCCCAGCGGCGGACGATGTGTGGTGAGCACACACAGTTCACGTACTATATGCAAACCGAGGGTGCAGTACTCCCTGTGGCGGCAGGGGCCATGCCTTCAATATAATTGCTCTCACCGCTGGCTTGGCCGTGTTGGCAACTGCCTGGTTTTTGGTCTTGATCAAACCGAACACGACCAATCGGCTATGCAAAGCAGGAGTGAGGTTGCTACCGGGGTCAAGGGGCCTACCTATCCCGGCGAGACGCTCGAGTTCTTCGCCCGGAGGCCTTCCCTTGAGCTGCACGCTTGCTTCGAGCGACGTCTACACAGGTAAAATATATACTAGTTACAAATTAATATTTAATATTTAAAGATAATATTAGGTTAAACTTTTAAAGAAATGGCTATCAACTTCTTGTATGCTTAGATTCCCTTTGAAACACAGAAATGATAGAGCATAGGAATAGAAAAAGCACATGATTTTCGTAGAAATAAATATGCAAAATATAGGATTACAAAACACACGAAAAACATAGAAATAATCATTTAAATAGACAATAGAAAAAACACAAGAATTGGATAAGATAGATGAACTCAAAGAAAATTTCCAAGAGGTTGGAACTCTTGCTATCTTTCCTCTAAACTTTATATGCATTGAGTTAATTCTAAGGAATTTGATAGGATTGGGGATGTTCCTAACCTTTTGTTTCAAAGGGCCAAATAGAAAAAATTTCTATATGATTTGAATCATCCTAAGAAATTCATAAGATTGGTGAAGTTCCATCCTTTATTTCACAGGGCCAAATAAATTTTTTTATATATGATTTGAATCCAACAGAATTCATCCACAACTCCTTTGTTTCAGGTCTAATAAAAAGATGGTACATGTAGATCTACGATAAAAATACTGTCATAATATCATAACTTATTAGATCTGGTAATTAATCTATATGAATTGAAGTTAATAATTAAAATTTTAAAAGTTTGACTATCTTTTTCTAGGGCAGGGAGTATATAATCTAGGAAAACATGCATGCTGGTAAAGCAATAAGTGAATTGACTTCATTCTTGAATTGAACTATTGGGTGAACTGAATGTTGCATTTAACTCAATATATGAAACATATATTCTAAAACACATTTTTAATGACAAAAAAATAGATCAACATGTTTGATATTTTCTGGTGGATATATATAGGTAAAAGCATGTAATTGATCAAACATATACATTAACCCACAATTATACTTCTCTCAGATATGGTACAGTTTTCAGGACGAACATAGTTGGGGAAGACCTGATCGTCTCCCTTGATCCGGAGGTGAACAACTTCGTGTTTCAACAAGAGGGGAGGCTTTTCCAGATGTGGTACCCGGATTCGGTCATGAGGATCATTGGCGCCGATAGCATTGTCACAACGCTTGGGTCGCTGCACAAGCACATTAGGAACAAATAGTGATGAGGAATTAGGATTAATGAGCGGGGGCTAGAGGCGAATGTTAGCACTAGGGGGTTTGCTTCTGCGGCATTCGGCCGGCTCAGTGACTAGTAGGGCGGATGAAGAGGACTCGAGGGAAGAGGATGGAGCTGCTGGAGAGAATGTTAGTGGCCGGAGCGCAGAAGGCTGGTCGATGGGGAAGGCTGTCGGGTGGTCATCGTTAGGTAATCTCTGTAATCGCATGTTTTTAGCACCGACGAAGAGCTTTGCGGAGGGGGCCGGTTGGTTCTCTCCTGCTCAGTCATCTGGATCGAGATTTTGGGCTCCTGGGGAAGATGAAAGCTCGGATGACGACGTTGATCTTGGGGAGCAGAGGAGCGAAGGAGAGGTTGTTCTAGAGGATGGCAGGTCTGAGGATGATTTCGTCCAGACTGCCATGGATGATGGCTTCACGGTGGATGAGATTTTGAAGGTTGGGGAGCATCTTTTAGGGATGGCCACGCCAAGAGCAAATTCATGTCGTAGGGAGGCGGGCTTGCGGGGTGGTCCAGCATAGGCAAGAAAGATGATAGGTGCGGTGGTAGAGCGAAGGAGAGGGAGCCACAAACCGTGGAAGGGGCCATTGCCGAAAGCTAGTCTTTCGCAATTGCTTACGATTGGAGACAAAATCATTGAGGCTCTGGCTGGTAAGTTCAGTGTGCTTATGGTGTCGGCGGCGATATCCATTACCGAAAATCAGAGTGAAGCAGCATCGATAGGAGGGGAAGATGATAGTTCATCCAGGAAGCTGCAGGGCGAGGAGAAATTGGAGGAAAAGGAACCAGAACAAGTCCATCAGGATGGGATGCTTGTCGATGTTTTACACCAGCAATACAACTATAGGGCTACTCGGCGAGGGGAAACTCAATGGATTGCAGAGGGACAGAAAGAGAGTTTATACTGGTTCAGGCCCTCGATGTGAGGTAATACCCTACGTCCAGTTGTGGTGTTATTCCTTTGAGAGGTTGCGTTGATTGATGATCTGATGATCTCCTTGCCCCTTGAGGGACGCCCTGCCTCCCCTTATATACTAGGGGACAGGGGTACATGATAAGGATCCCAGCCGGATACGACCAAGGGATTTCCTTCTTAGAGATAGAAACCTATCCGACTAAGACTGTTATTCCTTATCGTACAAGGTAAAGCCTGCCAGGTGCTATCTTATCTCTAATTACATGATTCAGCCCATCCTCTATCCGAGTGGCCCATATGCTGGTGATGAGGTACCCGGGGCCCATGGCCTTCACAGTAGCCCCTGAGACCTTCATAGTTGAGTCACAGCTGATGCCGAGTGCTCATCCTCCACGGTGAAGATTGCCCGAGTGCGATGCTCCCGAGTACTCTTTATCTGAGTGCGTCTTCTTTCCAAGTCCTGCTTCATGTCAGCTGGTAGCGAGGCTATGAAGGGCTTCATATAGATGTTTGAATAGTATGCGCCAAATAGGCACACCTATTAGGTGTAGCCCCCGACTTTGTGCTTAATTATGAAGACAATTAAACATAAAGTCAAAGATCTTTAACCTGATAATCTTTCTCGAGTAGATTACTATTGGTATATGAGATTCTTCGGTATCATGTCAACCGGAATAAACTTTATAGTCTTGCCGAGTAGGGAACTACTTGTATATAGGACTCTTCGACTTAATGTCAGTCGGAATGTGTGTTTATAGTCTTGCTGAGTAGGATGCTACTCGTATATGGGACTCTTCAGCTTCATGTCAGCTGGAAAGGGGGTTTATAGTCTTTCCCGAGTGGCGTCCACCCAGAAGTTAGACTCCTCCGTATCATGTCAGCGAGAATGAGAAATTTATAGTCTCTCCCAAGTAGTGCACTACTCGAAAGTTAGACTCTTTAGCATCATATCGGCTGGAATAATGTTACTCATGGCAACTAATGGCCACGCATGTAGGCCAAGTACCACTTTATGAAAATAAACCCACAACGTGGTCATGTGTACTCGAGAAAGATACCTGTATCTCTAATTTTAATGAAGACCAGCTTGTGATCCGTGTAAGGATATATCCTCGAGACTTGGTGGATAAAACAGATACCCAAACATATATGTTTAGCAATAAGGCTCTCATGAAGAATATCTGTTTACCTCATCGGCTCCTATTGGTAGCACCAGCACTATAATTTCAACTCAGCCTGCGGGCGGCCCACATGGAGCATGCTACTGTAGGAACTCATATCTTGGTGGCCCAGTGCTGACTGTGTAGGCCCAAGCCCATTTAATCGGCATTGGCTCTATAAAAAGCGGGGAGAGAGAAAAAGATTCCTTCATCTTCCCCAAATCAGCCAATCGCTTTGTCTTCCGCCTTCGCGCCCAACTTTTCGCCTCCTGCTTGGCTAGGGTTAGCTACTGCTGTTCCCCACTCGAACTCAGGTGATTCCAATCCTCTTCGTCTGTTCCAAGCCCCCGATTCGCTTTTCCCCCAAATCTTTCTGCTCCCAATCATGCTGAAAGCTTTGAATCTTGCGGGTGCGCCAAAGAATGCTTGGCCGACTTCGGATTGCGGCTCAGTGAAACTGAAGCTGCTGGAGAGTCAACTGAAGTTACCCAGCCAGGAGGTGATCCGCTAGCGGCTGGCTAAGGGTGAGTCGGTCCCAAATCCCCAATCTGGTGAAACAGTAGTTTTTGCCTCTTTTTTCGATCGGGGTTTGTGCCTTCCCTCTTCCGATTTCTTCCGCCGCATCCTTGACTTCTATGGGTTGGAGTTGGTGAATTTGAATCCCAAATCGATTCTTCAGATCTCCATATTTGTTACTCTCTACGAGTGCTTTTTGGGTGTGGAACCCCATTTTAATTTCTTCAGGCATCTGTTCCACATCAAACCCCAGCCCTCCAAAGAGTAACATTAGTGTGATTGGGGGGGGGGGGGGCTGGTCTCCAGCTGAGGAGTGATGGGAAGAAAACATATCTTGATCTCCCCTTGAAATCTTCCTTAAAAGGCTGGCACAAGGAGTGGTTCTATTGCGCAGATCTGGCTCCCTCCTTGCGCCCATTCACCGGCTTGCCACGGCAGTTTTACCAAATTGGTCAGCAGATCCAACCTTTGAGGAGATGGGCCAGGTGCATCAATTGCTGGAGAGGTTAGAGAAGCTTAAGGAAGCTGGCCTGACTGGACCTTGGGTGGCCCGTCGTTTCCTGACTCGGCGCATCCAGCTGCTGAAGTTGAGGAGCGCGTTCGGCTAGGCTTTTAAGGGCAAGTATGATCCTGACCGAGTAAGCCACAAGTTGGCCGATAAGCGCACGGTGACCGAGACCCTATTTGGTTACTTCTCCGAAGGGGTGATCGCGACCGAAGACGATAATCGCCGGATTGCGGCCTATAGCTTCCTTCGGCCCCGTTCCAAGGTAGTCTTTTGTCCTTCTTCTGTGATGAATGCCTATGGGCTTGTATGTATGATTGCCCGGCATTGTGTGATGTATTTTGTTGATTCATCTATAGTGGTGCGAGGAGTTCGATGAAGACTCCCGCCCGTTGTCGGCCGTCAAGTCGAAGAAGAGGCCGAGGAGCCCCCTGTTGCCCAACCCGACTCCAAGAGAGCCGGGAAAAAACCTGTTGTGTATCGGGGCGAGGGGGCCATGATGCCGCGCGCCGTGGCAGGAGGTCTGAAGATAAAGGACACCGCCGCCGTGGCACCCAGGCGATCAAGTCCCAGGTTGGGACTTGCACGGCCGAGCTCGACATTGCTGAGCCAGGCAAAAGCACCGCCGAGTGCACGATCCGAGCGGGATCCGCCAAGCACACAGGTGCCCGAGTCGGTTACGCCACCAATGGGGCCACCTCCAGCTGCCACGCCTCCGCCGACTGATTCACCAACCAGGCGGCAACCGTGGGTAGCGCTCCGCCAGGACCCGGATCGCCCGGCAGGAAACTGAAGTTCTCCAAGAGGTATGCTGCTCCGGATCTTCTGAGATTCTTGTCTGTTGCAGTAGTATTTTGACGTCCATTTTGGCATGCAGGAAGCAGGCCGATATTGATCTCAAGGAGACCGTTCCGACCGCTCCCCTTGAAGAGCCCGCCCCAGCCAAGCCGGCGCCCGCGAGCACGCCCGTTGAGCCGGTGGCCACCTCAGTCCCGGAGACTGAGGTGGTCCCGACTACGGGGCCACCGGTGCCGCCCGACCAAGGGGCGGTTACTGAGGTTGCTGCCCCAGCCCTGAGTCCGACGCCTTGCCTAGGCCGTTGCCGGAGCCCCGAGTCGACCCCCGAGGTCGTAGAGGACGCCGGCGTGGGGGCTAGGACCCCGTCGCCGTCGTCGCCACCAGAGATCCCGAACCTTCCTCGGATCGAAGCTCCTCCACGTAGGTTCCCCCGGACGTTTACCTAGATGGCGCCTGATGGGACCGCGAGAAGGTTCAGGCTCGATGAGGCCGCGGCGATAAGGGAACGTGAAAGCTTGCTCCGCGCCGCCACTGCCGGGTCCGAGGGGGTTCAGGTATGATTCTTGCGGTGGAGTCCTGATGGTCTTCCTATCCTGGTGTCTGACTCCGTTCTTGACTTGTTTTCTCCCTGAGCATAAACTTGTCGACTGCAATGAGGAGATGACCGAGATCCTGGTCGAAATGGCCCCCCACCTCGCGGAATTAGAGCAGCTCCGGGCATTGAGGGCCACGATGGAGGAGCGCCACGCGGGGAGGGAAGCCTGGCTGAAGGATGCCATCACCCAGCTCAGGGATGAAAATTGGGCCCAAGCCACGAAGATTAGAGGTAAGTCCCAATTTTGCATCTTCCCAGACTGAACTCTTGATGTATTTCTCTAGCTACGTTGTTTCCCGATTGCCCAGTTGCGTCTTGCGCTGCAAGGTTGAGTCCATGACTATCTGTCGTGCAGCCCTCGAACGAGCGAGTTAAAGACCCGAACAGAGGGGACGCCCGCTGAAGGAGGCCGAAGAAGCCAAGGCCGAGCTTGAGAACGGTCAAGGCCAACCTGACAGAGGCCAACGCCGAGCTGACGGGCAAAAGGCCGAGTTAAAAGAGGCTGCCATCAAGCTCGGTGAAGAGAAAGCCGAACTGGAGAAAACCGTAGCCAAGTGGGAGGCCGACTACGAAAGTAAGTCCCCATCCTGACTGTGATCTTAACCAATCCATTAGTTATTCCATCTGCAACCGAGCCTGACAAGTTTACTTGCCGGTGGACCCGGACAGACATGAGAGCCAATGTCCAGGCCCAATATCAGTTTTACACACAGGAGATACCAGTCATCAGGGAGTCATGGGAAGCCCTCGTCCGGGTCCGTAAAAGGGCTCCTGACCTCGATAGATCTAGCCCTGTGGGAAAAAAACCAGTTGCAGGCAGGATCCCCTAGATAGAGGCGCGTCTTGAGGATGCACCGAGTGCCTTGAAGAAGTACTCGGATGAGCATGTCATTGCCGGCGTGGCCCAAACCCTGGCGATGACCAAATCCATCTACCCGAGGGCAGACATTGAAGCCATCGGGGAGGGGTTTGCCGATGAGACGACGCCCGAGGAGGCGCTGGAGCTGATTGCCCGGGCGAAGCCGACTGCTGAGGTAATTACCGAGACCTGGGTCTGTAAGAGCAATATATCATGTAGTCGGTATGCATAAACTTTTGTGGAAAACATGTGTAAATATATGTGCAATGCCGCCAAGCCTATTTACTCAGTCGTCATTAGCTTTACTTGACCGTGTAGTCTGCGCCGAGTTAGTCTGTCAGAATTAATAAAATTTTCAATGTAAGAAATTGTACTCGGGCAAACGTGACAATTGTAGTAAGGCTTCGTAACTGAGTAGGACAAGCTCGTATATTATTGACAAAGCACATATATACATGCAGCCCCAGACTACACTACTCGGTTGATAGAAGCGGGTAGTGAGTCAGAGAACTGTACACATGAAAGGAAGGTATAAACTCAGTATAGAAAGGACGTAGCTGTTCTGATGTTCCTGAGTTGCTGATGCGAACACCGTCTTCGGTCTTTTTCAGTCGGTAGGCGCCTGGCCGCGTGACCTCGGCTATAATGAACGGCCCTTCCCCCGATTGGGGATAATTTGTGCCTGTCTTGGTGGTTTGTATTTTCCTCAAAACGAGGTTCCGACCAAAAAGCGCGGCCACGGGACATTGCGATTGTGGTAGCGACGCAGGCCTTGCAGATACCTTGAGAACTGGATTGTTTGCGGTGTCCCTTGCTTTTCCAGCTGATCTAACTCGACAGTCGGTGTATTCATTGGAGCTGTCTTCTGAGTAAGCCCCGAACTCGCGGAGAGCCGAACTGTACTCGGTAGGTAGATAGCCTCGGCACCATAGACCAGAAAGAAGGGGATTTCCCTTTGCCCGACTAACCGTGGTTCTGAGAGACCAGAGAACAGATGGATGTTCTTGGTACCCACCAGCCCGGTATGGTTTGTTAGTTGGTCAAATATCCTGGCTGATACCTTGTAAAGACCATACCATTGGCTCGTTCGACTGCCCGTTGCTCCGCGGGTGTGCCATAGATGCATAACAGCATCTTTAATTCCGAAATCTTCGCAGAAGTCTTGGAATACGCCGCCCGTGAACTGAGTACCGTTGTCGGTGATGAATGTGGTTAGGGACCTCGATTGGTATGTATACTCATGATGAAGTCCTTTGCTCGTGCCGCTGTTATTGTTGCAACGGGTTTAGCCTCAATCTACTTGGTGAATTTCATCCACTGCGACGAATAGATGTGTAAACCCTCCTGGCGCTTTCTTGAAAGGCCCGACCATATCGAGCCCCCATACTGCGAATGGCCAGGAAATAGGGATTGTTTGGAGTTCCTGGGCTAGGAGTTTTTGTCTTGCATAGAACTGGCACCCTTCGCACTTGCGCGACAATGTACTTGGCGTCTGTTACTGCTGTGGGCCAGAAAAATCCCTGCCGATAAGCCTTTCCGACTAACGTTCTGGATGCAGCGTGGTTGCCACATATGCCCGAGTGGATCGACTGCAGGATCTGCTTGCCTTCCTCAGTGGTGACGCAACGAATGAGGACACCGGATGCGCTCCTTCGGTACAAGTCTTCTCCGACTAGTAGGAAGCTTTTGCTTCGACGCTTGATCTGCTCGGCTTGACTGCAATCGTCTAGGAGTTCGTCGTGCAGGAGAAATTTGATAACAGGAATCCGCCAGTCTTGACATATGTGCAGCACCTCACTTGTTGCCAGGGTAGGTTCGCTTCCCGGCTACTCCAGTGCCGGTTTCTTCTTGATTGATGGCTCCATAAGTTGCTCGACAAAGATCCCTGTCGGGACCGCCTCTCGCTTGGATCCCATATTTGCCAATTCGTTTGCCGCGTCATTGTATTGGCGCAGGATATGTGTTATTTCCAGCCGCTCGAACTTGTTTTTCAGCTTGCCGAACCCTCCTGACAGTATGCTGCCATGGTATCATCGAGGCAGTCCAGTCTTTTCATGACTTGGTTCACCATGAGTTGGGAATCCCCGCGCACACTAGTCGACGTATGCAAGTGTATAGCGATGCGGAGACAAGTGGATAAGTGCTCGTACTGCGGCGACGTTGTGGGAAGTGATTTGTAGAACGTACTTTAGTTTTTCGCCGGTGGGGGACGCAATCATGATCCAGCCCCGGCGCCGCCGATCCGTAGAGAACCATCGAAGTACTTATCCAGTAATACTCTAGCTTTCGCTGTTGATATAGGCAGTTTGAACTTCCGTCCACTCGGCCATGAAGTTTCGGCTAGAGCTTGAGATTAATTGCTGTCCGTGGCTGAAAGGTGATATCGAACGCAAACATCAGCATTGAGAGTGCCCATTTACGCGATTAGGCCGGTGGCCTCCGCGGTTATGAAGGACATCCCCGAGTAGAAACGATGTGACAGATGAATTTGATGTGCTTGGGCTAATGCACCACTTCCGGACAGATGATGGCCATAAAAGCTTCCTGGCCTGCGGATATTCGTCTTTGAGTCAGGCAACGCACCGTCGCTGACAAAGTACTAGCGTTTGTATTTTCTGGATGTGCCTTTGTTCGGATCGGCTCTACCACAGCCCGTGCTGATATTGAGGTAGTTGTCGCCAGATATACATTAGCGATTCTTGGGGCATGGGTGACGTGCACACGGGGGTGATGTGAGCATTCTTAAAGTCTTCGAAGGCTTGCTGGCTTCAAGGAGACCATTGGAAGTCGTTGCATTTTTTCAATAGCTTGAAGAGGGCATACCCCGTTCGCCAGTCGTGAAATAAATCAGCTGAGTGCCGCCATGAGGCTGTTGCTTCTGGACGTCGCTCTGGTTGTCGGGGGAGCCATGGTTTCATTACTCGTTACGACTTTTTCCTGTTAGCCTCGATGCCGCGATTTGAGACGTGAAGCCGAGTACTTTATGCGGAGGCACCCCGAAGGCGCCTTTTCCGGTTCAACTTTTCTTGACTCTTCGAAGATTTGGAAGGTTTTTCCATAGGTCAGCGCTGTGAGTTTCTTTGGACTTGGTCTTGATCACCATGTTTGTTGACGTAGGGCTTTCAGTTGCCGGCCCGATCTGAGTGTGGCAGACCCGGTTGATATTTGCTCCTTGTAGGTGCTCAGTTTTTCCAACGACACGGCATTGTGATGTAGCAGTAACGCTCCAAACGGCGTGATGAAAGATGTCTTTAAGCAGTCTTCTCGTCTTTGGCTGCTTTGATGGTTCTGAGTAAAGTCGCGAAGCTGAGGTAGGGTTGCCCCGTCGTGGAATTACCTGACTATCCCTGGGAAGAACATCGGGTTTGGGGCATGCCTTGTTGAGTGGTGTAGTCGCGCACATCGCCATTTACTGTTTTTCTTCGGACAGAACTAGGGTTTGCAGCATCGGGTGATAGACCTCCTTGATGACCGCGACTACGAGGAGTTGGTGATTCCTTCAAATGCATCTTGCGGTCTTGAGTGATCGAGCGCAGCGTTGCTTGACTGGCTTTGGCGTCTGTCTTCAGTTAGGGCGTGCTCATCACCTCCCTTGGGTAATCCCGACTGTGACGGTTTCCCAACGAAAGATATCGCTTGTTGGCCTTTGAGGAGGTGACGAGCGGGCGTCTTCCTATTTGGGGTCGGTCCGGGTCGACTAGGGCAGTCTTGGGAGGGGTCGAAGGGTCCAGGGGGATTCTTCTTCGTTGTCAGAGTCCGGATCGAAATTCCCGACTTCGCTGCCGTTTTTTGCGGAACTTGTCTTGCCTCGACTTTAGTTGTGGCGGTTTGCCGATGCTGTTGCGCCGACTGCGCTCTTGTGATTGAGCCAGTTGCACATCTCCTTGTGCAGGTAAGCTGCTTGCAATCGCCGCGTAGGGAGAGGACTCTGCTGGCCCAGGCCTCTTCGCATCCCTATATGTTAGTGGGCGGTATCGCATAATTTTGGCGAGTGTCGGTCGTCCGAGTATCCGTGGGTACGCGGTCTCGAAGTCGGCGACCTCGAGTCAGACGTTTTTCTGTGCGGAAGTTTTCTCGTGCGGCCGAAGGTTACTGGCACGTGTCTGCCGAGTGGAGCGTTGATGACAGGCCGGGAATTCTCCGTGGACGGGCGCAGTGCTGGCCGTATTCTGAACGAGGGATATCATCGTCTCAGTCTTGGCGAATAAGATGTTGAAGCGCGCTGCCTCCGTCTGAGGGTTTTCTTCAGGCTGATCTTTTTGGACGACCAGGTCCAGGCAGTGGATAGCGTACCGGGTGCGCAACCCGATCTGGGTGATCTGCGCGGTTGAAGGTAATGGCCATCTCCTGACAGCGTAGTACTGGGGGTGTTCGCGTAGAGACCGTGTTGATGTCACGCGCTATAGCTTCTGTTTTGCGCTTGGACTCGTAGAGCAGACGGCCATCCGAAGATATGGTTGAGCTTTGGCCTGAAGGATCTTGGCTATCGTCGGCCGGCGACCTGATCTGGCTTGTCTTTGTCTTGTCGAGCAGATGATGAGCCTGCTCGGAGGGCAAACTTTTCGCAGTTAGAATCTTTGGCGCATGCTTGCTTGGGGTCGAAGGGGCATGGCCCACTCTGACCTTCTAGTAGTCGTTATTCCGCTGGGCCGCGACGAGTGCGTTCCATGTTGGCCACTCGTTGTCCGCCTTCCGGTTTTGCGGCTGCCAGACTTGTTTTGAGACGGCTCGTTGTCGGCTTTCGCTTCTGGGTCTTTCTGTGCGGGACTTCTTCTTTCGTCGAGGGCTCTGCGACGTTCAGCGCGAGTCCCGATTTGTTGGCCATCTTGAAAGAGCCGAATAGAGGGGGTGGTGGTTCCGAGTGAACTTCACGTACCGGGGCGTCTTTAACTCCCTGCGGAGGCGGGCGTGATGGCCTCGGTCTTGTCATTGGATCGTGTTGGCGCTTCTCGGAGAACTCTTGTGAATCTCGTAGAGACTCATTCTCTTCTGGTGCGCTGATAAGATGTGCTCTGAAGACGGCCTCTCGTGGTTCCTGAAAAGTTTTGGCGTGACCGCTCTTGAGTTTCTCCCCAGGAACTGATCGGACCACTCGGCGCCCTATGAGCATTCCTTCGCCGAGTCGGCTAGCGCGACTGGGAGGTAGTTGCCATCAGCTTTTGTTGGCAGCCCCCAGCAGCTCGAACTGCTAGGGTGTATTACTGCCAGGAATCGGGATTGTTCTTGCGTCGTACTTTTAATCCCTGGGCTTGAGCAGTTGGCCAAGCTGGACGTCCTATAGCTCTTCCGATCCTCTCTCTTCGTGCGGGCTTGGGCTCGACACGGCGGTTAACATCGTGATGGGACGAGCACGTCGTTTCATCTCTCGTCGGCGGCGATTGTCTTCCTGTCGGTTCGTGCGCCGGCATTGATGGTGTGGTGGAGGGTCTGTTGGGGGGGGGGGGGTAGGCGCTTCTCAGGCGGGTCTCGGTTGGGCCGGCGGTCATACTGGTGACGCCGCCGGTTGTCGTTGCGAGTGGACGTTTGCCTCGCTTCCTCCATCAGTGGCCGCTTGACCGGTGCCGCCCAACGCCGTGCTGATGTGGATGATCCCTGCTGCTGGAGATCCCGCCGGTTAGTCGGTAATATGGTGTCGCCCGATTGCTGTTGTTGTTGGCAAGCAGCAGCCGTGATCATGCTTGATTTGGCAATGGTTGGGGTGGCTTGGTGATCAGGCCAAGCTGGACATGTCAGCAAGGTTGCGGCGGCCACAACATTCTGTTGCGGCGTGACGAGACGTCGTGATCCCGCTTTGTTTGGAGAGTTTGTGCTGGCTGCTCCCCATGCTTGCATGTCTCATTGCGAGCTCGGATCAGCCTCCTCCTGTTCTCTGCAGTGGCGCGCCTCTCCTGTTGCTCTCCTGTAGTCG